>PVKZ01002672.1:0-178495 GCA_004027375.1 Macroglossus sobrinus
TATATATATATATATATATATATATATATATATAACTATATATATATAGTTATATATATATACATATATATGTATATATATAACTATATATATAGTTATATATATAGTAGTCCATTTTCTTCTATGCGTATCTTATTTCCATTCCCCTTTGTGAATTTGGAACTTTGAATCCTCAGTCATTGTTGTCTCAATTTGTCCCTATGTATGCTAAATGTTCATTACTATCTTGCTACAGCAATTCTCTTCTTATAATTTGAGCTTATAATGCCTTGTTCTTAGTAAAGATTGCATTCTTTTGCATCTATTTGCCTGATAGTCACATTACTCCTAATTATTAATTTTTTTTGTCATTTTGTTTTAGGTGAACTGATGCCCTTCAATATTTCCTATAATGCAGGCCTCATAGTGGAGAATTCCCTCAAATTTTGTATGTCTGGAAAGGTCTTAATTTCTCCTTCATATCCAAAGGAGAGCTTAGTTGGAGACATTATTCTAACCTGGTAATTCCTTTCACTTAATAGTTTAAATATTTGATTCCATTTCATTCTGGCTTTTAAGGTCTGTGCTAATAATTCCGATAATAATCTAGTGGGTTTTTCTTTATAAATTACCATTTTCTTCTCCCTGTCTACCTTGAGAATTCTACCATTGTCATTAATTTTTGATAAATTTAATACAATGAGACTTGGTGAAAGCCTTTTTGGGTTGAGATAATTGGGTGTTCTGTTAACCTCTTGAATTCCCAGCTTCAGTTTATTCCTTACATTTGGAAAATCTCATTCACTATTTGTCTAAAAATGCTTTCTAGTCACTGCTCCTTTTCCTCACCTTCGATAATGCCCATTATTCTTATGTTTTCTCTCCTAATGGTATCAGCTAGTTCTTGAATTTCTCTTTCATTATTTTTCATTTTCTGGTTTTTCTCCTCTTCTTTCTTATTTGTTTCTAGATTCCTGTCTTCTATATCATTGATCCTTTCCTCCATTTGGTCATTTCTATTTCCCAAGTTTGCTATTCATTTTTCAACTCTTGTAAGTATGTGTGTGTGTTTTTTTAATCTCTAGAAGATTGATTCTGTTCTTCTTGAGGGTTTTAGTCTCCTTGCTCTGCTCATCTAGTTGGTTTGTCAATTCCTGAAATTGTTGATATGATCGTTTCAGAAATCACTAAGTTTTTTCAGAATTCCCATCCTGAATTCTCTGTCATTTAAGTTGCATATTTCTATGTTTGTAAGCTTATTTTCTGGAGATTTTCTCTTTCTTTTGGAGATGCCTTGTCACCTTGGTTTCATTGTGTTTAATAGACTATTTCTCTGCCTAGGCATTAATGGAAGTGTATTCTGCTTTTTTGCCAGAAAGGTTTATTATATAAAGGTCTCTCTTTAGCCTGCTTAAAGAAGGCACTTTTCTTTTGATTCCCAGTAGGTAGCACCTAAGCCTCTTTGATCCCTGCTTTATATAAAGCCTAAATAATGTCTTTTTTATTTTCTTGTAGATATTTAATCATGCTTTCTACTCTCACTTTCAGTCCCTATCAGTGTTAGCAGCAGTTTTGTTAGCATTTGCCAGATTCTCCTCAGGCTCTGCAGTGTTCAGTCTCAGAGGGTATGGAGGAAGGGACCTCATGGGTTAGGGATTGGGAGGCTGCAACTCAGCCTTGGTTTTGCAACCAGGCTCACTAAAAACCAACTGTTGTTTCTCTGTGGTCCCATACCGCTTCTCTGCTTTGTGCCCTGATGACTGTGCCCTGCTACTGGCTGCACAGAAATCCTGGCACTTCCAGGCAGAGCTGATCACAGAAGTCACTGTACCTTCACCCCTTCCCTCCTCCTGCAAGGAGCTCTGGAGGCCACAAGAGTTAGCTTCTTTATTTCTCCCAGTCCACCGCCCAACACCCAAGGTTCTGACCTATGTTAGTTCTTATGTGCAGATCCTATGCTCAGACTTGCTGCTGTGCAGTTTGGGTGTTTTTGTTGAGTTTTAGTTGTTCAGCTTATTGCTGTTTCAAGGGGGAAGATCTGAGGATGTCTCTCACTTGGCCAAGTTTCCCAGATTCAACTGCTGGGTATTTATCTGGAGAAAATCCAAACATTAATATGAAAAAATATATGCTCTTATATATTCATTGCAGCATTATTTACAATAGCCAAGATATTCAAGCAACCCTGGTGTCCATTGATAAATGAATGCATAAAGAAGATGTGTTATATCTATATAATGGAATATTTTTCAGCAATAAAAAGTAATGAAATTTTGAAATTTCGTACAACCTGTATGAACATAGATATAATTCTAAGTGAATAAGTCATATATAGAAAGAAAAATACCATATAATTTTATTTATATTTATAAGCTAAAAAAATAATACAATATAAACAGAAACAGATTCATAGAAACAGAGAATAAACTAATGGTTGCCAGATTTGGGGGCATAAAGAATGGGTGGAAAAGGTGATAGAGAATAAAAGGTACAATCTTTCAGTTATAAAATAAATAAGACATAATAATGTAATGAGTGGTACGTGGAATATAATCAATATCATAATAAATTTATATAGTGACAGGTAGTCACTAGTCTTATTGTGGTGTTCACATTGTAAGGTATGTAATTAATGAATCACTATGTTATAAACCCAAAACTAATATAATATTGTATTTTGACTATACTTTTAAAACATTTAGAGGGTAATGTCAAGAATTTAATAACTAAAAAATATGATTTATAGATAGATTGATAGATAGATGATAGATATATGATAGATAGATGATAGATAGATAGATAGATATAGGTAGATAGAAGGACATATGAAGTACTACAGAGGCATTAAGCTAGAAAATGATATCCTTTCTTCCTGAGGGTAGTGCCTTTCAAACAGAATGAAGACACCAATTTTAAACTCTTTTCAAAACAGCAAAGACACAACTACCCTCATTCAAATCTGCTCACATGCTACAAAAGATTATTATAATTAATAAGAGAGCCTCTCTTAATTTTTTCAGACTTTTTGGTACAGCCCTGATGTTTTATTTTTATAAATCTTCAAATACTTACTACTTGTGATACACTCTAATGCTTTCTTTCCTATTTTATTTTCTCTTATCTCATTTTCTTAAAGGAATATTGCTTGCTTGTGAATTCAAATAAAGTCTGTGCATGAGTTGCTCCAATGTTAATTTCTTGGTCGTGCTTATGTGCTATAGTTATATAAGATGTTACCTTTGTAAGAAGCTGGGTGAAGTGTACAGGAGAACTCTCTGTAGTAGTTTTACAATATGTTGTTAGTCTTAAACAAGAAAAAATTAAAAAAATATGAGATGTAGGTGCTGTATTTGTTTTATGATCTACTGGTTCCACAATGAGTTTGTAAGCATTGATCTTGCAAAGTGGCTTTATACAAGCTACAACTACTTATACCTTATATGAAGGACTAACCAGTTTCATGAAATTGCAAAAACAATAAAAATAAAAGAATAATATTGTAAATACCCTAGAAAGAGAAATGTTGAAAATTATATGAAAAAATAATTATGAAATATTACACAAAATTTTAAAAATACTTGAGATAGAGAAGCTTAAAGCTTAATATATACTACATAATTTTAATTAGTATTTAATTAGTACATTGATTTAATTTTATTTTTATCATAAAACTGATTAATTTTGAAAGGAGATTGATGAAATGATTCCAGATTTCACCAAGGCACATAAAGCAAAGTTGAAGCCTATTGAAGTTCTCTAAAAAGAGAGTAATGAATCTGAGTCTCATGCATCAGCTTGAGAGAGCATATTGTTAAATTTTCAAAAATTTTATGATCTGATTGTGGTCACATTGGTAGCTTGAAATCAGCTGGAAAGTTAATTCTTCATGAGTGGCTATTTGGAAAGAAGACTGCATACCACCAAATATAAAAGGGAATTTGAAGGAATAAAACATTGTGATATGAAATATCACAATTATTTTAAGATGCATAATAAAAATAAAAATAGTACACTTTAATCAAATTTTTGGCTCTAAAAGAATGTTTAAATTTTAAATTAAAGAAAAAAATAACAATGATTGACACATAGATATGGTGCTTTAAAATGTATAAGTTCTGTACTTGACCCTAATTTCTGTGTTAACTTCTCCCCAAATCCACAATTAAATTTAGAAAAATGTTTGTAACAAATAGCAGACAAGAGTTTAATGATCCTAACATATAAATTACTTGTACAATAAATAAATAGAAACACTAAAATTTCAATAGATAAATGGAAAAAAGTCATGAATGGAAAAATCAGAAGAAACGAATGCAATATAGAGAAAAAGTATAAACCCATGGAGCCAGGTTAACCTTTAAAATGTACATATTTTAGATCTTTGAAATGTACTACTTAAGTGCTCACTTCAGCAGCACATATACTAAAATGCACCACTTAAAATATAAAAATGGAAATAATAAGGTTAAGCTCTTCTGGCTGCACCATCTTTTAGTATCATCTGCATAGTTCCTCAAAGGCATCTGCTGTTCTGTTCTTTCTGCTTCTTCTCTGGTTCAATTGCTAACATCTATCATTTCCAATGGTCTCTAAGAATGCTCTACTTACTAAACACCTGTTTTTTTTCCTCCTTCAGCCTCCTTATTTCTATAGAACATTTCTCACCAATCTACTTCAGTTCACATACTCCTCTAATACACCTTGGTTGTCCTATAACAATACCTTCTCTGAGGTCTCTAAAGAAAAGTCTATAATTTTTATTCCACTTGTTCAATAGTCATCACAGCACCTATGCTTTGCCTCCTTCTCCCAACCTTCTGTCTCCAAACCATTTTATATACATTCTGTCCAAACTGGTATCTGTAAAACACTAATGTAATACTGTTTGTTACCTCCAAGCTAAAATCAAGCTATCTGGTTCCATAATATTTAAGATAAAGTTCTGGTACTCTTTACCTCTTTAGTCTAGTCTTGTCCCTGGGTGTCTCCCCACCTTTTGGTGCTCTACTACAATGACAATCTCTTTCTATGTCTCAGCAGCCAAGCTCCCTTTCCTCTCCAAGTGTTTTCATATCTCATTACCTCTTCCTGGAAAGCCATTCCCTGCATCTGCCCTTGGCCGGTATATTCTTATCCCTATATATCAAATGAAGTGTAACTCTCTTAGGGAAGCCTTCCTGGTTCCTTAACACTAAGTCAGTTTGCCTCCGTAATCTCTACAGTAGCATTTACTTCTCCTTTACAACATGCATCACACACACAGTTAAGTGATTGTCTTGAGTTATTACTTCTTTCCTATTTAAATCTTCCCGATAATATATTTCCACAAGAACAGGAATCTGTCATCTTCCTCACTTTATCTCAGTGTCTAGTACAGTGGCTGGCACACAATAGTCTTCTTAAAATATGGGTTGCATGAATTAACATACCTTCACCTATAAAATTCATAAATGCTCTCGACAAGAATTTCAAAAATTGTCAAGGGTGCAGTGATATATGCTCAACTGTACACTGCTCTTGGGATTATAATTTGTCACAACCCTTTTAGAAAATAATTTTACATGATATATTCCAAGTGTTACTTTTGAACTAGTAATTTTACTCCAAAGAAATAAGCTTAAGTATACAAAGAAAACCTTACACACAGATGTTTGTTGTCTCATTATTTGTAATACTAAAAATTATGAATACATAAATATCCAACAATAATTAAGTAAATTAAGGTTTAGATTGTAAGTATTAATTCACTATTTTTAATTATGTGTAAAAGTAGTTTGCAATAACTTTGGGCAATGTTTATTTTTTAATGTTTCTGAATAAGCAATATACAAAATTATATAGATGAGAACTCAACTATGTAAAAGAGTATATATATAAAAAGAATAAAATATGACCCAGCTATCATTCTTCTGGTTATCTACCCACAAAATTAAAAACATCTATCCATGAAGATATAACTACCTCAATGTTCACTGCAGCATTATTCACAGTAGCCAAGACATGTAAACAACAGAAGTGCCCTTCAGTAGATTATTGGATAAAGATATGTATGTATGTATGTATGTATGTATGTATGTATGTATGTATGTATATGATAGAGGATGTAAATGACAGAGTCTAAACACTTTAATGTAATAAAAATATAATTTCTTGGTGATATGATTATATATGATTCATTCTGTGTCTTCCTATTTTCAGTATGAGCATGCATAACTTTGAAAACAAAAAACAATTTTCATCTAAAAAACTTTCCTAGATATTATTAGAATTTAAATTTACTAAATTTTTATTAACTATAGGTCCTTATTTGGGATAATCATTATACCCAAACAATCCTGGAAACAGAAGTATAAACTGTGAAAATATAAGTATTTTAGAATACTACTGTATCACATTCTAGTGACCATTATCAGAAGTATCAAGACCACTTGGTTGCTTTAAAAAATTAAACCATAAGCATTATATTGTAAGTTTTTTCCTAAGTGTAAGCCCCCCATCACTTGTCTATTATGTAGCCATATTTGCCAATGAACAGTGTACTCACTGGGTAAGATAAGGATCATATATTTTCATCAAGTCATTCTCGTAGAACTACAACACAGTACCTGAAACAATGACACTTATTCATCAATTCAGATGATGAATTGGTGAATACACACACACACACACACACACACACATATTTATACATGTACATATATATACACATATACATATATACATATACACATATGTATATATGTGTATATGTATATTTGTGTATGTGGAGATATATATGTATGTGTGTGTATGTATGTATGTATGTGTGTGTGTGCATATATATATATATATATATATATATATATTTATGGGTCTCCTCTGATCAGCATTCCATTTTATTATAAAAATGGAGACCATTTAGAGAATTTGTGATGGCTACTCCAAAGTTAACTTGAAGATACAGGAGTGTGACCTTCTTTGCTCAAGTATAGATTGCCCATTTAGCTGACCTCTTTCTAACATGCTTCCAGCAGGCCTGTTAATAGTTTGTAAGTAACCAAAAGCAATGGAGATAGCTGATCAAGATGGCAGAGTAGGTAAACGCTATGTTTGCCTCCTCTCACTAGCACATCAAAATTACAACTAAAGTACAGAACAGTCATCATTGGGAGTCACCTGAAGTCTAGCTAAACAGAAATCTTACAACTGAGACATACAGAAAAAACCATCTCAGGACTCATAGGAGGGGCAGAGATGCAGAACGAGCTGATTCCACATATGCATGTAATGTTTGAGAATCAGAAGAAATATCTAGGCTATGGGGAGCCCCTGGAGGAATGATGGGTCCTGGCCTCACACCAGGATTCAAAGCCCAGGGTTCCACTGCCTAGAAGAGAAGTCCACACAACTTCTGGCTGTGAACCCTGGGGAGATTGTGGCTGAGTGACATGGAGGGCAGCTCAAGTCTCAGATGTTTCTCTTAAAGGGCCCACACACACACACTTACTCACTGATAGACTCACTAGCTCTGAGCTCCAGCAGTGGGCAGCACCTCAAAATGTGCCAGGGACATATGGGGAGGAATAGAATTATTTGGCTTGAGGGTAAGGGCTATAGGGGTAGCTTTCTTCTAGACAGAAGTGCTGGCAAAAGCCATTGTTTCTTTTTTGAGCCCTCCCAGAATGCAGACACAGGTGTGTGCCATATCTGAGTTTCCATCAATCTTCCTAACACCGGTCATCCTGCCCTGGTGATTCCCTGTGTCCCTGCCCCATCAAATTTGTGGGTCCACTCAAGTTGCTTCCAGTAGCTTTTCCCTACAAAAGCCAGTCTTCGTTCATGCTGCAGACTTTCCTAAAATCTCTCAAAGTTTCAAAAAACAAACAAACAAACAGCATCTGGCCTTGGTGTGTCATGTACTTATTGCTAAGCAGTCCCAAGCCTGGCACTAGCAGCAACTGGTCTCTGTTCATGACTTGACTCCTTGAGGCACCCCCAAGCCTGGCACACATGGTGGCCATCTGAAGATTGCTTGGTGATTATTGCCAGGTGGCCCTGGATAGGGCAAAGGCTATAGCTGAACTTGGCCTGCAGAGGGGCCCCTCCTAGGAGGCTCTGGGGCCAGCATACCTATTGATCAACTTTGGATCAAGCTGGAGCATCACCCAAGGCTATATCCAAGGAAGACACACCCAGAAGGCAGATGGGAAGGCACCAGAGCTCTGCTAAAATGAATCCTGCTCCATCAGGTCATATCTTCACCAGCCAGTTCTTACAGCCCAAGGATCAGTCTCTCCTAATGACATGCAAACAGCAACCAAGTCTCAAATACAACAGGAGGGCTAATACAACCCACCTGAGGGACACACCTGCAGCAACTGGCTCAGGTGACCAGGGAGACTGTGCCAGTGGGCCCTGAAGGACATCTACTACATAAGGCCACTCTACTAAGACTGGAAGACAAAGCAGCTCTACCTAATACATAGAAACAAAAACAGGAAGGCAGCCAAAATGGGGAGGAAAGCAACATGTTCCAAATGAAAGAACAGAACAAAGTTCCAGAAAAAGAACTAAATAAAATGAAGACAGGTGATCTACCTGATGCAGAGTCTGAAACACTGGTTGGAAGGATGCGCAATAAACTTAAGGGAAGAGTAGATGAAGTCAAAGAGAACTTTAACAAAGAGATAGAAACCATAAAAATGAAGATAGAAAACATAAAAAAAAGAACCAGTTACAAATGAAGAATACAACTGAACTGAAGAACACGTTAGAGAGAATCAACAGTAGACTATATGAAGTAGAGTATCAAATCAGCAATTTAGAAGATAAGGTAGCAGAAGACGCCCAATCAGAACAGTAAAAAGAAAAAGGAATCCAAAAAATGAGGATAGTTTAAGGGGCTTCTGGGACAACATCCAACATATTAACATTCACACCACAAGAATACCAAAAGAGGATGAGAAAGAGCAAAGAATCTAGAACCTATTTGAAGATAATGACAGAAAACTTTCCTAACCTTATGAAGGAAATAAACATACAAACCCAGGAAGCATAGAGTCCCAAAAAAGATAAATCCAAAGAGGCCCAAAATTAAAATGCTGAAGTTTAAAATCAAAGAGAGAATCTTAAAAGCACCAAGAGAAAGGCATCTACTTAACTATCAAGGAGCTCTCACAAGGCTGTCAGCTGATTTCTCAACAGAAACTTTTCAGGCCAGAAGAAATTGGCAAGAAATATTCAAAGTGATGAAACAAGGACATACAATCAATATCATTCTACCCAGCAAAGCTATCATTTAGAATAGAAGGACAGAAAAGGACCTTCTCAGACAAGAAAAACATAAAGGATTTCATTACCAAACCAGGATTACAAGCAGAAGGAGGAGGAAGGGAAGGAGAATGAGAGGAGGAGGAGGAAGAGGAGAAGGAGGAGAGGGGGAGGAGGAGGAGATTGGGAAAAAAAAACAAGACAGACTGAGAGAGATCCCCAGATCTCTCCCTTTGAAACAACAATAAGCTGAACATCTAAAACTCAAAAAAAAAACACCCAAACTACACACTAGCACGTCTGAGCATGGGATCTGTGCATAAGAGCTATTACAGGTCAGAACCCCAGCTGTCAGGCAGAGGACTAGAAGATAAAGAAGCTGCCTCTCACAGCTGCAGAAGCTCCGTGCAGGAGGAGGGGGAAGGGTGAAGGTACGGCGACTTCCCTAAACAACCAAGCTTGGAAGTACTGGTACTTATATGCAGCAGCAGAGCCAGTCATCAGGGAAGAAAACAGAGAAGAGGGGGCGGGACCACAGAGAAACAAAAGTTGATTTTTACCAGCCCTGGTTGCAAAACCAAGAGGCTGAGCTGCAGCCCCCAACCACCAAACCAGAGGGCCCCTCCTCCCATAATCTCCATGATAGAACACTGCACAGCCCCAGGGGAATCTGAGCAAACATTACCAAAACTTTTGCTAACACTGACAGAAACTGAAATTGAGGGCAGCAAGCATGATTAAATATATATCAGAAAAAAATGCATTTTTAAAGCTTTATATAAAGCAGGGATCCAAGAGGCTTAGACGCCACCTACTGGAAACCAAAAGAAAAGTGCCTTCTTTGCAACAGGCTAAAGAGAAACCTTTATATAATAAATCTTCTTTATTAAAAAAAAAAAAAGTGAAATACATTTCCATTAATGCCCAGGTGGAGAAATAGCCTATTAAACACCATGAACGACCAAGGTGACAAGGCATCTCAGACGAAGGAGAAAAATCTCCAGGAAATAAGCTTACAGACATATAAATATGTGACTTAAATGACAGAGAATACAGAATGGTAATTCTGAAAAAAATTCAATGAGATCCGAAACAACTCAATAAAAAATTTCAGAAATTAAAAAAAATAACAGGTATATGAGCAGAGCAAGGAGATTGAAACAGTCAAAAACAACCAAATAGAACTTCTGGAGATGAACAACACAGAGAAAAAGGTGAAAAATGAAATAAACGAGGGAAATAGAGTTGACCAAATGGAGGAAAGCATCAGCAATATCAAAGACAAAATCTAGAAATAAATTAGAAGGAATAAAAAAGAAACTAAAGAATAAAAAATAATGAAAGAGAAATTCAAGAACTAGCTGACACCATTACAAGAGAAAACATAAGAATAATGGGCATTATCGAAGGCGAGGAAAAGAAACAAGAATTAGAAAGCATTTTCAGACAAATAGTTGATGAGAATTTCCCATATCTAAGGAATGAGCTGGAATTTGGAATTCAAGAAGTCAACAGAACACCCAATTATCTCAATCCAAAGAAGGACTTCACCAAGACACATTGTATTAAAATTAGCAAAAATCAACAACAAAGACAGAATTCTCAAGGCAGCCAGAAGGAAAAAAACAGTAACTTATAAAGGTACACCCATTATATTATCCTCGGACTTCTCAGCGCCCTGAAATATGTAAAGCAATTACAAACCAGAAAGGAATAGAATTGAATATTTAAACTATTAAGTGAAAGGAATTACCAGCCTAAAATAATGTATGTAGCTAAGCTCTCCTTTAGACATGAATGAGAAATTAAGACTTTTCTAGACATACAAAAATTGAGGGAATTCTCCACTATGAGGCCTGCAGTATAAGAAATACTGAAAGCATCAGTACATGTAAAAGAAAATGATAAAAATAAATAAATAAAATACAGAATTAGAAGTAAAGTGAAAATCAGGCAAATAGGAGCAGAGGCATGCAACCCTTACTAAGAACAGTGCATTATCAGCTTAAATAATAAGAAGAGAATTGTTATGACAAGATAGCAATGAAGGTTCAGCATATTTAGAAACAAATTGAGACAGTAATGACTGAAAAGGAAGTATTCAAAGATCCATATTAGCAAAGGGGAACGAAGATAAGGCACATGCAGAAGAAAATGGACGACTGTATATATAAATCTATTCTATACATATTTATAATAGTAAACACATGCCAAAGATTCAGAACCAAAGTACATAACATAAAACAAGAAAGACTAGAGAGAAAAACCACAAAAGCCAACCAAAATAAAGAAAACAGAAGCACAAGGACAAGAAAGCAATAGAAACATTGAGCAACCAGAAAGCAAAAGATAAAATGGTTATATGAAGACTTCATATGTCAATAATCACCCTACATGTAAATGGATTGAACTCACCAATAAAAAGGCATAGAGTGGCAGATTAGATCAAAAAACAAAACTCAATCATATGCTGCTTGCAGGAGACATATCTCAGTTCCAAAGACAAATATAAAATCAAAGTAAAAGGGTGGAAAATGATATTTCAAGCAAATGGCATTCATAGAAAAGCAGGAGTTGTGGTACTAATATTGGACCAAATAAATTTCAAAATAAAAAAGGTAAAGAAAGATGCTGAGGGACACTTCATAATGATAAAGTGAATTATGCATCAAGAACACATGACACATATTACTATCTATGCTCCCAATCAGGGAGCCCTGAAATATGTAAAGCAATTACTAACAGAACTAAAGGGATAAACAGACCAAAACAATATCATAGTAGGGGAACTAAATACCCCACTGTCGGATATGGACCGATCATCCAAACAGAAAGTCAATAAGGAAATAACATCCTTAAATGATACATTAGACCAACTGGACATAATTGATATTTACAGAGACTTTTTTTCCAAAAGAGTTGCTTAAATATGTTTCTCTAGTGCGCATGGAACATTTGCAAGGATTGACCACATACTGGGACACAGAGATAGCCTCAACAAATATAAGAGGATTGAAGTCATATCATCAATATTCTCTGATCATAATGCTTTAAAACTAGATATCAACTGCAAAAGAAATCAGAAAGAACCACAAATGCATGGAGGGAAATAACATGCTACTGAAGAATAACTGGATCAGAGAAGAAATAAAAAACATAAATACATAGAAACAAATGATAATGATAGGGCAACATATCAAAACTTTTGGGACACAGCAAAAGCAGACAAAAGAGAAAAGTTCATATCATTACTGGCCTACCTCCAAAAACAAAAAGAAGCCTAAATAAACATCCTGATGCTTCATCTTAAAAAACTAGAAAATAAAGAATAAATGAAGCCTAAAGTCAGAAAAAGAAAAGAAATAATCAAAATTAGAGCAAAAATAACTGAAATTGAAAAAAAACCAGTAGAAAAATTAAATGCAAAAGAGTTGGTTCTTTGAAAAAGCTAATAGATTAACAAATCCCTTTCTAGACTCACTAAAGAAAAAAGAGAAAGAACACAAATCAGCAAAATCAGGAATGAAAGAATAAAAATTAAGACAGACACTGCAGAAATAAAAGGATCATATAAGAATACTATGAAAAAATTATATAACATCAAATGTAATACCTAGAAGAAATGAACCAGTACTTAGAAAAATACAACCTTCCTAGACTGAATCAAGAAGCACTAGAAAAATCTAAATAGACTGATCAGCAGTATGGAAATGGAAACGATCATCAAAAATCAACCAAAAAGTAAAAGTCCAGGACCCGATGGCTTCACCAGTGAATTCTACCAAATATTCAAAAAAGATTTAATACCTATTCTTCTCAAGCTCTTCCAAAAAAATTGAAGAGGAGACAATACTTCCCAACTCATTTTATCAGACCAATATTACTCTGAGACCAAAACCTGGTAAAGATAACACAAATAAAGAAATGGAAAGATATTTCATGTTTTTGGCTCAGAAGAATCAATATACTTAAAATGACTTTATTACCTAAAGCATTATACAGATTTAACTCAATCTCCATCAAAATCTCAACATATTTTTTTTAAAAAATAGAACAAAAAATCATCAAATTTGTATGGAAGCACAAAAGACACAGAATTGCCAAAGCCATCCTGAGAAAAAAGAATGAGGCTGAGGCATCACTCTGCCCAACTTCAAATTATACTACAAAGTGGCAGTAATCAAAACGGCAAGGTGTTGGCAGAAAAACAGACACATGGACCAGTTACACAGAATCAAGAGTCCAGAAGTAAACCCATATTTACATGGGCAAGTAATTTTTGACAAAATAGCCAAAAGTATATAGTGGAGAAAGAAAATTCTCTTCAATAAATGGTGCTGGGAAAATTGGGAACTCACCTGCAAAGAATTGTCTATCACCACACACTAAAATTAACTCAAAATGGATTAAGAACCTGAAACAATAAAATGTATAGAAGAAAACATAGGTGCTAAACTCAAGGACCTTGGACTTAAAGAGAATTTTACGAATTTGACCTCAAAGACAAGGAAAGTAAAAGCTAAAATAAATTAATAGGACTACATCAAACTAAAAGGCTTCTGCTCGGCCAAAGAAATCATCAAGGTAAAGAGACAACCATCCAAATTGAAAAATATATTTGCAATCAACGCCTCTCATAAGGGCCTAATGTCCAAAATATACAAAGAACTCATACAACTCAATAACGACAATAAAAATAAATAAATTATCCGATCAAAAAAAATGGGCATAGGACCTGAACAGACACTTCTCTCTAGAGGACTTACAAATGTCCAACAAGTATATGAAAAGATGCTCAACATTGCTAGGTATTAAGGAAATGCAAATCAAAACCACAATGAGATACTATCTTGCACCTGTTCGAATAGCTATAATATACAGGACAAGTGATAACAAATGTTGGAGAGGATGTGGAGAAAAAGGAGCCCTCACATGCTGCTGGTGGGACTACAAATTGGTACAGCCATTATGGAAAACAGTATGTAGATTCCTCAAAAACCTAAGAATTGATTTACCATAAGATCCAGCAATCACTCTCCTTGGTATTTACCCCCAAAGACTTGAAAACCAATATCCAAAAAGATATTGCACACCAATGTTCATAGCAACATTATTAACAGTGGCTAGGATATGGAAACAACCAAAATGTCCTATGATAGATGATTGGCTAAAGAAGCTGTGGTGCATATATACAATGGAATATTACTCAACCATAAGAAGAGAAGAAATACTGCAATTTGCAAGAACATCGACTGACCTTGAAAAAGTCATAGTGAGCAAAATAAGCCAGACGGAAAAGGTCAAAAAGCACGTGATATCGCTTATTGGGATATAAACCTAAAAGCAACAAATGAACAGGACAAACAAATAGAGACTCAAGGACATAGATAATGGACTAGTGGTTATCAATGGGAAGGGGTAAGGTGGAGGAGGATAAAAGTAAAATGAATTAAATGTTAAAAAAATAAACTAAAAATATGAAAATTTAATAATAAAATAAATAAAATCTCTTTAAGATAAATAGCTCTGCACTCATAACTTGTTCCACACAAGGTTTAGATACATTTGTCCCGGTTAGGGTAGATGATGATAGAACTGATAAATTCCTGAATGAGAGTACCCAAGGGCATCACCAGATAAATCTACCTGGGCAAAGGAAGCTATGGGTCAAAGACAAAAGAGGGAAGCTATAAATATCATCTAGATATTTATAAGAAAGCTGAGTTTGCAAATACACATGAGTCATTTTCTAGGTATCTACTGTTCTAATTGAGTAAAATTTGGGAGAAAGGGGTGAGGTACAATTTCTGATTATTCTTTAGATGGAGGCTAAGCTCGAGAACAAAAACAGCTTTATAGTAATGATCCTATTATATCCATAAGTGGGGATAGACCAGCATACATGGATTTTTTTAAATAATAACAACAAAAATATCCATAGAAATACCTAGGATAAAGAAATTAGTGCAAAGCAATAAGAAGGGATAAATATTAAGTGTATCAATTACATAATCAACATAATCAACAGACATGAATGAACATCAGCAGCTATATTTAGAATCTAGCCATTGTAGAATCAGACAAGTGAAGACCCTAGATCCAAAAATAACTAACAATACTCTTTCTTGAGAATTTTTAAATATAAATTAAGATCAAGGACTGGGAATTGAAACTGAATAATATCAAATGAAGCATTATAGACAATAATTATTTTTCAAATTGTGGAACACAACGCATTAATAGATCATGAAAAAATGTGATAACTAGTGAGTAATAACTATCACTTCTGACAAAAATTTGAATAGGGTGAAAATATAAGATGTGAGAAAAGGTTATAGTGCATTACACATAGTAAGGAGAAATATTGTTTCATAAAAGTTTTGTTTTAGTTGTATATGTATACCTTCTGGAACAAAAGTAAAATGTAGTTCTTACTTGGGCAATGGTTTAAAAGTGTAAAAAAAATCTTGTTTTTTATGAATGTCCAAAAGTTCTGGCTTTTCCTTTCTCAAATTCTAATTGTTCGACAGTAAGAAAGAACAGTTAATTATGCTTGCTTTGGTTCTATTATGACCCAAAGTAACCTTAGCTAATATACTAAAAGCAAGATTTTGTTTGGCCAAGCTCCAGTCCAGGGTGAAGTCTTGATTCAAAGATAATGAAATCCAAGTATAATAAAAGCCATGATCTGGCAGTATGATTAAATCACATCATCTATAATTTTGCTTCTTCCTAGCCATATGTCAGATGGATTCTCCGAGAAGGATATTTGGATGGACAGGAAATGCCAGAACTTCCACTGAGCTCTTCTCTTACCAAAAGGAGTAATCGTTTGATGACATGGAAGTGGCCAAAAGTTGAGGGGGGGTGGCGGCAGGGAAACTAGATTCTTCTGAAATGTATAAACCTTAGGACATGCCTCACAGATTCTTCCTGGATTCTTTCTCTAAGGACCTGAGATTAGCTTCTATTTTATATTACCATTCCCTTTTCATCCAGTGTCAGCATAGTTACAAGAGGTGCCAAGCAGTTGGAATTACTACATAAGTCAAAACTCCTTTAGCTCTGAAAAAAGTCTATAAATATAGAGTAGGATCCCTGTGTTTATATCTATGCCAGATATATAACCTAATGCTTCATCATAATTAAGTGGTTTAGGAGTAAGCTACCGGCCATTAGTAATTTTCCTCCTAAATTTTTAAACTTGAATTTATAGATGAAGGTCACACAAGGGAGTAATAGGAGCATGCCTAATGATAAGCAATTAAATTTCTCATGATCTGGATAAGCCAATTAGTAGTAGGAGAGAATAAAGATGTAAGAGACAGAGAAAAGACTTTGGCAACCTGCAAGTCTCTGGTTCCAGTCAACCTGGGTACCAGTTGCAAACCCACCCTTCCTGAAATTATATAAACAATAAATGCTACTTCATTCCTAAACTCGAGTAGTCTTCACACAAAGCATTGCCTTTGCTGCATTGTTATTAGGTTGTCTTGTATTTTCTTTAAGGTCTTCAGGATATAACTCCTTTTAGAAATAAACTGTGACCAAAAAAAGAAGTTTTATTACATAATGACATTTTCTTGAGAGATTCAGTTTCCCCAAAGAGGATTTTCCAGGAGACTCTTAAATAAGTAAGCTAATTCAAACTGGGTCTCTATTACTTCAGACTAAAACTATTCTGATTATTTTATGGTGACCTGTCCAATATCTTTCTAAAAATAAACCTGTGCAAAATCTTAGAGAATTTCAGCAAAGCAAGATATAGAAGGAATTGCAAATAATGAACAATACTAAATGTAGTATGTTGGGTGCTATGGTACCCACTTTAGAAATAAGAAAATTAAGGTACTAAGAAAAAATCTTTGAGGCCACTCAGATGCTAAAAGGCTGAGATGACAGTAGAATGCAGGACTATTTGAAGCCAGAGTGTACGTTTTTTTGTTTTTGTTTTTGTTTTTTCACAAAACATTCCTTCATGTCTGCTGACAAGACAACCTCACCAAGGGCAATTCCTGGGCTCTTCATGAACAGCTTTCAGTGTCACTTACCTGAAAAGATAAGATGACACTGACTCACTCACAGAATCTTTCTGGGGAACACAGTTTTTATCACTGTTGGTCTTGATTGGGCCCCAGGCTGCTAGAGATGTTCATAATGACTCCCAGTTAGAACCATTAGTGTGTAATGGGGTGTTTAATTTATATTGTGAATTGGGGGAGCACACTAAATAAACAAAGGAATATTTATACGGATCTTTCCAAGAGTACAGCACCTAATGGCCCTTCTTGGTTCCCACCCCTCCCCTAGATTCCATGGATCTGCAGGATGAAGCCTCAATACCTAAAAGGACTGCAGGAGAAACGCAGTGCTTTGAGTGTCCCTTCTGTCAGGTATTTGAATCTGGCATCGGGGTGCAGTGGAGTCAGGAGCAAGAATACTAAAATAAAGAGGTGATGAATTGAATTCAACAATGATGTGCCTCCATTAGTGAGAAAGGCTGAGTGCATGCTCCTCCAGTTTCCTCCTGGCCAGGGTTTTCACTGTTTTATGGTCTTGTGTGCCCTGGAACCTTGAATTTTGGTTTCCATAGCTCTTCTCTCATCTCACCCATATAATCTCAAAATTGAGATGTGTCATCCATCTGGCACAAGATATAGTTACAAGGGTGATCTGTTGCCTCATTCTCCCCATTGTTCATTCTATTTCCAGATTTCACCACCATAGCGACACTTCCATGTCCAACTAAGAGATTGTGAGCTTTAGCCTCAGACAGCACTAGGTTTAAAAGTAAGTGACACTATTTGAGCAAGGGTGGTCAGATTTGAGTAGCATACTTTCCTGGGGGATTCTATTCTATTTCTCACTCTCTGGTCATCTTCTGGGCTCTTGTTTCATGTTTGAGCCATAATGCCCAGAACCCCTAGAGCCCTACCTCTCCCAGTAAACCAGTGCCTTAAATGTCGCTAACAGCTTTTTAGGGCTTCAGAGCCTTCTCTAAGCCTTAACAGTGGCCAGCATTACAACTTCAGCAGCATTCTTAGCCCCACCCTGCATCTATTCTTATGTACCCAAATGTACTTCTCTGTCTTCCTCAAGGGCTCAGCTTTATGCAAACTTGTTCTCTCACTGGGGCCACTGATGGTCTCAATTATGTTCTCAGTGTGTGAGTCATGAATCTATATGTCATAGACTATTTTCCAGCTCTTCCTAGAACTGAAACCAGCCTCAGAACATTGGAGGAAATAACACATATCTCATATACTGGTGGGAAGTATATGAGATATAAGAGAACAGACATGGCCATCACTAAAAACTGGAGACCTCCCAAAGCAAGTTCCCAGATCACTACTTTCTTGTATTTTTTCTGTCTTTCCCTCATTTCTCTTTTGTTATCCTTTAATTCTGCTTCTATTGCTTTTTTTCTCTTTTTTTCTCCTTCCTGCCATCTTTCCCTTCCTCATTCCTTCCCATGTTATCCTTCTGCCTTCCTTTGTATCTTTCTGATTCTATCTCTTGCTTTTCATGGTCTCCTGAAGCCAGGAGCTTTTCCCCCAGAAAACTGGAAGAAGCTTGCAGATGCCCAGCTGTTAGGTGGCCTTCCACACATCCTTTATACTCCAAAGAAGAAACTAGGTCATCTTTAGTAAGCAGTTTATACTCCAGAGGATCACAGATACCTCTGTGCCAGATGAATCTTGATTTGCGGTACAGAGCACTAGAGATGCTCTCAGCACTCCTAAGAGACCCCACCCTGGACAGGCCCTGTGATGACAGCTCAACCCTCAGGAGGAGTCTGAGGCAACTGCTACCCCTACACATACCACTTAACACTATTTCTTGCAGAAGCTATTATTACACAGCTGTCACACAGTGTCCTTCCCTAACCCTAATTTTCCTGTAGCCACCTGTATGGGGATGGTGACTGGTTACCTCCATGCAAGCAAGGATAGAAGGTTTTATAGCCTCATTCTCCAAATGCTCCAAGGATATCTGTGATCTTGGAAGTGGCCCTCGTAATTATTCATATGGGACCACCTACATGGGAACCCTTGAGCATAAATTTTGGTCTTTCCTCTACTATGTAATTTAAACACAGGCTTTTCCTCTTTTTTTCTGCTGAATTGAAATTGAAGAAAATGACCTTTTGTCAGCCTTAACCATGAGGAGCCCTGGGGATAAAAACCGCCCCATCGCTGGGTTTGGGTATTACTAATGATTTCCCCTCAGCATTAGGGACAGCGTCTTGCTGCATCTAGGCCCAACCTGGAGCCATCATTGCTCTAACTTTGCCTGATTTCCCAAAGGGGCCTTCTACATCAGTAGCAATATTAAAGGAGAAAAGGATATGATAAGATCCCATCAAACTTCTCTATTCACAGGTGTAAAAATCCAGTTGGGGCAAGCCCACAGTCTAGAAATCCTTCTATTATGAGTTGTTTTCCCCTGGCCTTAGATGGCAAAATTTCAAAGCCCTTAACATAACAGACATGTATGCATATATTTATGTGCATGCATTTTCCTGTATGTGTGAATATAGTATTTGGGCATGTGTTCATTTGTGGAATTTTTAATTACATGATTTCTAGGATTCATTTATATAAAAGGTGTTGTGAAGCATTCATCATAGGGCTTGAAATGACTTAGCCCCTTCCTCCTTCACTCTCTTTGATCTCTAGTATAAAAAGAAGTTAGGAAAGGGTTACTTCATAAAATATTTGTCTTATAATTGTTGCCATTATCTAAATTACCATGACAGGTTGAAATAAAGAGTTTTTTACCTCCCTGTTTTCCAGCACTGGAGGAGACCAGCATAACAGAAATAATTAGAGAGTAGAAAAGTTCATTCTCATTCAGTAAAATAGCTGCATCCATTCAAACCTTTTTTTAAGTTACTATACAGAAAAAAAAGTTGTTTTATAGGATTTTATGTAAAAGCAAAATAATAGAAATGTTCTATAGAAATCATTGACAAGCTTATTTTGTTTGTTCCAATAGGCAGGCAGTTTTCCTGTCAGATACCATAGAGAATGAGTGCCATGAATATATTCCTTTGGATATTATGAGCAATTTTCAACAACAATTATTTAAAATATTTATTTTAAAATGTGGATAAATTTTTCTCCACAAAAACTGTGTAGGTAAGTATCAAAATATCTGTTTTTTTGAGGTTGGATATAATACTAGAAATAACCTTCAAAACAATACAAGGCCTGCATTAAAGCTATAAATGAGATTAATATAAAAGTGCTCCAAAAATACACAAGTGAGATTAAAACACAGGGGTAGTTTGGGCTTGTTTGTTTGCCTTTGCTTACACATTTTTGGGTCAGTTTAGTGGCAAGAGAAGTTTTGTCATATCTATGAGATACGGTCAGAATTTGAAACTTAAGTCAAAACCACATTTCAGAGTCTCTGATTTATCCATCTTTTAAATAATGACAATTGGCTAGCACAAATATTGATGTGCTTTTATGTTAAGTGTTTACCATGTACTAGGACTGTATCTTAATTTATTTAATTTTCACAGCAACCCTGAAAAATAAGTATCATTATCGCCATTTTTTAGATGAAGAAATTAAGATTTAATAATTTGCTCAAGGTATCAGAGAACACAGTTTTTGTTTGCTTGTTTGTTTGTTTTTTGGTATTGGAACCCAGGACCATCTGGACCAGTGTTTCAGCTATAAATTACACTTTTGCACTTGGAATAGCACCGTAGTTACTCTCAGTGAACAAGTAAAGGGGCAGATATCTCTCAGGCCCAATCATTCAACTAATGCCCTGGACTTGGTTTCTGGACTGATGAAATTGTTATATGAGACAAGAACTGTCTATAATGTTTCTGAGAGGTGAGCATGCCAATTTGTTGTTTCTGCAATTGCGAGAATACATATCCTCCCCCACCTTTTTATCCCTTCTGTTTTCCTCAGTTCTTCTGTAACACCACTTCAAACCTTCCTGGAGCAAGGAGGACATCACCTGGAGAAGCCAGTAGTAGAATCAATGATATTGAGTCAGAATCTTGAGTGAGATGCCCAGAAGTTTCAGGCCAAGATTGAAGGAATTACAGCTGCAAACAAGGATGACAATAGTTACTTTTGCAACTCAAAGGTTTATAAAGGTAATGGAGAGGATACTTTTTCAGAATATAGTTTCTAATGCCTTTATTTCACCCTAGAATTACAAATAGGATGTTCATGCTGGAATAACAGCCCGAGAAACTATTTAGTTCAATCTTTTTTCAACTGCCAAGTTGAAGGTGATGCTCAGGGGCCAAGTGAACCACTTGTGGTGGCAGGGCAGGTGAGCAGGTCACAGGTGGTTACACGGTAAGCAGGTGGCTGAGCCAAGACTGAACAGGTCACAGGTGCTTACACGGTAAGCAGGTGGCTGAGCCAAGACATAACAAGGAAGTTGAAACAAGCTACTCAGCCAAACACATTATGCAGTCAACCAGCCCAGTCTCATATGCCAACTTGACTGGGCCTTAGGATGGCTAGAAATCTGGTTAAACATTATTTCTGAATGTGTCTGTAAAGGTGTTTCTGGAAAAAATTTAACATGAGAATTGATAGGTTGAGTAAAGCACATGCCCCTCTCCAGTGTGAGGGGACATCATCAAATCTGTTGAGAGCCTAAACAGAACACAAAAGCTGAAGAAGTTTTGTCCGCTCTTTGCCTGACTAGTTGAACTAGGACATCAATCTTCTATTCAAGTATTCTTGCTTCTCAGGTCTTTAGACCTCTCTGGAATTTATAACATCAGTTCTCTGATTCTCATGTCTTCAAACTATATGTCAGCTTTCCTGGGTCCCCTGCTTGCAGATGGCAGATCATGAGAATTCTGTCTCTGTAATTGCTTGAGCCAATAACAAATTTACTTATTAGAATTAATCTCCTTTTGGTTTTATTTTTGGGGAGTATTCTGACTCATATAGCCACCTTTGCTGCTTTCCCACTCTATAAAAGTGTACCTAAAAGATACCAAATCACACTAATTCAAGCAAAAAGGGAAGTTTACAGGGGGTTCTTGGTAGTTTGCCAAGCTGAATTTAAAGATCAAGCTTCAGAGAGGCAGAAACCTGAATCATTTCAGCCTTAGATTTAGAACCAGGAACTCAAAATCCACCAGAATTCCTTTTTTCATTTATTGTCTGTTTTCTTTTTCTTTTTGAGCACTGGCTTTACTTACTTCTTTACAGAACTGATTTTTACATGGAGCAGGGGGCATGACTGCTGGCAGTTCCACATCCATATCAAAGCAAAAAAGCCTTTCTGCACCCCCGCACAGAGAAGGGTATTGACTACTATTTGTGCCATACACCCAGCTGTGTACGAGTTGGGGTTGAAATATTAAAAGAGATATTCTTCATTAGAGTCACATTATAGCATTATAGGAGTGAAAGAGAGGCAATCCCTCCAAAAGCCGCAGAAACGTCTGAACAGAAAGGAGGCTCTTCACTACTCTATCTGGGCCATGTGCATGCAGATGGAGTCTCAACAGTGACTGTAAGTGGGTAGGGCCTCAACACAGGCTTAAAAATAGCAGAATGACTTTGTTCATGCCATAACCTGTCATAGAACAATCTGAAGTTTTATTTCTAAGAAAATGTGCGCATGTGCTAGTCAAAGGTTAAAGAACAAATGTCCACATTAAAATAGGACCTCAATACATTGAGTTGGATCTACATCAACATAGAAACAAGAGATGAGGCCATAATTGTCTTAGGATGATTACTGGATGGGGCAAAGTGTTAAGTACTATGAATAACATGTAATTTCACTTCTCAGTTGAAAGTCATTGGGGATCTGAAGGCAGAGTTGCCTTAGACAACAATTTAAGCCCTTTATTTCTCAGTTAGGGAACTGAGGTCCAGCAGGGGGAAGTGGCTTGTTAAAAAATGCAGAGAATTATTGGAGGGCTTAGGATTAGAGCTAGAACTTTCTGGGCCCAGAACCATATTCATTCCCTAGAGTTTCTCCCTGTGAATGTCCATTACTCTGGGCAACCCAACCTTAGATGTTTCTTTCCAATCCCCCTTGTATAAAACTAGGTGGAAAATATTAATAACCCTCATTTCCACTCTTAACCTCCATGTAATTTCCCAGGGTTGTGAAGCTCTGGCAGCAGACTGCTTATAGTAAAAATGAGGAGAAGGGAGAGAGGAAGAGGAACTCTGCTGCTCCCCCAGAATCTGTGGGTCTTTCTGCTCCCTGGATTGGCAGTGACTAGCCACTTGAGGATCCAACCCTGACTTCTCCATGACTTTATTTTTGCAGTGAAGGTAAAGAATGTAGAGGTAAAAAGAATGTGAGAGGGGAAAGAAAGAAAGAGAAAAATAGTAAGAGAAAATGAGGGTGACATGGAAAGAAGAAAAGAAGGAGAAAGAGAAAAAGAAAAAAAATAGAGAAAGGGAGACAAAAAGATATGGTTGTCCACATGCATATAAAGAGACCAATGGTGATAGAGAGAGGCAAGGACTGCAGAGAGAGTTATATGAGCTATAGAATTATTGACTCTGCTGAGAACAAGGGCCTAGGTTTTTGACTGACCAGGAGGTTGATGCCAGCAGACCTTTGCAGAAGGAAAATGAGCTGAGTCTGTATACATTCCTTCCATGAATCATACAGTCACAGCTGTTTACTAATACCTACAGTGGCTCTGCAGCCAGGAGCTGAGAGTGATGCAGCCATATACACTTGCCATGCTTTTTCAGAGGCCCTGAACCTAGCTATGGAAAGCTTCTTGCAGGAAAAGACCAATTGATTTATAAAAGTCATTCATCCAATATATATTTATTCCATGCCTACAATCATCTCAGCTAGTGGGGAAAGCCTTGAACTATCAGTCTCCTAATCCTGGGATCCCATCTTTTTCCAAGCCATACTGCCTTTCAGTTGGCAACATCATAATCTATTCACCTCCTTTCCCCCTCCTCCTCCTCCTCCTCCTCCTCCTCCTCCTCCTCTTCCTCTTCCTCTTTTTCTTCTTCCTCCTCCTCCTTCTCCTCCTTCTTCATCATTATCATCATCATAAATCATCATCTTCAGAGCAGCTACTCTTTACTGAGTAGTTATCATGTGGCAGGCACAGTATTAAGTATATTATGTATGTTACAGCTGATCTGTGATGGAGGCCCTACTTATATCTGAGTTCTGTACAACTAAAGCAAGCAACTGAAAATGTTATATATTTTTTTCTGAGAGCTAAAGAAAAGGAGTAAATGGGATCATCTATCGCAGCTTGTCCACAAACCTCCACCACTGCAATATTCTATCCATTTCAAATACAGAGATATTGCCAAGTATTAAAGGGAGCTCTTTTCCTAAAAGACTGATTGGCTTTTATAAATGTTTGAATGAATCCAACTCTGTTGAAAATGTATGTTTTTTACACTGGGAACTCGCATGCTTTCTCAGTTCCTAATTTACTTATACCTTCATTCATTCAACAAATGTGAAGTACTTACTTTGTGTCTAACATTCTTCTACATTTTTAAAATATTGGTGTGAGAAAAACAGACAAAACTTATAACCTAGTGAAGGGATATTAAAGTGTAAAGACATAAACAGATTAATATGTAATGTAAACACAGATAATGTCCCTGGCAGCTCTCTGAAGATAGTGCATTTCAGCAGAAGCTTAAATGAAGTGAGGGTCAGAGTTATGGGAATATTTGAGATATCAGTCTTGGCAGAGAGAAAAGCAAGTGCAAATTCCCCAGAACAAAAAAAATCTTATTTGTGTTCAAGGAACAGTGAAGAGGCCAACATTGCTAAAGAGAAGATGAGGTCAAAGCAGACACCAGATAATTTAAGGCCTTGAGGATCTTGGTGTGGATTTGAATTTTACTCAAATAGTCATATCAAGTTACTGAACATGTTCTATTTCACACATTACAATGGTCCATCTGGCTGCAGTAAGAATACATGAAGGCAGGAAGGCCAGTTAGAAGTCTTTGGCTGGTGACCAGATGACAGGCCATGATGGCTTAGGGAAGGTGGTTGCAAAGGATCTGGTGAGCAGGGGTCAGACCCTGGAGATATTTTGCAGTGTGAGAGGAAAAAGATGAGTCAGAGATTATTTCACTATGAATCTGAGAAAGAGGGTGAATTTAGACAATATGTTTTAATTTAGGGGATACTGGGAGAGTGTAAACCTGGAAAATAAGGAGAGAAAAATCAAATGTACAGTTTGTAACATATATTGTTGGAGATGGCTATGAGGTATCTAAGTGGAAATATAAACTATGTAGTTGAGTATATGTCTAGAATTACAAGAGGAGAAGCAAAAATCTGGGAGTCATCAACATATAGATAATATTTAGTCATAGGACTAGAGAAAGTCACCCAGGGTGCACATACAGATAGTAAGAGAATGGGGCAAGGATAATCCCTGGAGTATACAAAGTTTAGGGATTAAGAGAATGACAAAGACCTAGCAAAGGAACTGTAAATAAGCACTACTGAGGCAGAAGGGAGCCAGATAGTGCCCTATCCCAGAAATAGGAGAAATAAAAAGTTTCTGGAGAGAGATCAAAACTTCCTACAATGCTGTTAAATGTCCCCAGGTCACAATCCCTTTGCCTTGTCCACTAAGAGCCCAACTCAGCTGCTGGGCCCTGCGATACCCTGGATGAAAAATGGAGGAGTTGCTATAACCAGAGTGTCCTGACATTAGGCCTTTGAATTTGACTCTGGAAAAATAAAAATGTCAATCCCTAGAAACAACAGGGCAACAGCTAGCCTAGAAGAAAATATTTCAAGCCTCCGATAAATTTCAGGAAATACACTCCTCCTGGAGCAAGTACTATGCTACATAGCAAGCTAGAGGTCACCTGTGGGTAGTAAGAACAACTGGATCTATTTTAGCACCAAGGTACTTGGAGTGTCATAATATAAGAAAATCTTAAGTTATTTAGTAACATTGTGGTTTATTCACTGATGCATATGCAATCATAAAAGTGAGACAAGTCTAAAACCTGGAACATACTCTCTACTTCCATAGGCTTTCTTAATTCCCCTGGGTCACAGGCCCAGCCACATGTGAGTCCCCTACTAGTGATGAGTAGTTAACTGACTTCAACAGGAATGGCTAGGATCGAAAGCTGCCATAATATTATATAGATAACTGATTTTAACTTTTCCTTGAATAAGTTTCTTGGTTCTAAACTAACCAGAGCATGAGCCTCCATGTAAATTCTCAAGAATACAAATTTTATAGATGACCTCATTTCAAAATATTACCACCATTTGCAGAGGTTTTATGAGGGGAGGACTACACTTGCTTTACTGGGAACTAACTTGACCAACCTCCAAATAAGACATGTGAGCTTGGCTGAGTACCCATTCTCAAGAGGCTAAGAGATCCCCATGCAGGTGCTCCTGGAGATGGTTGAGTCAGGGAAGCCTCAAAGGACATTTGAGATGTGTTTCTTACTATAACCCAGAAACCAGTGCCTTCTCTTTCTCTGCCTTCTGTGTCTCATAAAACTCTCCTAGTTTTAACCGACAACAATCTACTGGTAGAACTTAGCAAATTTGAACTCCTCTAAAGAGCCCATTCACACAAAAGAATTTGTAAACTAGATGAATGTAACTGAGTCTATCCTGGAGAAGAGAGAAGGGAAGGTTTACATTTAAGACTAATCTTCAAAATCTTCAAAATCTTCAGAAGCAAAATCTTCAAAAGCTTTCTGGATATTTCAGTTATCTCAAAGTTTTGACTTCCCTTAACCTTGGGCCCACATCCTGCTGCATGTAATTTATCCAGCCTCTTAAGTCCCAGAACCCAGGCTCTTGTCTCTTTCTAAATCCTATCCTTGTCTTATATATTACAGTCTGGCAACCACCATTTTCTTTATTATAACACTTTAATTTTTTGCAGCAATTTTAGATTCACAGCAAAACTGAGAAAAAGGTACAGAGATTTCCCATGTCCTCCCTGCCCCCACACATAAATAGCCTCTTCATTATCAACATCCTTCACCAGAGCAATGCATTTGTTACAACCGATGAACCCACATTGACACATTGTAACCACCCAAAGCCCATTAGGGTTCCTTCTTGGTTTTATATATTCTATGGGTTTGGATAAATGCATAATAACATGCATCCACTATTATAGTATCATACAAAATAGTTTCACCGCCCTATTCATCCTTTCCTCTTCCACAGTCCCTCCATGGCAACTACTGGTCTTTTTTACTGTCTCCATAGTTTTACCTTTCCCAGAATGTCATATAGTTGGAATCATAGAGTATATAGCCTTTTCAGATTGGCTTCTTTCACTTAGTAATATACATTTAAGTTTTTTTCACTTCTTTCCATAGCTTGATAGTTTTTTTTTTTTTGCACTGACTGATATTTCATTGTCTGAATGTGCCACATGTATTTAGCCATTCACCTACTGAAGGACGTCTTAATCACTTCCAAGTTTTGGCAGTTATGAATAAAGATTATTATAAACAGTTTTTTATGTGAACATAAGTTTTTAATGTTCAATTAAATACCAAAAAGCATGATTTCTAGATCATATAGTTAGAGTATGCTTAGTTTTGTAAGAAACTGTCTTCCAAAATGGTTGCACTATATTGCTTTCCCAACAGCAATGAATGAGAGTTCCAGTTCCACATCCTCATCAGCTTTTGTTCTCAATGTTCTGGATTTTTGCCATTCTAAGAAGTACATAGTAGCATCTCACTGTTTTATTTTGCATTGCCCTAATGGCATATGATATGGTACATATGCCCTAATAGCATATATGATACTTTTTCATATGCTTGGTTGCTATCTGCATATTATCTTTTATGAGGCAATCATCTTTTTTATGTAACTCTAGCATGTTTCTTGTTATAACCAAGTATTGTTTTTATGAAGTCTCCTTCCACTTAGTCTATGTCTTCACCTAGACTCACATTCTAAACAACATCATCTTTACCTCTTCTTTCAATTTTGATCCAAAGCTCTTTGAGACAATCGTGATCTCTGGCAATTGTTAAGGTTGTTTGGAATGTAATCTTGCACAACAATAAAAGCAGTTACCATGCATTGAGCACTATGTGCTGGACATTCTACTAATCACTTGTAGCATGTCACGTTTTGTAATCTGTACAACAGTTGCAAGATGTGCTATTATTATTCCCACTTTATAGTTGAAAAAGTTGAGGTCATATCACTGATAAGAGGTAGAGCCCATCATCATAAGCAGTGTTTTTAGAAAAAAAAAGATTGAAATTGAATGCTTCCGCTAGCCTTTCAGTGGTCCAGAAGAGCCCTGCTCACCCTTCTAAGAGGTCAAGAAACATCACTCACTGTCCTGACATTCATAAAGATAGGCCCCTTGGCTCATGAAAGTGGCCTTTGCTACTTCAGAGCTCTTGGGTTCTTTGCAATGAAACAAGTTTCTTAGCATTATTTTTTGAGCCATTTTTTTTTAATTATAGACCAGTGATACTATGTGTTCCATGAACAATCATCTTAGTGACATGTTATTCTGAAGCTTGTCTTCATGCACTGTGACACATGCTGGTTATGAAATATGCAAGCAACTCAAGTTGTAATGAAGTGAGGCTGGGGAAAAATTAAATTGGAATCTTAACTAATGCCAACTAAGAGACCCTATCTCTACTTTATTATTATTATTATGTTTAATAAACAATCATTCATGTTCAGAGGAAAGGGAAATGATCAGAGGCATGGCAGGGGAGCCATAAAAAATGCTTTAAACCTTGAATAAAAACGTATTTGTTCAAACCCAGAGCTTGCCTTTATTATTATTATTATTCAAAATGAATGCAGAAATTGTCGAATGCCTAGAGGTGTTGAGAGGTATAAAAGTGGAGCTAGTTTTTACAGAGAGGAGGCACAGGCACACCTCTTCCCTCCTCCTCCCAACCAAGTCTCAACTACTGAAAAGAAGATATCCTGAGCTTCAAAAAAGCAGTTGATGCATCAGTCCAACAGGCTGATCACCTGATGAATTGAATTCATAGTTCTTCTCTGTCTCCCAAATACTTGGAAATACTCTGATCTTCCAATGAGGAAAATGAACATAATCCATCCAGAACTAAAGAGAACACCTCAAAGAATAGATGTCACTCTGACTTAAGAAGGCAGAAATGGGCCTGGACATCAAAGCAAAGCATAGCTGAAGGTTAAACTATTGTTGCTAAATTATTACGTATCCAGATAAATTGGGTGTATAGAATGTAGTTTACATGGAACTTAGATAAGAAAGTGAGCAATAATGTATTGATGTTTCTCAGCACTGCCTGGTGGGACAGAGAGTGGACCTATCCCAAGAGGCATCTTTAGTCACTAAAAAGATTGCTCTTTGCTGTAAGTAAGTGACATTGAGGTAGACAGAACAAGACACAGCCTGTGCTATGACTTTGCATTTTCCAGCCACATGTAGGAGTGGCACTATCAATCAGGGTCTCACCAGAAGATTATAGCACACTCAAAATGGGACAATTAAAAGAGGTATGGGCAGAGTATAAAGAAATCACAAGTAACTAACATTGCCACCCTAAGATTGACGGAGCAAGGAAAGGAGGCACTCATGAGAATCAAAAAGAAAAATGTGAACACACTCCCTGGGAAGAGCTGTAATCTTTCACATGGAGACATAAATAGTCCCAGGAAACTTTGAAGATAGAGAGCCAAAGAAAAGACCTGATCTCCCTTCTTCCCTTTTTCTGATCACTTGTTGGTGCTACCCTTTATACTATCCAACCAAAAGCTAGCGAGAAAGAGAACACGGATATAATCACTACAGATCATCTTCCTGGAGCAGAGAGGACTAGCTAGAGAAATTATGTCACAAATGGAAGGTGTTTAGCCCAGAATGATGGCAGAGAAGTCTAGTACATGCTTTACAGTTAACACATGCCTACACTGAAATTCTGCCCCTGCCATTTGGAGCTGCATGATCATGAGCCGGTTTCTTCATTTCTACAAGCCTTAGTTATTTAGTGAAGTAACACTAGTAATTTCTACCTTGTGGGGTGGCTATGTAGAATAAAGTTTAGGTTAGACATCCCATGTGGTTTGTCTCACTTCCTCTCAGATCACTGTATGAATTGGTCCATTGCTGCAGCAACTGGTTACACAGAGGAGTAAATTCAGAGCATCTCAGCTCAACCTGCACCAAGCATCTCTTGCATTCTGCCCCAGGGTTCTTGTGTCAACCTCCTCCATGGGATGGCTGCAGGAACCCACTCAGCCATTCTAGCAAATGCATAAATCTACAAGATGGAAGGAATTAATGCAGTGAGGCTCAGAGAAATTATGTAATTTGCTCATATAACTAAATGACAGGTGTGGGATTTGAACACATGTCCGTCTGATTTCAAAAGCAACATTCTTTTCCTTGTTTGGGAAAAGAATAGTAATGCAAACAACCAGATATGTTTAAATCAAGTAATAGAGGGTGCTATGGAAATAAAAGAGCAAAATAAATGAAAGGAAAAAGAAAAGAAAGAGAGGGAGAGACAGAAACAAAAAAAGAAAAGAAAAAAAGAAAACTTATCTATCTGACTTATGTATATTCAATCCTCTTGTTTTTATTTCTAAGGTAAAAAGCAGTTAGAATAATCCAAACAGCAGAGAAGATTGGAGAAAAGGGCTCCTAGACTTCTGCATCATTTTCAATGTAGATCTGGAAAAGTCAATCCCCAGGTTTCCCTTGATGAATGGAGTGTTGTGGGAACCCAAGTGTCAGAACTCAAGTATACCTGAACCATGTGGATGCAGCCTGTAACCTGGTTTCCAGCAGGCAAAGGTTGTTGAAATGCATTAGTAACAGGTGCCCTTTGAACTCCTCTGTTTATTACCAAAAGGCTCCGTGTGATGCTGTGAAAAGATTACAATTGCTTTCTTTCATTGGAGACATATGCTGTAGCCCCTATTTTTTAATTCTCATTTCATCTCATAAATCACAGTAAGTACTATGATTTGAAAGCAGCATATAGCATAAGCTGAATGTTTATATGCTACTGCTTTATTCGTAAAATCTTCACTAATTAGTAATGAGGCCAATAAATTTCAGATCAGGATGCTCTGCACAGTGACTTGTACCAAAAAAATATATATTTTTTCCAATTCACAACTTTTAAGAAGAGTCTTATCTAGTTAGCAATGCTGACTAATAGATGGCAGCTCTGGAGACTCCCCTCACCAGCTTTGTGAGCCACATGAATAAGGAAGCTATCACAAATATTTTCTTGGTGTTCCAGGACCAGCTCTATTCATAATTCCTTTTGGTTTTACTACTTTTGGATTTAGGCCCCAACTATGTGACACCAACAATTATATATTTAAAGAAGAGCATTCTATAAGACTGGTTTGTGATCACAATTATGTCTAAGAAGTAGAAAATAAGCTGTAAGAATGCTGATTTTCTAGAAACAATGAAGCATGGCATTCCATTGGCACTTATAAAAATAGCTTTCTTTAAAAACAACTATATAATCTTCAGAATCTATAATTCAGAATAATTTAACAACAATCATTTTCAGATGAACTAAGACCTCTTTTCTTCTAGGCCAACTACAAAGGCACACAATGATTATTGAGGTTGTAGGATTAACTAAACCACGAATTATGGATCATGGTGTCCCAGAATCTTTTTCTGAGATGTATTTTATACTTTAGCATCCTAACTTTGCCTGATATTAAGTGCTACCACAAGGAGTGATAAAGATGTTAGCATATTCAATTAAGATTTTTAAAAATAATTTATTTTTCAATTATAGTTGGCATACAATATTATAGTAGTTTCAAGTGTACGACATTGTGATTGGACATTTATATATCCTATGAAGTGATCACCTCAATAAATCTAGTACCCATTTGACACCATACATAGTTATTACAATATTATTGACTATATTTCTTATATTTTATATCCTCATGACTATTTTGTAACTGCCAATTTGTATTTCTTAATCTCTTCCCTTTACCTACACACAACCCCTCTCATCTGACAACCATTAAAATGTTCTCTGTATCTATAAATTTGTTTCTGTTTTGTTTATGTTGTTTTTTAGATTTCACATGTAAGTACAAATCATATCTTTCTCTGTCTGACTTACTCCATCCAGTACAATACCTTCTAGGTCCATCCATGTCATTGCAGATGGCAAGATTTTAGCTTTCTTATGGCTAAGTAATATTCCATTATATATATGTACTACCTCTTCTTTATCCATTCAACTATTAATGATCACTCAGGTGGACTCCATATCTCAGCTATTGTAAATAATGCTGCAATGAACATAGGGAATCACATATCTTTTCAAAGTAGTGTTTTAGGTAAATATCCAGAAGTGAGATTACTAGGCCCTTTTTTGTTTCTTGTTATAGTTTTTGCTATAAAGTCTGCTTTGTGTAAGTATTGCTCCCCTGGCTTCTGTTAGTTTGTTTGTTTTCATTTTCATGACGTACCTTTTTCTAGCCTTTTATTTTCAGTCTGTATGTGTCTTTTGATGTGAAGTCTTTTGTAGACACATATGTAAAGGTCTTGTTTTCTTATCCATTCAGTCACCTTATCATTTGATTGGAGGATTTAATCCATTTACATTTAAAGTAATTGTTGATAGATATATATTTAATGCCCATTCTTTATAGATTTTGATAAAGACACTGCAAGTCTCAAATCAATATCTCAAGCATAGAAAATGAAATTGATTACTAATTTTCCCTTTTTAGCTAGGGCCCTAGGGAGCTGGAAAGGAGTAGAGCTCATCAGTAATAAATATCTAAGATTCTCTAGTCTGTATTTCTGGATTTTCCTGGCCCCCAGCAACCCTGACCTTGTGTTTTAATTTAAACTTTTCTTGATTCTGGAATTTATTTATTTATATTACATCAATTTTATTTTACATATTTGTGAAAGTAAATTCTCATGTTTTGTGGCATTAAATAAATAAATATTGCCTATTGGATATTTACATTGTTGTCCCCTTGTAGCTACAGCTGACTGGATTACTTCCAACTTCTTTGTTCAGCACTTTAAATAACTTAACATAAAGTACATTGAATTAGACTCTATGTTAGAAAACAAAAACATGCCTGAGTAGTTAAAGAACTTACTGAAGAAAATCGATAAACCTGGAAATTGTTCCATTTTAAGGTTTCATTTAAAGTTCCAATTTCACCTCAGAGAACTAGGTGAACTAGAGGCAGGGAAGCTTAAGTGTTCTGATTTATAGCAAAGGAATTTCTCTGTTTGCTATATTTCTTTTTCTATGCCACTACCAGTATTAGAAGTTTACATAAAATTTGGTAAAGAATAACTGACACCTGTCATTTTGAGACAGTTTTTCCAAGCTCAGCCTTTCTGATTTTAGTTTTCTTAAACATAATTGGCAGCTGAAAGTGGAGTTCTACCAAGACACTCTAGAAAAAATCTAACTCTACAAACATTTCTCATGACTAATGAATTTATGCCTGCTTCATGTAGATGATTGAATAGAAAATGGTAAAGCACATCTTCTGACTGATAGCACTGTATTTTTAGTAATAGCGCCCTGAACAACAGAACATGTCATGTGCACACGGCAAATAAAGACATAATTAATATCATTTTAAAAAACAAATATTAAATAAATATCCCACCAAATAAAAAAGTAGAATAAGTGCATCTATGGGTGTGACACTAAAGGAGGAAACAAACTAGTAACATAGATTTAATGTCTCCACTTTAAAGAGAATAAGTATGCTTCCACAATATCCTCAAGTCATCAAATACAGGAAGGTAAAGTGGAAAGTTAAGATGTCCAAAAAGAATCTAAAAACAAAAAGAAAAAAAATATAAAGTATCAGCCATGAACGACTGAAAAAAAATTCCACATTCTTAGGTAGAAGCAATTGATATCACCAGGATCTCCCTCAAGGTAATTAATAAATTCAATGCATTAGCAAAAAATACCATCAAATTGTGTTCTGGAGTTATGTGAGTTAATTATAAGATATACTTGAAAGAAGAAACAAGCAAGAATAGCCAGAAATATTGAAAAATAAGAGGAGGTGGTGGGGATATTACAGTTAGTCCTTTAATTTATTTAAATTAATTTCAAAACCTTTATAATTAAAACAGTGTGCTGTTGATGCATAAATGAATACATATTATAAAAGAAAATATAAAATCAAGAAATAGACCCAATTTCATATGGAAATTTAGTGTTCAATAACAGCAATATTTCAAATCAGTAAAAAAAATATAATTATTTAATAAGTGCTATTGAGATAACTGGCTAACCACATAATTAGAATTAGGTCTATTCTTTACACCATGCTCAAGTACATATTCCAAATGTATCTGTTATTTAAATAGAAAATTATAACTACAATATAGTATTTTGCAATCAGATTGACACTATTCCCAAATGTTTGATAACATACTTTCAGAAACTATATGGGGAAATGGGCATTTTTATAAATTGTTGGTGGGAATACCAATTGATAATGACCAATGTGAAGGGTAATTTGAAAATATCTAGAAAATTTTCATGTACTTTTACCTTTTTAACTGTCAATCCAACTTCTAAGAATCTATCTGGATGTTGTGATAAAAAAAAAACTGCATAAGTTAGCTGAAGAGATATCTTACCAACAAAAGATTGGAAATTACTCAAATACTCATTAACAAAATAGCGATTGAATATACAATGGTACATCCACACAGTGAAATCCCACATAGCTAGATAAAGGAATTGGGAATATTTTTATATACTGCTATGGAATGATCTCCAGGATATATCGTCTGAAAAATATAATGTCAAAAAAATAGGCCATTATTCGTCTAAGCGAGAGGTGCAATACAGTTATATAAAAATTTGCTTTTATTTTTTAAATGGAAAGATAAACAAAAACATCAGTGATGACCTGTAGATTGAGTGAAGACACAGAAGTACAAGGAGGAAAGAGAGAAACTGTACTTCTCAGATCTAATTTAAACATTCTAAAAATAAAAAGATAAAACAAAGGAACACAAATCTATGGTAGCATACCACTAGAGTGAGATAAAACAAAAAGAAAGTATTACTGTCTACTTAAAAAAAAATGAGGGGATGCAAAATAAACAAAATTGTATAAAATTCTGTGGTCATAAATTTGAATGGAAATATCAATATGAGCCCAGGATAATTTTAATTTTAAAATATTTTTTAGCTTTGTTTATGAAAAAGGGGAAAAAAAGTAATAAAGATCAACCCAAAGAAATGGTCACCCTTAGTTCCCAGACTGTGGTCTCTAAATACCACTTCACACTAAAAGGAACCAGGACTTATTAATTCCAGGTCTAGAGCAAGAACATCTCTTCATACCTAAAACAAAATAATATCTTAAAACTCATTGAGGACTTGCCCAACGGATTAAGTAGTGACCTTGAAGAATTCCCACAGGTCAAATTAGGGCATCAAGAGGGTATTAATACAATGGATTGTAACACTTTAAATATTCTTAAGTCCATTAGTTCAAAATTGTACTAAAGAAAAAGAATCCCTCATTGGTCAACTTTGGAGGTCAGTTATTAATTTATTATTTTAATAACTAGTAAATAAAGAAAAAATCAAAAACTTATTCTACCTTTTCTATACAATATGTATCTCTGGATAAGCAAATAGCTGATGAGGGACAATTTCTTTTTATAGAAATTTTTCAGCTAGTAAATGAAGAAGGAATAATGTAATCATAAAAGCATCATTTCACAAAGCCCTAATGAAGTGATAGATCTAGGCAATGGTCATCAATATCTGTTAACATTATAAAAAAAGAATCAACTTTGCATTATGTGTCAGTTGACAAACATACACATTAGGACCTTTGAATTAGTCTTGTCAAAAAAAATCAAAACTGAGTCTGAACAAGCCTCTAGGTCTAATTACAAATTTACAAGAAATACAAAGAATAGAGAAACATGCAATCAGCAAATTCAAATTTGTTCTATAGAAAAAAATTATATACTTTTTTAACAAATAAATTGAATAGGAGAAATAGGAGAAAGGGAGCACCTATAGATTAAAATAAGGTTCAGCTAGCTGTGGTGTATAAGTCAAATCCAGCCAACATACTGTTTTCATAAATAACACTTTATTAGAAAATAGTCATTTCCATTTATTTATGAATTGTATATGGCTGTTTTTGTGCCACAATGGAAGAGTCAAGTAGTTGTGACAGACAGCATAAGTCCCCAAAGACTAAAATATTTATTACCCAGCCTTTTACCAAAAAAAAAAGTTTGCCACTCTCTAAATTTAAAAACTTCTAAAAGACATAGCACATAATTATAATGTGTGTACTTTATTTTGATTATGATTAAAACAAAAGTTTGTAAAATAAAAATAAAAGCAGTTAAAGAAAAAAATAACAGAAAAAGATAACTAGAGACAATTTGAGAACGTTTGACTAGTAGGAAAAGTAAAGAAATACTGGGCACTGGGCCTTCGAATTAAGAGATCAGGAAGTAAGTATGTGGTCACAGATACCTGCTGCTGAGAACCGAAAATGAGATAGACTAAAAAAAATCTTAGTGGTAGGTGACACTGAGTTGTCTGAATAGGAGTGGTGTCAGAAGAGCAACAGAAGTAGAACCCAATATATATTCAAGAAAAATTAAATTACTATCTTAAAGCAATACCTGCGACCCCCTGTTTATTTCAACATTATTTATAATAGTCAAGATATGGAGCGACCTAAGTATCCATCAATGAAGAAATGGATTAAGAAAATGTAAGATATGTATATGAATACTTTTCAATTAAAAAATAAGAAAGAAATCCTGCCATTTGTGACAACATGCATAAACTTTGAAGGAATTATGCTAAGTAAAATAACTCAAAAAGAAAAATACTATGCGATCTCACTTATGTGTGGAATCCACAAAATCTGAACTCATAGATACAGAGAACAAATTGGTGATTGTCAGAGATATGGTGCATGAGGGAATGGGTGAAGGTGATCAAAAGATATATGTGTCCAGTTATAGAATAAATAAGTTCTGGAGATGTAATGTATAGCATGGTGACTATAGTCAACAATACTATATTATATATTTGAAAGTTGCTAAGAGAGTAGTTCTTAAAAGTTCTCATCACAAGGACAAAATTGTTTAAGTATGTGAGGTGATAGATGTTAACTAAGCTTGTTGTGGTTTCATTTTCCAGTATATAAATATGTCATGTCATTATAATTTACATCTTAAACTAATACAATGTTATATGTCAATTACATATCAATAAAACTGGGTGGGGAGTAAAACTCCAGAGTGTATGATACTACCTGTACAAACATTACATTGGAAAGGAAGAGATACAGATTGCTCCTATCAGAGTTTCAGCAGTTGAGAAAAGGAAAGGGAACACAGAAAACTGGAAAAAAAAAAAAAAGCCAACCCTAAGAATGTTAAGAGAGACTTGAAGCAAACTGGAAGTGAATATTACAGGCCCTGAAGGAGGAGCAGAATATTATTTCTTTCGTGTGGTGCCAAAAACTTCACGATTAAAAAAAAATTTAAGAATGTCAATTTTGTAAAACACTTTGGGTATCAAAAATAGGCCTTGCCAAAGTGTCTGAGGTGGACAAAGGCAGCCAATTGCTAGCACAGAAGCTTGCATACAGCATGTTGGTTGAATTGGAAGCCCAAGGAACAAATGACTTCTGACCACTTCAGAGAATAAATGTCCTATTTGTCACCATTTGGACAAAGACCTCATGCCATGAAAGAACTCTCAGTTAAACCTTGTGGACTTCAAAAATCACACAGAGGAGCCATCTTAATTTCAAGCTCCTTTTTTCTAAGGGTATCTGGTCTTTTTCTTTAGACACCATTGGTGGAGAGTCTTGTGTTTACATAGCAGCAAGATCCCAGAACACCCTCTGCCCTACAAAGCTGAAATAGAAAGCAATTTGCAACTGAATGGCTCTGCTTTGATGATTTGGGATCTCCCTTAACTTTGCCTTTGATGGGCTTCTTTCTGTCAGCAGCTACAATATCACTTTCTCTAATTAACTCTGATGTCTCTTTGAGATTTTTTTCTAAGAAGGAAAATCATGTTTAATTCAGAAGGGCTATCATTACCTTGATGAATGGAAAACAGCTCTAAACCACAGGCTTGGGGAGAAGCAACAAAATCAAAATGATTACATCCCCCTGGCATGGCCCTATTCAAGTCCTTCCTACAGGTAGTTCCCTAATCAAGGGTAGAGAGGTTGGGGTAGGAAGCACGAAGTGGAAAAGGAAAGGTTAATGAAGGCAGCAGCTTCTATGCTAAGGTTGGGCCTGAGCTTAAAGTCCTAGATAATAAAACAATTGTTTTTTCTCTGTAGTGTATGGTCTCTGGAGCAAAGTGCTATCTCTGAGTTGTGTTCAAATTCAGACTCTAGCCATATATCTGCATACAAGTTTTTAACCTCACTGATTCACCCTGCAATAGATTGTTTTAATATATTGATAAATGATCTACTTTGTGTAAAGCACCCAGCACCTCTTAGGAGCAAAATTGATGTATTTCACTGTTCTCTGATTGAGTTCTTCCTCCCAAATGAGACCCATTGAACCTTACTTAGCATACACATGACATGCTAACTCATTCAAATGTTATATCCAACTCAAATTAAATGCATACCTTATTTACTTCACCCAATTTTGACCATCCATGAAGGGGTCAGGAGCATGGATAATCTCAAAATAAGATCACAAAGAATCATCTGCATTTAGCTTTAAAAGATGGATGGGAAGAACCTTGTCTTGCCCCAGAACTCCTTGAATCATCTCTTAACCAAGAATTGTAGTCTACTGGAATAATCCAAATGTGCAGACTGCCCAGTAGAGACAGACCAAGCTTCCTTGGAACAGCCACAGATGACCCAGGAAGTGTTCAACCAACAAACTAGAGAATTAGAAATTTCTACAACTTGATATGTAATAGTTCAAGGTCTGTGTGTCAAAATCAAATTTTGTTCTTTTATCACCAGGCCAAAAGTATCACAGAAGTTTCAATAGCACTGACGGTAGAGTAGCTTTTCCAGATCAGATTCTAATATTTCCTTGGACCTGAATCAAGCCTGAATGCAAACCAGTATGAAGAGTTTGACAGGTACGTACATCCAGAGGTGCAGCGCATGGTCAGTCCTTTGGGAAAATAGTGTCTTTGCTCTGCAGAATGAATATGTCATCAGAAATGGATGAAAATATAGAAATTTAAAGAAAAATCTTTTGCCTTTAACATACCTTCCTCTGTTATCTAATTTTCAGTTTGAAACAAAAACCGCTAACTCCTATAATGGCTCACCCCTTTACCAATCCCTGAATCTATTTATTCTTCAAGTTAGAAATTACTTGTTCATTCCCTTTCACCAAGAGTCTTGGCCATACAGCAAATATCCAGACCCACCTGGTTCTAGGACCCCTAGCAAGTGTGTGGCCAAACTTTACCATTTTGCTGTTAGACCCACTTCAACCCTGGTACTACTGGCTGCAAGATCCTAGATTCAGATATAATTTTACCATCTCAGAAAAAAAAATTAGACCATTCCCTATGTATTTTAATATTCTTTATTTTATTTTTCTTCTTAGCATCAAATCAGTTATTAAATAGCCCCTTCAAATTTTTAACCTGTAATAAGCTGTAATCAGCTTCCAGTTGTTTCCCTTGAAGAGCTGACAACCAAATTCTCTCATATTTGGTACTTGAACAATTGGCTATTGCCAATGTTTAACAATATAAAAATATTTACTTGCTTTTTTAATTTGATTAACATTCAACCTCTTTTAGCATATTGTGTGAGAGATACTCAATTAGACACTATTTTTCTCTGTACATTATTTTCTTGAAATATTTTGAGATAATTAGTATATTTCTTACATAAATAAAGTCATTTTTAGTCATCAGTCTGCCATATCACTCTCTGGCTCTTTCTATGGTCATGTAAGTATGAACACAAGCTTATCAAAAAAGCATGGTACAAAACAGCATATTATTAGAGAATTTTGAAAGAGTTACTCAGAAGGCACTGAGCTTATTTCCCTCAATTCCTATGTCTCCAATGGCTGTGTGATGATTCTTGCTGGTAGTCAGTTGGTTTTTATTCAAGTCAGATATTCCTCCAGTACTTTTATTCCATGACTTCTCCATTTTTAGTTATTCATTTTACTTCATCTTTAAGTTGACTAAAGTGAGTCTTCAAGAATTTTTTATGAGATTATTTGTATTAAAAAGGTTTTTTTTAATTTTTCATGTCTAAAAATGACTTATCACTATTTACCTCTCAATAGAGAACTTGATTTAGTTTAAAATTTTTGGGTAAAAACTCTTCATATCTCAATTTTCATTGAAAAAAATTGTTCCATTGTTTTCCGACTTTTATTGATATAGAAGAAAATCATGGTAGCCTGACCCTTGTTTTCCTGTGGGAACCTACTGTTATTTTTTGGCTAGATACTAATAGAATTGTTTTCCTTTAATAATGTACCTATGATTTTTTCTTCTACAGAGCGTCTATTTATAGGTATTTTTTCACTGACTTTTTAAAAGAACTTGATAGCCCTAGGTCATAAATGCAACTAACCATTGTCTTTGCCTGATTTTAGTTCTCCAATTGTCTATAAAGACCATATCAAATGGTCCCATTTGTCTACTATATTTTTTCTGATTTACCAGTGCAGCATTTCTATCAAAGACAGAGCTTTGAAAAAAGACGTAATAACTCACAATACAATTTCTGTACCCATTCTATGGGAATTGGAAGAAGCTATGGATAGCTGTAACTTATAGAGTTTAGAAAGACATATTTATAGTTTAAATGAGAGTTAAGGGAAAATCACACAGAGGGTCGAGCCAGGGAATGCAGGTGATATCCTTTTACTCTGTTTTAGAGACTAGAATTATGTCTAAGTAGTAATAAACAAAATGTTTCAAGAGTCTTTTTAACATTTTTTTTTCAAATGTTAAAAAAAATCAGCAATTTTGTAACTGTAAGTAACTATGAATAATGCTTTTAGCTGAAACATTAGAGCCACCTCCGGGTAAACTGCAGGATTTTTTTTAATAATAACATTTTGTAGATCTTACCACCAAATATCCAGCATAATTAGATACCATCATCTATTTAAGAAAGCCAGGCTGAGCCCCACCATGCTGGCCTCTTTATCATTTATTCACTGCTGTACCCAGGCAGCCCCAATGGCTCTGCTGACCTGGCAATCATGTAAGCAGCCAGCAAGTGAACAAAGCCCTGTTCCCCATCCTGACAGAGGAGCACACAGAAAAAGAAAATAGAGCCAGAGAGAGTGTGCCAGCTCAGGAAATGGCTGATGTCTTATTTTTCATGTGTCAGAGACCCACAGCATAGGTGTAATCCCCAGATCAAGGAACTGAAAATACCTGCTCAGATTAGGACCTTGTGTCAAATGGCAAATTAAAGACATAACTGAAAAGTAGAGTCACAAACCCTACATGGGAGTGTCAATGGCAGAGAGCCTTCTGAACCACAGTCAGGTTGACTGGTGGCTACAAGGGTGTACATCCAGAGTGGGGCAGTAGAGGACTCAGTGGTTTTCTCAAGGAGAAATGGCAAAAATAAACACATGTTGTGTGTGTGTGTGTGTGTGTGTGTGTGTGTGTGTTCAGACCAGACAGAGTGTGAAATTAGGTCTAAAATCACACTATTGGCTATTTAAAGAGACTGTATTGACCCAATTCTGGCAGAAATAGATGGCATGCTCAAATCAAAATAATCCACAAAATATTTAATAGAAAGACTATTGACAAGGGTGTATGTAGAATCTAGGGAGTGGAGTCACTCCCTTTAGGTCAGAAGCAGCAAGGGGAGGAGCCATTATAATGAAAGGGAGACAGAAAAGAGGCCATTCAGGCAGCCCTTGAGAGAGGGAGCTGGAAAATATATGCTCTTTTTCACCCCTGCCTATGCTCCATGTTGGTCCCAAGCAGACACAAGGGGCCCAGTAGTGTGGCACATGCAGTCTCTCTAGGCAAGAGTAAGATGGATAAGGGCAAAGAGCTGATCATGGGGAGCAAATATAAAAACGTCAGCACAGGGAGAGAGAACTTTTCCTTGCCAGTGAATACAAAGAGAAGCAAAGGACATGTGCTAGTATTGACAGAGTATTCCTAGACTCTAAACACTGTGAGATTAATTTTACATAATTCCTAGCAACTTCATTTTTATTTTGTGCCAAATTCTCTTTTAGAAACTTTGCACATTTTCTTTCTTTTAATCTTCACAAACATGATATAAATATTACTACTGCACATTACAAATGAGGAAACTGGAACTCAGAGGTGCCAAGAAAGTGAGTAGGGAACACTTGATTTAAATCCAAATCTTTTGTATTTCAAGATTTTTCTGCTGAGCCATGTGGTCGGCCACCATTGGAAAAGAATGTATATAATTCATGTCAAAAGTGACCATGAACAGTAGAGTCTAGGTAGCCTTTTTTGATCAAGTAGAGAGAGACCATAAGTTCTGTCTAGAGCCAGGGAGGTAACCTACTTCCAATCAGCTGATTCTCATCAGCATTTCTGGTTAGAGAAGGTGGCCGGCAGTTTGAAGGTATAAATGGTTGGGTAGCTGAGAGACTGGTGATGATGTTCTTGGTTGGACGAATTACAGAATAACCTTTCTAAGTTACTATATACGCATAAGTGAGATTTCATGCCACCTTTAGTTCATCTTTAAACAATTGAACATGTTGTCATATGTCATGAGATTCCCATCATATCTTGTTCTACTTTTTACTAAATTCTTCCTGAACAATGAGCATGGAGATGCAAGCTAAACTGTGCTCATAGCTTTTGTTAATTCAACATATATTTATTAAACACCTACTATGTGCTAGGCACTGTTATAGATCTCGGAGACAGTGGTTTAAAGACAAAGTCACCTCCCACCGATGTTAGAGTTTAACTATTAAACTAGTCAAAAAAGTTCTAATGCAACTATTAATATGAAGGCAATAAACAAAAATCCTGAGAGCGACTGGAAGGCAAGGTGGCTGCTTTACGCAGACATAAAGAAAGAACTCTGTGTAAAAGTGATGTTTAAGCTAATATCTGAAAGATGATAGAGTCAGCTATGCATTGTACCACTGGCAGAGTATTCTAGGCCAGTGTGGCTAGAAACCAGCAAGCTAGAAAGAGAATATGTGTGAGATGAGGATGGAGAAAGAGTCCATGTCATGCAGGCCCTGGAGGACTTTGGGGTCTGTTAATGGAAATCCTTGAAGAACTATAAGTGGGGGAGTGACATAATATAATTTATATTTTTAAAAGACCACTTAGGCTACAATGTGAGGAGTGAGTTATAATGGATAAAAAAAAAAAAAAACCTAAGGAGAGTTAGCCATTGAAAAGCTACTGCTGTGGTCCATGTGAAAAACAATTTGTTATGGCCAAGTTATGGCCATGCATGTTGGGTGAAAGTGAGGGGTCTAGCATATTTGAGGTTAAACCTCAAGAATTTTGAGAAATTGGATATAAAGGAAGGGAGAAAGCAGAATGATGTCTGGTTTTCTTGCTTGAACAACTACATGGTGGGAATATTAACTGGGAAGAGGAAGATTGATAGGAAACAAGTTTGCAACAGCAAGAATTTTATTTTGCAAGTATTGAGTTTGCAATTGGTTTTTGAGCATCCAATGGGAGTTGTCAAATGAGGAAAAGAAATGGGCCAAAGACTAAGCTCTGAAGTTCTTCAATACTTGAAACTAAAGACAGGTAAAGAGTGACAGTCATTAAGCTATCTTCTCATACCTTCAAATCCATCAACTGATATTCTATTTTGTGATGCTAGAGCTGGAACTCTGAAAACAACATTTCTTCTTGGCCAGCCAGTTTTGTTTTAGGTTCTGTCTATAAGAAGCACTTGAAGAAAAGTAGAAGAAAACTAGCTGAAAGAAAAAGACAAACTCATTCCTCTCTGGTTCCTGTGTGCTTGCTATTTCTGTTAGTGTTCCCTCAACTGCAGCCCTTATGGTTCCAGAGACTGGCAGATAATTCTAGTCTCTAGAAGTGGCGATCCTCTCTGAGATATCAGCGGAAACCAGCAATACTAAGCCTCCAGAGTCTGAGCTCAACTCTGGCAGGATCTCCTTCTAGCTTCTGATATATCATCACTATTCCTCAAAAGTTTCAGCCCCAGTTCTGCAAGAACCTTCCTCTGAGATTGTAGTTTGGTAACCCAAACTACTCCCATGTGTTTACAAACTCTTGGGATATTAACTGCTTCCTGCAGTACTGTTACTGTGTTCTTTTTGAGCTTTCTCAGCATTCTTACACCTGTGTGACCAGATCTCTCTGCTGAAATACCTAATGTGGTTTCTGTTTTCCATGACTAATAAAGAGAGCCAGCAAAGTTTTCTGAGATGATAAGAAAACAGAAAAAACAAGCAAGTATAGCCACAATAAGAAAACGTCTCAGGAAATTAATTAGGAAGGAGAAATTTAGCTGAGAGTTTGGATAAAATGAAAAAAAAAGATAATAATCTATTGGATTTAACTAAATGTGGGTTGTTGAAAGTGTTGACTACAGATGCTTAATGGATTCATTTTCTAGGTGAGGACAAGAACACTAAATTGATACATTCTAGCTGCCTCAAGAATTAGGACAACATAAAGTTTTTCTCTTAGCTTTGGAGCTGTTTGTGGGTTTTTGTAATACCTAAAAACATATTTGACTGATTCACTCATTTAAAATATTTTATTATCATATATTTGATACATTTAAATAATATATTATTTGTAAGATATAAAATATAGCCCTCAAATACCTATGAATTAACCATTCAATTTATTATATGGAACTTTCCCAATGTTCTATGTGAAAATTTGAAATTATGTCCTCCCTCCCACCTAAAGGAAACACATTACTGAATTTTTTTTATTTATCACTCCTTTCCTTTTCTGTACAGGTTCAACACATGTGCATTTATCCTAATATTTTTTGCTCTTTTTATAGTGTATTTTTTAATTTACAAAAGTTGTATTATTCAAAATGAGTTCTTCTGAACTTATTTCTTTTTTCATTTTTTAGAAATTCATCTAGGTGATACATTTATTTCTCACTGTTGAATTATTATAGCATCATAGTATTTCTTTTGTATGGTAATGACACTATTTTTTCTATTTTCCTCTCAACTGACATATGTTTAAAGTTTTTGGATATTACAAATAGCACAGCTATGTGACACTCTTGTTCATGGTTCCTCTTGTACACGCATAAGAGTGTCCCTGTGCTTTAGAGAATGGCCAGGGCACAGAGAAACATTTATCTTCAGCTTCACTAGGTAATGAAAAACTGCTTTCCAAACTGATTTTACCAAATCAACTTTCCTCCAACAGTTTATGAGAATTAGCATTGCTCTGCATTCTTATCAATTTGATATTGTTTTGCCATTCAGAGAGATATAAATTGTTATCTTGTATTTAATATGTATTTCCTTGATAATAAAGAGCTTGGGTATATTTTCATATGTTCATTGCTGTTTTCATTTCCTCTTCTGTACTGTTTGTATCTCTTGTTCATTGTTTTGCTCTTCGTATTTCTGTATCTAATTCTTACAGAGTTTACAGAGTTCTTTGTACGTTCTGGATACCAACAGTTTGTCAGTTCTTTCAACAGAAAATTATTTCTACCAATTTATAATTTTTACCCTCTTTATGGTCTGATGAGCAGGTCTCAATTTTACTGTAGTCAAGTAATCAAGTTTACAGTTTATACTTTTTGTGTCTTGATTAAGAAATTCTCTATTTCAAAGTCATATAAATATTTTCTTTATTTCTCACTAAAATTTTTTAAGTATTTTCTTTCCGATTAAGGTATTTACTTTATTTTTGTGAACTATATGATATTAATTTAATTTCATTTTTTATATGTATAATTACCTATCACAATAAAATTTTTTAGTTTTTTTTTTTTTTTTTTTTTTTTTATAAAAGTCTGTAATGCTGGTTCCAACACAGTTCATTATTTTCCATTTCTGGGCTCCAAGTCATGTTCTACTGTTTTAGCTATCTATCCCTTAACTAATAACTCTTTCACCAACTTTTTTTTCCTCCTGAAGTATGTTTTGTTTCTATTTGACTATGTTCTCTTAATAAATTTAACAATCAATTTTTTAGGTTCCAAGAAAAACTCTGTTAGCATTATTATTCAAATCAAAAAAAATCTATGGGAAATTTGAGAGTGAGTTGACATTTTTTAAATTATTGAATCTACCTTTCTGTGAATGCAGTATATCTCTCCATCAATTTAACTGTTATTTAAAATAATAAAATTTTATAATTTTAAATATAGAGGTCTTGTGTATTTTTTGTTCAATGTATTCTTTGGTCCATTACATTTTTGGTTACTTTTGCTAAATTCATCTTTTAAAATAATGACATTTTCTATTATTTGTTGCTGATATGTAGAAATACAATTTATTTTTTGAATATAGAATTTAAATATCACAAAACTTCAAATCACTCTTATTATTTGTAAATATTTGCATGTGAAATGTTTAGGGCTTGCCATATTTACATTCATATTATATGTGCATAATAACAGTTTTCTTCTCCTTTTATAATCTTTTCTTCTTTTCTGGTCTTACTACACTGGCTGGGACCTCCAGAACAAGTCTAAAGCTACTTATATTGCTCCTGATTTTAAAGAGAATGGTTCTAGACTTTATCTACTGAATATCATATGCAGTAAATTGTTGATACCATTTATAAGATTCAGGAAATTTCTCTCTTTTTTATTTTTCTAGTTTTTTAGTTTTTATTTACTAAATGCACACAGACACTATGGATGTCTGTATCTATAGGTGTGCTTTTCTCCTTTAGTTCTTTAGAACATTAGAAATAATGTTCTAATGTTAAATTATTCATGCTTTTCTTGGATAATTCATACCAGACATGATCCATTACCTTTTTTATGTGCTATAGGTTCATTTAGCAAATATCTTAAGATTTTTGCATCTATGTTTATGAGTAAAATTAGTCTATAATTTTCTTTCTTGTACTGTCCTTTTATGGTTTTGCTATTATTCTTATAAAATAAGTTTATATTATCTAGTAGAATATATATACTATTAGAATTGTCTGTTACTTGAGTGTTTTTGTTAGAATTTAAAAGTTAAACTTCTCTGGTCTTTTATCTTGTCATTTTGTTTTGTTTTGATTTTTTGAATAAAAATTTTTTTTCAGCAATTGCTTTAAATTTATGATTTTTCTTTCTTCTTGGCTCAATTTTGATAAATTACATTTTCTGGTAATTTTGATCTTAAAATTTATAGACAAATCCCATTTATGTGTTTTCTTATTCATTTTTATCTCTGTCTTACATTTAGGCATGCCTTCCTTTTTTAATATTGATTTTTTCTTTCTGTCTTTATTCAATGTTTCTAAATATTTTTTAAGTGATCTTTTAAAACAACCAAATTTGTGTTCATATTATGTTTCCTTTTTTTATCTTTAGTATGTTTTTCCCTTACCCATTTCTTAACTTGGAATCTTGGTTTATAGATTTTTCAGATTTTTCCTAATATAAGCTTGAATTATCACTACTTTTTATACCACCAACTTCACTATTTAGTGGTTTTATTACTTTTTTATTCTATGCATTCTCAAGTATTTATTATGATTATATCTTTAACCTATGTATTGTTTGTAAATGTGTTTTTAATTTCTAAACATGTGGGGGGAGTTAGTAAAAGCTGTTTTTGTTGTTGAAACCAAATATAATTGTATTGTTCATAGAAAATATGTATATAATAATCACTTTTGTAGATTTGTTAAGACTTGATTAATATCCTAGTATATGGACAACTTTGGTAATATTACACGTGTGTTTGAAAAAATGTACTTTCTAATTACTAAGTACATAGTTCTATATTTCTCCCTTTATACCAAGTTTGTTAATGAGCTGTTTGAATCTGAATCTTCAATATTCTTATTATTTTGTCCATTTTTTGTTTTCTTGACCTTGTACCACCAAGTTATACATCTCTAGAGAGCTCACTGTTCTCAAACTGGCTGTGCATCATAATCACCCATGAAGTTTAAAAATGCATATATCTGTTACCTGTCCCCATTCTGACTCAGTGTCTCTGAAATAAGGCTTAGGAAATGGCATTTTTAAAGGTCCCATGTGATTATGATGAACAATCAAGATCAAGTAGGACTATGTTTTGTTTGTTAAATTTTACTATATTATATTTCTATTGATATCTTGGAAAATACATTTACCTGTACATTAAAAGCTGGCCCTTTCTTGAATATATACAATAAGGAAGAAAGCACTAAAACCTTCAAGACAAGTTTAAATAACTGATTGATAACTCTATGAGATTTCCTAAAAAAAGACTAGAAAAGGAAAACTTGATCTAGAAATAACCACTGTAGACAACACTTAGTCCTGGGTCCTCAGGAGACTAGCAGGAAATTCTCCCAATTTATGATGCCTTATTGCTCTTGTTAGATATGTATAGGGAAACACAGGACACTAGTTTGCCTGGGGGTATTAGAAAGGGTCTCTTCAACAAACCTGTTCTGGAAGGGAACTGAGTATAAGTGATCTAGTGTGGTGTAAAGGTCAGAAGCACTGAAATCACTTGAGAGCTTGTTAGAAATGCAGACTCTCGGGCCCCATCTCAAATTTTTAAACCAATATCTGCTTTTAAGAGGATCTCTAGATAATTTATGTGTGTATTCAAGTTTGTAACACACTTTATAATGCAGACATTCTTCACTTCTAACAAGCTTATAATGATGCCAGTACTGCTGGTACCAGACACACTTGAACAGCAAGGGTTTATTTCACAGAGAATGTAAACAGAGGGAAGAAACACTTAAAATCATTCAAGGATACCCATATCCCACTACTGGCACCAAGGATGCTATGTGGGCTTCGGGTCTTTGTAAAACTTGAAGAACACATTCCCCTAATTTAACATAATATGGAAGGGTACACACAGAACACTGTCTTTGTCAAGGAATGGAGGCACTCAAATTCCAATGAGAAGAATGCTGAAAACAATTAGAACTTCTTACCTTCTTTATTTTTTCCTCAATACAAAGCAGTCTGCTCCTGTCTGTATGATTCAAATTTATAAATTCACCTTTGCACATTTTCACAGGTGGACTGCAGCCTCCTGCCTTCTTCTGTCTTTCATTTCTGTCATTCGGTTGTCTGCAATCTTAAGCCACCTCAACTGGGAAATGAATCCATGGAGAACATATTTTTCTATTAAAATGAGAAATATATTTTCAATTTTTTAAATCTAGTAGGTCACATACAAACAACACTTTATAGAAAACATCTCAGCCTGGTTTATCTCAGATCTGAGCATTGGACTGCATTTCTGAACATCAAGTTAGGGTGAAGGACATGCAGAGCAGACTGCAGACCTTCCTCAGGGCAAGGGCAGAGTGGAAGTGGTTCAGTGATCATTGTCATCACTAGCCTTTTGCCACAGCTTCACAGTCAATCTTAGTAGAAGTGAAACGCATCTCTCACAGATGGTTCAAGAAGGCCCCCGAGTATTTTAATATTTAAAATTGTTTTTTATAGCTCTGATACATGGAAAACAGTTTTTCTGGATGTAAAGTACCTGGCTATCACTTTCTTTCCTTGTATTTCTTGAAAATGATGCTCCCTTTGTTCTTGTTTGCAGGCTGCTGGAAAGAAGTTTGATGCCAACCTGATTCTTTTTCCTTTGTCAGCTATGTGATCTTTTTTGCCTAGAGGCCCAGAGGAATTTTTTTGTTTGTCTTTAAAGTCTAAAAGTTTCACTAAGATAAGCCACAAAGCTTATCATTACTGATTAATTTTCCAAACATACAGTGTAACACTTTGAAATATAAATACATATATTTTATATTTACTATTTTTTTGGATTATAGTTTTCATTTTATTCCATATTTTATTTTTCTTTTTCAGAGATTCCTATACATAATAGATATTTTAGATCTTCTTTGTATTTCTTTTGAACTTTTATTTCTGATTCTTCTAACCTGTTTCTTAACTGTATTTACTTCTTGTTTCTGTTTTATTATTTCAGTCCATTAAACTTTGGGCAATTTTAATTTAATCTTCACTTCTTAGATTATTTATACTTTATATTATTTTCTGAATTGTCATTTTATCTTTTTCCTTTTGAAATGTTTTTGGTTCATTTCTCTTATTAGTTTTTAATTTTAAATAAAAGTTTCAAATATCTGAAAATATTTGTTTAATAGTATTTAATTTCTGTTAGTGTTGTGTGACTGTTTTCCTACTTTATAGTCATTTTAGGGAAATGTTTTCATTAGCTTAATAATAGTAATTCTTACTTTCTATTTTCTACTTGGAATTGTTTTATATGAATGCTGCTTTTCATTTTCTTTCATTTTAAAATGTTTTCTTGTTTTCTAGATCAGACTATTTGGATAGTCTACTTGGTTTCCTTGTTCAAGAGTTTTTTCTTCTTTCTTAGTACAAAGAGTACAATTTCTTGGGGATAGAATAATAAATGAAGGAGGTTAGAGTGTCTTCCAATTCATCATTCCTTTTTTTGTAGAGAATTATTTATTTCCTCAACTTGCTTCCTTCTTCATCTTTACTACCAAGCCATCCAGAGATGCCTGTCCCTTCAAAGTCACCTGCATGAGCAGAACTTTCCCAGGACTGCTACTCCAGTTTTGCACATTTTCAAATGTATTTTTTTCAGTTCACCAGTAATCACTTTTCCAACTTATGAGGACTCGAATCTGTTCCTGTATTTTCACATGATAAAACTTTCATTCTAGTAATAACTTTATTAGGGTTCACTACTACTGGATCTACTACAATCTTTTTGTTCAGTCTCTCCCTAACTATCCATTCTAACTTGCACTCCAGAACAAGCCCACTACAGGTGCTTAATTCCTCATTTATATTTAATTCTTTCTTAATTATGTTTCTAAATAATTTTTGGGTTTGTTTACCCAATAATAATAATAATAATAATAATAATAATAAATAATAATAATAATTTACAGGTCAAAGAAAAAATCAAAATTAAACATTTGTATTTTGCTCTGAATGATGAAGGAAACACAATATATCAAAAATGGTAAAAATTGTGGCATGCACTTAAGGTATTATGGAAAGGGAAGTTTATTTCACTAAATTCTGGTATTTAACAGAAAAAAAAGTTCTCAATTCAATGACCACAGGTTCTATCCTTAACAAACTAGAAAGAAAAGAATGATTTAAAGATAACATAAGCAAACGAGTAAAAACTAGATAGAAATTAATGAAATAAATAACAGAACAATAGAGAAATATCAAGAAACTGCATCCGGAACACATGAAAAACTCTAAAGCAATAAAAGAAAATAATTTCAAATTTTTAAATGAGCCAAACATACGAATGGCTATTTCATCAAAAAAAGAGATATAAAAGTAAGTATGTGCATCCACATTAGTCAATAGTTATTAGCTCAACATCATTAGTCATTAAGAAATTGCAAATTAAAAGCACAATAAGATTCCATTATACAACTATTAAAAACTCAAAAATTAAAAGCCTGATTTTAAAAACTGTTGTCAAGGATGTGATGCAACTAGAATTCTCATTCACTGCTTGTAGGAACATAAAAGGGTGCAAACACTTTGTAAAACAGATTGGCAGTTTCATAAAAGGTTAAACATGCATCTACCATCTGATGCAGCCATTCCACTCCTAGCATTTACTCAAGAGAAATTAAAGAAGATGCCCATATAAAGACTTGGACATCAATGTTAATAATTGCCTTGTCTGTAGTAGCCAACTAGAAACAAATTTCATCAACAGGATAAAGAAATTGCTGTATATCCATATGATGAAATACTACTCAAAAACAAAAATGGGGATGGGAGCACTACAAGTATATACAACATGAGTGAATCTCAAAATAATTATGGGAAGTGAAAGAAGCCAGACAAAAAAAATAGCACCTTCTATGTAATTCCTTTTATATTAAATTACAGAAAATGTAAACTAATTTATAATAACAGAAAGCAGATCAGTGGTTGCTTGGGGATGGGGAGTTTGAGAACTGGAAGGTGGAATTACAAAGAAACAGATAGTACTTTGGGGGTGATGGATATGTTCATCACCTTGACTGTAAAATGGCTTCTTGATGGTTTTCTGAGTATATTCATTTATGCAACCTATCAAATTGTACACTCTATGTATGTGCGGTTTATCATAAATCAAGTTAAGCCATTGAAGAATTTGAAAATGTAATACCACTCACACTGATGTTATTAATATAAATTTTTAAAAAAGAGACTTAAATGGGAACATAACTTTATGTGCTAGGACAAGTGAATTTGCACCTACAGTGATTTAGCACAAGCACCTAAAAAAATAAAATAACGAGAAAATACAATAATAAATATCTGAAATTTAGATTGATTGAACCTAGCACTTTATTAACTCCTAGTCCTTAGCATGTTATTTCATCTCTGGAAATAGGTTTTGAATTTGAGAACACATACATACATCCATACACCTATATAAATTCCTAACTTTTTTTGGCAAAGAATATAGACATTAACAGAAGTGTGGCAGTGGCACAGCCGTTCTTGGGTTCTAAGTCTCCACTGACACTCACAAGGCAAGTAGGGCCCAGCCAGAAGTACAAGGAAGTCAATTCTAGATTTTGCCACTTTTTTTTGGCGGGTGGCGGGGGGCGGGGGAACTGACATTACCACCCTGGACAAATATACACTAAGAAAAATTTCCCCTTTTAAGGGAAATGTAAACATAACATGCTCTTAATTTCTGACCCAAATTAAGCAAAGTTGCAATTGCAGGGCCACATCCTCATCAACGAGTAGAAAGGAGTTGGTGCCAGCCATCCCCAAAACTCTCCTTCCCCCAGAAAAAACATTAGAAAACTTTAGCTAGTAGTGGCATGAAGTCATCAATGCTTGTAGTTTATTTTCAATGTCTTCTTTGGAATAATAATAATAATAATAATAATAATAATAATAATAAATAACAATAATAATAATATAGTAATAATAATAATACAATAATAATAATAATACAATAATAATGATGATGATGATGATGATGATATTTAGTGTCCCAAAATTAATTTAGTCACTTAAGTCATGTAAGAAACCAAAAGAAAAGAGGCATTTTTTAAAGTTATATTCCATATAAGGTAAAAAGTTACAAGCTATTCATTGATAATACTAATGATTAACACAGAATTAATGACAAATGTGCTCATAGTGATTCAGAACAGGTCTTGGTAAATTTTCTATAGCAAAAAGGAAAATAAAATTATATCACATATGATAGCAGATCTACATCTTGATATTACATGAAACCTCTGATTTGCAAAGGATAAATGAGTTCGTTGTGTATATATGTAGTATTTAAAATGGAGAAATGCTTGACAAATATTTGTGCTCCTTTAGAAGAAATAGTTGTTTGAGTAAATGATTATTTAAAGAGACAATATGAATAGAAAAGATGCATCAGAATTAGTATTGTAAAATTTAAAAATATAAGCCTTCTTTTTCCTAAAAATAAGGAAATTAAATCCCCTTTATTTGATCAAGGAAATATGACAAAAATAGTAAATTTCCCTTTTAAGCAGAAAATTAACTTCTAGAGTAGGGAAATTATAAAGAATTTAAAGTACTTCGCTTGTTCAAGCCCCATGTTAAAAACTGCTTTTCTTGGCTGATAAGAAAAGCTAAGAATTCAGAATTTTCATTATATAGGAAGCTAAACAAAAACCTGCCTGTGAACTAATCAAGTTGAGACAAATATGTAAGACTTAAATGTTATTCTGTTAAATTGTAAGTGACAAATTCTCTAAGTTGTGTTTTCCTGTCATTCAATATAAAGAGAGAAGTATTTTCTTGTCAGTTTTTCTAATTAAGACTGTTAGATTTACAATGCAATCTTTATCATCAAGTCTTGAGAGAATTGCTAGGAATCACAAAAACATTTTCACAGGAAAAAGTAGAATATAACTTTAGAAGGGCGTGTTTCTTTTTTACCTTCCCTTTTATTTATACTGCAAAGCCATTACCAGTGTATTTTTCTTTCTTTGATCTAAAGGATATAAAGAGATAGAGCAGATTCTGGTTTAAAGGAATGCTATCAACATCAATCATCTTTCTTTTACCAAAGAGTTAAAAATAATTAAAGGCATTCCTGACAGCATCAAAACCTAAATATAGTAGAAATCCTCACTGGAGCCCCCTCTAAGTATGCTAGATCATGCAAGAATCTGTACTTAAATATCAATCCTCATTTTGCTATATTCTTAAAAAGTCGGGGTTACTATTATTTCCTGATCTTGATTTTTTATTGAAGAAAATATAGGTTTGATTAATTCTAGTTCTGAATGCACACCTTTTTAGTGAAGAATTGGGCAAGATACATTCTGTTTTCTAAGAAAAAAGGTGTACACACTAGTCTTCAAAATAAAAGATGAGCTAAAAGCAGTTTTTTCATGGCACTGATAATGCCAGTGAAGACAATCATTATGACCTCAGGTGGCTTTCTCAACTGTCATATCTTAGTGATAGAGTCATTTATCTCACATATCCTGACCTAGCACATCAAGGCTGAAATAATTTATCCTTAATGTGGAGAATAATATACCCAGGAAATCCCAAGGAGACCAAAATGTAGTGCAAGCTATTTGATTATGAAGAGTCTGACTCTCCCCATATATTTGAGTATCTCTTTTTCTCAGAGAGTGGAAAATTGACAATATCATTTTTATTATATGTAAATTCTTCAGTGCAATATGACAAAATATATTCCAGAACTGAGTTAAACAAACAAGTGGGTTAAAGAATCCATTGAACCAACAACGTTTCCTGAAAGACTGGATGTCACATGTGAGAGAAAGGGAGAAACAAAAAAGGTTCAAGTTTTCTTTCCCTGAGCAACTGAAAGACCAAATTTGCCATTAACTGAGCTGTGGAAGAGTGCATATGGAATAAATGGAAAAAGGAGTACCAAACTAGACCCACTTAATTTGAGATGCCCTAGTGAAGGTGTTAAGTAAACTGTTGAAAAAGTGAAGCTATAATTTAGAACAGAAACCTCAGTTAGAAATGAACATTTGAAAGTTGTTAGAATTTATATACCATTTATTGCCAAGAAACTTGATAGAGTAGTGAAGTCAATGAAGAGCCTTAAGCCCAGAGAAATTCCAATACTAAGTGGTCAAGAAAGGTGGAGAAATTAGTAATGAGACTGGGAAGAGTAACCAATTAGGTAAGAAAAACCAAAACCAAAACAACAACAGCTGGTTGATGTACTAGAAGTGAATTAAATGTATAAAAGAGAATGGGGGATATAATGTGGGAAATAAAATTATGTCCCAACCCCAATTTTTGTGGTTAGGACTCTGACAGTATGCTTAACTCACAGTGGCCCTTGTTTCAGGAATCAGAGTTCTGAAATGCTATGCCTAACCAGTAGCAAGGGCCATGTCTACATTGACAAATCATGTAGTTCTGGGTACTCCATACATACATCTTCAAGGATAGGCCTTACCTAGAGTTACAGTCCTTCAGATACTAAATACAAGGTATTAGAACTCCTTTTATACAGTATATTACAATGCAGGCCACCTGTTTAGAGAGGAAAATTCCAGAGCTCATTCATTTCTATAATCCCAGTCCTGACTTCAGCTTTTTCCTCACTAACCATGTCACTAAATCTAACATGTCCCACATTAAATCCACTTGAGTTATGATCATTCATGAGCAGAGACTATCTTATCTCCTTTATCTCACTACTCCAAGTACAGCAGACTCTCAGGGTTTTGTCAAATTAAACTGAACAACTGGTACTTTGATTAGCACATTTCCCTCCACTGCAATGATGGAGGGTAAAAAAAAAAAAAAAAACTATACAGGAGGAATCTGCATTTCTTATATGACCTTGAATGGAAAGAGTAAATTTGCACTCCTTTTCTAAGCTAGTGATCAGTGAGGTTTCCAATATAAAGGCAAACAATTCCGAAAAAGTAGAAATGACCCTGAATCAGGCCAGTATTCCTGCGTCTAGTAAGCTCACTCAGTGCCTCGGGCTCCTTGACAACAGGACATGTCAGTTTCACCTAGAAACCTAATGGGAGATGGCTACATTTCTGAGAATGATAGCTTTCACCATCCTGTACCACACTTCCACTGAGTCACCACACCAGAGTCACAATGGGGCCATGTTCCTCAAGAACTGGGAGCTTGATTTACTCTCAATACCAAAACTTACTTTTACTTTCATGGAGACAGCACAAGGACACCATGCAGTGCCATTGATTGCAAAACAGTCTCAATAATTTAGGAGAGGCATTTCAGGTCTCTAATTTAACATTGTTATAAATATTATTTGCATGGAGCAGAAGGAACTAGCTTAGTTTCATCCTTAGCAAAACTCAAGAAATAAAATCAGGTTATGAAAATTGTTGGTCAGAGGATGGCTGAATTATGATTTAGTAAAGGTATATAATCCCTGAGTTCTAGCAAAGCCAAAGAGGAGACAGGGCCATAGTAAAGAAAAATATTACTTGAGTTACTCCCAACTAATAGGATCATATAAAAATGAAATGGAGAATAAAAGTACTGTGATGTTGATGGACTATGATGAGAATTGAGTTAAAGAAAATAAGTGCTTTAAATCATTCAATTCTCTAAATAACTTTGGAAACCAGGGAACTGAGTGTGTTCAAGCTTATCTTTACTAAATCTGAAAAATGTTGGCAAGATTACTAACTGCAATTTCACGAAGACATGATGGGGCCCCAAAAGCAATTCTGAAGACAACTTGTGCCCTTGCAGAGATAACAGATTCAGACATAATCCAGGTTTCTGAAAAGGGTCAATTCAGGGGTCAGGCCAAGATCAAGTTCATAATTGTAATAATTTTTACTTTCTGCTGACAGAGAGCATAGACTCAGAGGAGGCACTGCCCAGAGAGGAACAATTTTCTCTATAAAATGTTTGTCATTAATGAGCATCCCTTTGTTCTTTTCAAGGTTCTAATTTTGTGGTACTATATCAAGTAGTAAATCATAGAATTTAAGAGAATCTAAACTACATGTTGCCACAACTTCACAATCCTATAACTACCAACTGAAAGACCTACTCAGGGTAATATAGCTCTTCTTTCCATGCAAGAGCATTTGAGAAGTGTGTTGGTGAGTACACTGCCTAGGCAACTATTGCCATTTGAGAGAGAGGTCCATTCAGGAAGGATATATTTGCTCAGCTTTTAAAGGTCACATGGCAAACTTTACACTTACAGAATCAAAAAAGAAATGTGGTACTCAATTAGATCAACTCTCTAATGATATAGATGGTAAAACTGATAACCAGATAGGGGGAATGAGTTTCCCAAGATTACACAGCTGATTAGTGGTTTAGCCCATGTCAAGTCTTATAGTCTAACCATTTAGCAACACTTCCTACTTCAAAACATTTGATGTAGATAATCATTCTGGGAACTACTCATCTACAGGGTTTGATATTTAGAGGAGAGAGCAATGGGAATTGATATCTGATGGGCTTGCTGTTTCTTGTTTTTATTGTACTAATTACCATACCAAGGAAGGGTTTCTTAGCATAGCCTTTACCTAGAGCCACATAATATATGTACTTTGGATATATGTATAATTATTTCCCCCCACAATTCAATCAGTGAGGCCAAGCAATATATGTCTTTATATATCACCATTGTTAGCCTCTTTGCCACAAAGAAAGATGCAATAATTACTAGAAGCAATTAGATCTGGAGCATAAAAGGCAATTTTCAAATATTGCTGCAAACTAAATGTAGTAAAGTTTGCTACATTCTCATGAAAGAACTTAACGACACTGGTTCCTGTTGCCCTATTTATGATTTGACATTTAAAAGAAGAGTAAAAAGGATAGGATGCCTTGAACTCAGAAGTCAAGGAGGCACTACTCTTTAATTCTCAAAATGGAGAAATGCATTTTCAATTGTCATTTGTCTGTCTAAAGGGTTAGACAAAGACAAGATTGATTAAATAGGTGCTTTCATTTCTTTCTGTGCCCTTAACATTGTTCATGGCCACCAGGACCTCAGTTCCCAGTTTGAAATAATAAAAAGTATTTTTATCTTATCATTAATCATACCCATGATAAAAAGTAAAATTGTTTATCTGCAAATTGCAACCCAAAAATAGCGTGTTCAAATAAAAATTAGCAAACACATATTCAATTAAAAACAAATAGTAATGGCCAATCTTGGAACCAGTTCTTCTTCTGACTATATTGGTTTGTGTTCTCAAAGAGAGTCAGATCCCAGCAGTCGGCCTCAGATGGCAAGTCTAAACGAAAACTATGGTTTCTTATTCCTCAGCATCTGACATTTAAAGAGAGTGATGTCTAATAAAGATTTTTTTTTTCTGATCTATGCCATTAAAAAGAAAGTACCTATCAGTCAGTGTGGGTTCACAATACCAAAAGCTCTGGGGACCCAGCTTGAAAAGGTGAATATGAAGGAGAGGCCCATTAAATTTCACTCCAAATGTGATGTAAGACTGAGGCTCCCCTCCAAAACCTAAAATGAACCACCATAAGTGATTCTCCTAATTGTGTTTCTGCTCAACACTAAAGGACCTCACTTTTTTCCTTTAATGTAGGAGAGAGAAAAAAATCTCTGTCAAAGCCACAAAAGGGAATTCTCTTAAAATAAACATCTAAACTTAACCGTGGGCTTTTCTTTCTGTGGACATATTTTAAACGTATGTAATGGTGACGGTTGCTGGAAAAATGACAAGTGTCTGTTTTCATTAGACTCCCCAAGTGCATGGATCTAATTGACAGCCTTTCCAAAACATGAAAAAACTTCCAGCTTGAGGATTTCCATAGCAACCTGTCCCACTGCCAGAGCTGCTGGAAGGAACCCACATTTTAGACACCCTGTTAAGTTATCCAGAAATTTCAAAATCCCAAAGGTTAACATATCTTGTTTTCCAAACAGGTAAATTTCCTGCTTTGAAGGCTAAGCTTCTGCTTCAGATATCCAAGAATTCTTTGTTCAGTTTTTATGCTTTTTTTTTTCTTTCACTTTGGCTCTGTAGCATACTTATTGTACATTTTAAGGCTATAAGTCTTAAATTGTTCTAGTTCTCTCTTTCATCTCCCTCCAAAGGAGTAACATTGCACCCTTCTTTTCTTCTAGCAGGTAATGCTTGTCATGCTTTGTTATCTAAGATGAACCTGGCCATACCAACAAACCTCAGGTTCACAAGTCTCCAGGTATGGTGGAAAGAGAGGAACAGCAGGGTAGCCACAAAGGCACTAGACCCAGGCATGAGAGGATGGGGACTCCCTGTCCAGCCCACTCTCCACTCTGCCTGTCTGAGGGGCTGCATCACTCCAGAACAGTGCCCTAATTCAAACAAACACTATGTATGCAGACTTGACAATATGTAACACACTTAGCATACATTATTCCATTTAATCTTTAGAGCCTGATGACAGAGTTCTTATTAATCTCAAATTACATTGAGCAAAACCAAGGTTAAGTACCATGCTCAGGGCCACACAGACTATAGATAGCAAAGCCAGGATTTCAAAGTCCTCCTATTCCTGTGTCCCTGTTCTCCACACTGCATGCAACAGTGAAGGAAAATATGCAGCTTGTAAATGCCCTGACATCTTCAAAGAGAAAAGTCTGCTGGACACAGAAAGGGTGGATTCTGCTCATCAAATCACCGAATTAAAAGAACTTCTCACAAATTGCTACCTGCGCAGGGCTCATTGGCATTTAAAAATCAAAAGTCCCTTAAATGTCTATAGCGCCACCTTCTGGTTGTGTCACACACAGAATCGTCATATTTCACCAACAGGAAAAGACAGCCACCCTGATAGTTATTTGTACATAATGCTCTGTGTTCAAACAAGAAGGTTTATATCTGAGCTAATAGACTCTTATCAATTAATTGAATCGGTCACTGCTCATTTACCTGTGCACCTCTGACGGGATCTACAAACAACCCTTCACAATCTAGAACTTCCAGGAATTAGATGGATAAGTGGATGGCTTCTTTTACTCTGTAACCTTCTCACAGTGGAAAAGAAGTGTTTATTAAGCACAGGAGAAGTGTAGGTTTAGGACTTACTAATTTTGATTTCTCTTAATTGACATACTGTGTCACAGAGCTTTTTCTTCATAATTTTTTTAAATAAAGTAACATTTAATACATGAGAGAAGCATATAAGTATGAAATCAGTGATTGAGTGAATTGGGGAGACTTCCCAGTAACTAACAGGTACTCAGAAATGATGACGTCTACTTCTATGGTCAAACAAAGGGCTGCTGATCACTATGGTGAAAGCTCAGCACTTCTTCTTGAAATCCACACATAATAGGCAGTGATGAGGTTAAAGTCAAAAGGACTATCACCATAGAAGTCAGTGTTCAATGCTTTGAAATATGAGCTCAAATACAGCAGATCAAAAGTTAGAGGAAGAAGGAAGAGAAGAAGGAGAAGGAAAAAAAAAGAAGAAAGAAAGGAGATGACACGAAAACAAGCCAAGTTATTGCCCCTTTCCCACCTGAGAAATGAGCTTTCTCCAGCCATTTTTTTACTTTCAAAATCCTATTTTTTAGCCTCCTCACCAAATCAGCAAGTGACTAATATATTCTAGATGTGCTCTTTCCCAGCCATCCGACTGCAACAATACAGGAGGCAAGGAAAGAGAAAGTATTTGCAAGCTTAAAGCAGGAAAGCAGATCAAATTTACTAATTTATTCATTCTTTCACCAAATTTTTATTTTGTTCTTACTATGAACCAGACACTGGGAGATTGCAAAGGAAAGAGCAATAAGGCAGAAGAAAGAATCCGTGAAAAGGTTCTGAGATATACTTGGGCTAGACACTGTTCAAGCCAACCAAGAGGATTGAGAAGACTGAGGGAAGTGACAAAATGTTACAAGTTGGGATCCCTAAGAAGAAGACTGAGAATGTGATGATTGTGCAGGAAGTGTATTTAAGGAACACACTCAGGATCAACATGTATATATAAAAAAAGGGGGACGGAGCAGAATTGAACAAAGAAACAGTTAGACTATGATGCGATTTTGACAGAGGATTAATGTGGGCACTCAGGGAGTTCTCAAGCTGGAATGACCTTTCAGAGTTGCCAGACTCTATGCCATTTATCCACCAGTTGTCTGCAGACTGTCTCAAGAAGTGTCATGACATTGATAGAAACAGCTTTCTACATCAGAGGGGAATTTCCATAGTGGACTGGAGGCTGCAGAAAACAATTATTTTAGTCCTGAAGAGGTGACACATCAGAGCATCTATTACACAGGTGTTGAGAAAGGACAGAAATACACCAGAAACCAGATTATTACAAAGCCATGGATAGGATTTGAGTTTATCATGAATAGTCTTTGAAGCATTTCAGAAATTAAATAAATTTTATTAAATTTATTGAGAGGACATTGGCTAATAATATTATGTAGGTTTCAAGTATACCATTATCTAATACATCATCTGCATATAATACTGAACGTTCACCACAGAAATGATCATTCTAGATGTTGATATGACAATAGACTTTAGACATGGGGAACACAGGTAGAATGTTAAGAATAATGACATCATTGGTACAGAGCTTAAAGGAAACAAAAACTCCAAAAGAGTGAAAAAACAAATTTTCAATAAAGAAAGCAAAGTTCCCAAAAATCACCAGGTGTTTGTGAGCCGCTGCCAGCAGCATAAAAATATGGAAAGTGAAGCAGAGCAGATTTAGACAGAGAACAGAAGAGCAAGGCTTGGCCACTCACATCTGGAAAAACACTGGAAATTCTTTCATGTAGATGAATCAAGAGGTTCAAACAAACTCCTTAGTATGGTTGGGGCAAGAAAATAAAGAGGATTAGAGTCTCTTCGAGGGTTCTCAGGAAAGCTTAGAAGGTAGGTCATGGTGGTATTCAAGAAAGGTAAAATTTATTAGAGAGCTATTTAAAAATGAATGGGGCTGTGGTTCTTAGAGTTGGGGTGTATCACAACTATCTAGAGAGCTACAGTACAGTAGCCTGGGTGCATTAATGTAGGCTAAGTTCTGTGTCTTTGTATGACTCCTAAGTTTCCTAGGTGATGTTGATGAATTTTCTTGGTGACAGGAGAAAGTGAGAACAGAATTACTGACATTTTGTAGCTTAGTCTCTGTTGGTACAACTCAGAGACTTGGGAATTCTACTCAGAGAAGAGGAAAACTCAGCAAAATATGTACCAAACTTCTTTAATACCTTCCTGAAGAAAAAAAAAATTAAAATGGGCCATGGATGTCCTTCAATAATGAAACTATCATTGTGATATGAAGTGAAAGTTTATTCTTACACTTTGACAGAAAAACAAAACCAGAAAATTATAATTTCTAAGCATGAAGGCTTGGAGCAGGCCCCACAGGCTCTACTCTAGTGTTACAATTATAAAAATAGACTTCAGAGAACCTGGCAAGAAACAACAGTGACAGCCCACCAATTCTTTCTATTCCAGTGAAAAGTAACACTCTTACCTGGTGATGTCACAGGTCTCAAGCTGCATAAAGGGATTTTCCTGAGGAATTTCCACTTTCCAGTAATAGGAATGCAACCTTTTGTTAATCAACAAGGGATGGGGGAGACACAAAAAATTTATGACAGATATAATTTTATTTTCAAAAAACTTGAAGGGAAAGGATGTGACCCAATGCCTATACTCCCTCAGTCAAGCTATCATTGACAAGTAAATCTTGGAGAGAGACAAGCTTTTACATTAAACTTCAGGACTATATCAACCAATTACCTATCTGACTAAAAGAAAAAGGCATTATCTAGAATACTAAGGGCTGAATTAAAGCACTACTGCTTCTGAGACTATTATCCACCAGAGAACAAAATCAAAATGATCATAAACAGAGAGCAAGAGTTTTTGTTAATAAATATTAGTAAATATTCTATACTAGTTTTTAACCAAAATCATCAATAAAAAGTTGATGATTACATCCCATGCTAAAGTAATAAAGAATAAGAAAGGAGAAGGAGTTATAGAAATAAGCTAAAAATCAAAACTTCTCATATTTCATAAAGAGTTTTAAATGATTGTATTTCACTACACCTGGCTCATTACATAAGAATACTCATTTTTGTCTTCAAATAATCACTTTAATTATTATAAACAAGAATATTTATGTTTCAATCTTTACTAAGAACAAAAAAAAACATGGCTCACACAACAAAAAGAATAGAAAAAAATATATGAAATTGCATATGTCAAACCATACTTGAGCCCCTAGAATAAACTCCACCTGATTGTGGTGTATTAACTTTTTAATGTATTGTTATATTTGCTAGTATTTTGTTTAAGATATTTACATCTGTATTCATCAAAGATACTGGTCTGTAGTTTTCTTTTTTTCGTGTTATTCTTGTCAGGTTTTGGTATCACGGTAATGTTGGCCTCATAAAATAATTTAAGAATTACTGCTTTTCATTATTTTGGAAGAGTTTGAGAAGTATAGATATTAAATCTTCCTTGATTGTTTGGTAGGATTCACTAGTAAAGTCATCTGGCTCTGGACTTTTACTTTCTGGGAGGTTTTTGATGACTGTTTTAATTTCCTTATTGTTGATTGGTCGATTTGAATTTTCCAGTTCTTCATGATTCAGTCCAGGAAGGTTATACCCTTCCAAGAACATGGCTATTTCTTCTAGGTTATTAAATTTGGCAGTGGATTTTTTTTTTTTTTTTAGTATTCTTCTATAGTTCTTTTTATTTCTGTGGTGTTTGTTGTAACTTCTCCTTCATTTCTGATTTTATTTGTGTCATTTCTTTTCCTTAGTGAGTAGCCAGAGGTTTGTGAATTGTATTAACCTTTTTAAAGAAAAGATTGCATTAGTTTTTGTGCATTATTTTTATTGTCTTTTTGTTCTCTATTTTATTTAATTCTGCTCTAATTTTTATTTCCTTCTTTCTGCTGACTTTGAGCTTTGTTCATTCTCCTTTTCCTAGTTTTTTAAAGTGAAATGTTACATTGTTTATTTAGGATTTTTCTTGTTTCTTGAGATAGGCTTGTAATTATATAAACTTTCCTCTTATGACCATTTTTGCTGTATCTTAAAAGTTTTGATATGTTATATTGTAATTCTTATTTGTCCCTATGTCTCTTTTGATCTCCCCTTTTATTTCTTCTTTGACCCAATCATTTAGTAGAAAGTTGTTTAATCTCCACTTTATACGTGGTTTCTCCCATTTTCTTATTGTAGTTGATAAGAGAAATAAAAGGCATCAAAATTGGGAATGAAAAAATAAATCATCACTTTTTGCAGATGACATGATTCTCTCAATATAAAACCCTAAGGAACCACCAAACCATTAGAAATAATGAACAAATACAGTAAAGTTGCAGGATACAAAATCAATGTACAAAAATTTATTGGGTTCTTATATACTAACACTGAAATTGCAGAAAAATAAATTTAAAAATTCTTTTTGCAATTGCAACAAAAAGAATAAAATACCTAGTAATAGACTTAACAAAGGATGTGAAGGACCTATATACTAAAAACTACTAGACATTATTAAAAGAAATTGAAGAAGATACAAAGAAATAGAAAGATATTTTTGTTCATGGATTGGAGAATCAACATAGTTAAAATGGGCATCTTATCCAAAGCAATATATAGATTTAATTGAATCTCCATCAAAACCTCAATGGTATTTTTTATGCCAAATAAGTGGTAGAATAATCAGGGGGATCTCTTCATCAATGATATCAGTGTCTAACCATTGTGCTGTAGACCTGAAACTAATATAAAATTTTTAAAGTTAAAAAAAATTCAATGACATTTTTTAAATAAAATAAAAAATCATCAGATTTTTTTGGAACTACAAAAGACCCCACATAGCCAAAGTAATCCCGAGGAAAAAAAAAAGAACAAAGCTGGAAGCATCACACTCCTTGACTTCAAATTATGCTACAAAGTAATAATAATCAAAACAGCATGATATTAGCAGAAAAATAGATACACAAACCAATGGAATAAAATTTAGGAACCAGAAAAAAATGGATCCACATATATAGACAAATAATTTTTGACAAAAACATACAATGGAAAAAAGAAAGTTACTTTAAGAAACGATGATGGGAAAATTGGAAAGCCACATGGAAAAGAATTATTTGTCACCATACATAAAAATTAACTCAAAACCTTATATAACTAAATAGGACCAGAAACAATATGTACAATGGACTACTATTACTCAGACAAGAAAAGATGAAATACTGCCATTTGAGACAACATGAATGGATCTTGAGAATATCATGTTAAATGAAATAAGATAGAAAAAGGTCAAGAATCATATGATTTTTCTCATATAAAACTGAAAGCAACAAATAAACTAGCCAAACTAAAACTCATAGATACAGTCAATAGTATAGTGGACCTAAGGGCTAGAGAGGAGATAGAAAAGGGTAAAGGAGGTCAAATATATGATGACAAAAGATTTGACTTTGGGTGATAAATACATACAGATGATATACAATAGAACTGTACACTTAAAACCTATATAATTTTATTAACTAATGTCACTCTAATAATTTAATTTAAAAAGAAAAAGAAAAATGGTAAGAAAATAAGTGCTGCCTTATGAGGTGGTTAATTTATATCATGTAAAGAAAGGGAATTGCATAGGTAAGGGAAGGGTATGTTCCGTAGAAGAAAGCATATGAACAAATAAGACACCCAAAGAAAGAAGCCAGGTCATTAGCAACAAGTATAGGAACATACCCTGAATTATTTAAAATATAAGGGCTACAGCTACAGTACCCTTGTTGAAACACCTGCTCCTACAGGCAATACATCTACCACTCCAAAGATTCATAGTATGCCCAAAGGAACTTTGCTATGAACACATATAAAATGGTTTAAGCAAAACCTTTTAAATGTATTATCACTCCATATCTCTAAAGGTCACATGTTCGTTAGTATAAGAATTGGGTTTCTAATCCAGCCAACTGTATGATAAAACCAAACTTTAACTTTCATGCTGTACTATATAATATAAATAGGAAAGGAATGCAAAACACAACTGTAAAGTTACAAGATAATTAAAATAATTTTAAAATAGCAAAACTTATGGTATCCTGAAATAGCAGTCATTTATAATAAGAGCAATAGATAGTTCTGCAACAATATAAAAACAAAATAATGGTGCTAAGTGTTCCACTGGAAATCTTGGGAGGAAAAAAAGGGAAAAATAAAACAAATAATAACATAACAAAAGTAGACATAAACCAATAAAAAAATAGTAAAATTAATATATTTAAAAAGTGGTTCACTGGAAATTCTAATAAAAGAAACAAACTCATACTAGAACTAATTGAAACAAAGAGGAAATACATAAAAAAATTTAAAAGGAAGATGAAGATGTAGCTAACTATATACAAGGGATTATTTTAAATACCTTGCACACTTATAAAATTATGCCACTGAAAAAACTCAATGAAAAGGCTAATTTCCCAAAAGACCATAAAATACAAAATTTGACACAATAAGTAGAAATCTGAACAGGCTAAAAATTGATAGATAAATTAAAATATTTTTAAGGAATTACTCAGAGAAAGGCCTATTTTCCTCTATTTTGATCACTGACTTTTTGTTCTATATGTAATACTTCTCTGAGTGGCAGGTCAACATGGCAGACATTTTCTGTGGATACACCACTGAAAGGTTATGGAGGAAAATTAGATCACAGTTTTCTCCAGTTCATAAATTTACTATTAACAAGCTAGATAGATAATAAAAATTAAAGACATCAACAAATGGCACTTGAAAGCTCGAGCACCTGAAGGAGTCAACTAGCTTATACTTAAAGACTCATTTGGGAAATTCCTGCAATGGTTTCTCCTTGGCTCAAAGCTGTAGTCAGCCCCAAATCAGATGATGAAGCTGGGATCAGAGCAGGCAAATCACAAAAGCACCTATTCTCTTCCAACCTCTTAGAGGTCATGGTAGCTAATGTGGCTCAGTGTTCTCAAAAAGTGAGTTGGGGGATCAAAATAGGGTATAATCTGCTATACTTCTCAGCCCTGGAACCCTAAAGTTTCCTTGGGGTTTTGTTAATTATAGAAACCTAACTACCCAGACAGTGGCACCAAGAGCTAGTGAGAAGGCTCTGCCTTGGCTTACCAGCATTGAGGCTTTAGAGTTGCCAGTCTGGGGAGGTAGATACTGGCAAGACTGCAGGTTTTGCTCCATACAACAGTCTGCACAGAAGAAAGACAATGGAATAGCAGGAAGCCAAAGGAATGAACAGCAGACAATAATTTTTCTCTGTTGTAACAAATTTTAGAGAAATAAAGACCAAGGCCCAAACCAGATTCTCAGTTGAGGCTATATATTGGAGGCCGTGGGGAGTTTTTTCAGGAATTTTAGAAAACTCACATACTCCTTGGAAAAGCAGGGGCAACAGGCCTTAGTCTGAGCTTTCATAAATATTGCCCAGAAACTACTATAGTTCTTGTTCCGAAGTTGCAGCTGCATGAACCCACAACCATGTCACCTCTGACTCCTCCCACCACAAAGTGGCTGCCTAATATTCTGTCTAGTTCCCCAGATAGCTCATATCTACTGGTAGAACCTAAGTCACATATCTGCACTCTGGTAGTAAGAGAAGCTTAGAAATGTAGGGGTTGGATGGTAGTGATGGTTTTAATTTTTTTTTGTAGAAGTGGCAGGATTTATAAAGTAGGTAATTGTCAAACTCTGAAGGGAGCACAAAAGATTTAGAGTATCTGTGAACAACCAATATCAATCCCTGTGGCTATGAGCAAGTCACCTCTGTTTCCTCTCCCATGAAAACGAGAATGTACTAAGAACTTCTTTTAAGTGATATGAGAATTAAATTTAAAAATGTATGTATGTCACGGGGACTGACACATCACTCTTCATAAGTGTCAGTTTACAAAAGACACTTGCCCTAAACGTATATTTATGGTTACTGGCTCTTCCTGAGTGTGTTTCTATCACAAACACAATGAATTCAAAACTGTCATTTCATATTCCAATCCAGTGTAGGGGAAAACATTACCCAGAATATACACAGAGTCTGGCTTTAAAGTCAAAATATCCAACCAGTGACCCAAGAAAACAATCAGAGTGGAGTTAGAAGCCCCATCTTTCTCCTTTAGAGAGCAAGAACACAGTATACTGAGAAAGATGTCCCACTGTTAGCTTATGTGTAGACAAGCCACTGAACAATAATAAAGACAATAATGATAAAGTTTGAAAGTAGTCACCAAACGCTGAGCATGTCTTCATGCAAAGCATTGTGAATTATCTTTTTCTTTTTGCCATTATTACTTTTATTTAGCACACCAATCATATGAGATGGGTATTATTGTTTTCCTCTTTTACAGATAAAAAGCTGAGGCTGAGAACATTCAAGGATTACCCCAAATGAGTAGACATTAGAGTTTGAATCAATCTGTAGTCATCCTGACCCTGAACTTTGCTCTTTCTCCTATACCAAAAGCCTTCTGGTCTTGGGCTCTTGGCCAACTTTATGGCTTTTAGTGGTTTAACTGTACCCACTTCTCTTGTCCACATTCCACCAGTGGCTTGACAGGGCCTATGTGTCAGGTAATTTCTTCAGCTCCTACTTCTTCAAAACTCTCCTGTCACTGACTCTGTTCTGCACTTCTGTTTTCTGTGACCCTTTTCTGAGTTCAGTCAGGGCTCTGCTGACCACTTTTGGCCTGAGCCCTAGGAAGCCCACAGCTAGTAGCTAACAATAAAAAATAGGAAGAATAACTGAAAATTTGCCAAGTTCACATCTCATCTCTTGATTCCAGGGCATCCCTTTGTAAACCAGTCGAAGACGCTGAGTGGAATCTGTCAGTGCATTTCAAAGTTCAATCACTCCCCACCAGGCAAATGTTCCACACTTATTCTCTCTGTGATTTCCAGCTTATTAGGGCTGCTGTGATAGTTGTCTGTGCTTCAGATCATTAGCTACTTGCTCCTTAAATGGAATTCGTTAGCTAAATATAACCAAGAGCCTTCGGTAGTCTACACTAATTATGTTGAGTTGCTTTGTTAAGGTAAATAACAGAAGAAACTATCAGCATACACATATGAAAGCCATAATTTTCCTGTTTGCCCCAGACAGAAAGCACTTTGGGCATTATATACTAGGCTTGTTCAGCTGTCAAATAAAGGGATGATTGATCATGAGATCCTGCTTTAATGAGAATTCCACAGCTGGGCAACATTCAGTCATATTCTTCCCTCCTGCTGAAAGATGAGGAGCTGGGATTCCTCAGTGCATCAGTTTCAAGTTGGGAACCCAGCCACATGTTTCCCTTGGGATAAGGCCATGTAATAGGAGATGGGTCTGAGTATCACAGCTCTGCCATAGAATGAACAGTCCAGACCCATAGAGGAGAAAGAGACATATGCCCTAGTTCCTCAGCTATTCTGTGAGGGGTGGACTGCCTGAGCTCTTCACAAAGATATTCAGCAGTCACCACCAAACAATTGGTCTTCTAACATCTTTCAGCGAAATCGTGGAGTATTATGGCATCATAAATGAAAAATGTAAAGAGATGAATTGCATGGATCGGGGTGCCTGTTCAGTCTACAACTCTCTTCCATTTTGTCACCAAGTAGATCCACAGGACAAAAAAAATTCAAAAACACTGCATTTGTTCCAAAAGTTTGAATAAAAGTAGAAGATTTGAAGTTTTACCAAGTCTGCACAAAGGTGAAAAGTGATGCTAGCAGCTCACCAAATATCGTGTTTCCATTTTATTTACTTCACACAACACAAACACAGTGTCTTAAAAAACAATGTAATTAGCTGGTTCATGTTCAGTCACAATACAATCAGCTTAATCTTGCATTACTGAATTACACTGACCTGTTTAGATCAGTTATATTTTTTATCTTTCTCTGAAGAACAACAGAATTCTGCAGAAATAAGAATAACCCCTGTGGTTTCTTTAAAGTCTCCTGTTCATTCAACTTACAAAAATGTCTCCTGCTTTCTGGAAACTCTATCTTCTTGTGGACTCAGAATGTACCAGTCCAAAGCTGTGAAGGTTGGAGGGGAATACTGAGGCACTTTCAGGCTTGAAAAATGATTTTCCATGTGTAGAAAATAGGTGAGAAAGACATAACCCATATCATACTTGGAAGTCAATATTGTACCTAAACAGGGATTGCTGGACCTTCTTTCTAAACTTTTCATCTTTATTATATGACACCAATACATTATTCTTTTTACCAGGTATGATAATGGTTTGTTGTTATATAAGGAAAGGTTTGTATTTTTTATAGATATATACCAAAAAAATAGGAGTGAAGTAATATAGTGTCTGGAATATACTTTAAAATATTTCAGCAAAAGAAAGAGAACTCGAGAACCAGAGAGGGTGAATGCAAATGTGGTCAAATCTTGATAATTGTTGAATCTTGGTGAGGAAATATAAAGGTTCATTTTTAAATTTTTAAATTTTTTTTAATTTAAAATTAATAAATCTTCTTTCAACTACTATATATTTCTATATATTTATATCTATATATCTATGTCTATATTTATATCTATATCTACACTTATTTACAATCCTTGGAGAGATTAATCTCTTCTTTAGAAGTAAAATAATCTGGAATGCACATGGCCAAAATACTCGAGTAAAATGCTTGTGAAAATCTGAACATGCTGAAAACTCAGGTATTTTTGAAGGTGAATTTTATCTCAGGCAATTAATGTGTGGTGAAGAGATCAATGTATTAAAATGCAATTTCCATAAAGCAGTTTTATACAATACCAGGCTTGTGACAAGCTCTAAGCAAGAAATGATTCTGCTGTCATGTACACTTAGGAAACAGCTGCACATGGGCTTCTGCTCAACAAATCACCATGTACATTAGCACCTTAAAGGCTCTACTGACTCCTACAAAGATAAAAGAAAAAAACGCTCTGTTTATTTGAGAGACAGAAAGGAAGAAGAGGTCCAGGCATGGGCAGAGAATCTACCCATCCATCCCTCAGGGCCTTCTACATAAACCAGGCATTGTGCTAAGTGACTTTCCTGATGTCTACAATAGATCCTCACATTATGCATGCTCACAGCACCCTGTACTTACCTGACTCTAACATATGTAATGTTTTACTGGGACTTCTTGGTCAGTAATTCATCTTTCCTGTCATATTGTGAACTACGCATTGTTAAAGTCTATATCTTGTGTTCATCACTGATAACTACTGCTGATATCCTTTTCACTTACATAATTTTTACCAAATTATGAATGCTCATAAATATTTTCTATATAAATGGATGTGTTAATCCTCAGGACAGCCACAGAAGCTATCACTCTCACAGTTTTATAGATAAGGGCTAGAGATATATGGAGGTAAAGTCCTTTCTTTAACTTTTTACAAGTAGGAAGTGGTACTTCAGGCATTCAAAATCAATTTTGTTGTCTTATAGTTTCTGCATACCATCACTAATAAAGATTGTAAAACAAAATTGCAACAGTTCTAAAGAATTGAGTAAAAAGAGGGGAAATACTAACTTTACAGTGGTGAAACTTATAGACACTATGTTAACTAAAGTTAACATTGCCAATAACAATACTTGATTACATGATATTCTCTGATATGATATGATGAGAGGTTTATATCACTTCTGTAATATTCTTTCCCAAATCCACACTTCACACTCATCATTAGAAAACATTAGACAAACCTAAATTGATGGATATTCTACTCTCAATACCTGACAAATACTTTTCAAAAGTGTCAAGATCATAAAAGCAAGAGTGAGAAATGTCACAGATTTGACTAGACTAAGAAGAAATGCCAACTAAATGCAATATGGTATCCAGGATTTGGTTATAGAACAGAAAAGGAACATTAGTGAGAAATAGGAGAATCTGAGAAAGTTTGAAGTTAACCATGTTGTATCAGTGTTTATTTCTTAGTTTTAATAATTGTAGTTTATGTACAATTTTAATATTAGGAAAGGATATTGTTTTAGTTGCTTATTTCTGGTATAACAAATTATTATAAACTTGAACAATATAAACTGATTATCTGACAGTTGGGAGACCAGAAATCTGAGCCAAAATCAAGATTTAGATAGGGTACATTCCTTCTGGAAGCTCTAGGGGAGATCTGTTTCTTTGCCCTTTTTAAAAAAGTTGTGGCCAAATATACCTAACATAAAATTTACCGTTTTAACTATTTTTAGATATACAATTCAATGGCATTAGTATATTCTCATTGTCATGCCACCATCCTTTCCAGAATTTTTTAATCTTCCTAAACTAAAATTTTGTACCAATTACAGAGTATATTTACTTGCCTTTTCCGACTTCTGGAGACTTTTCACATTCCTTGTCTCATGGCCCGTTTCTACCTTCAAAGCCAACAGTGTAACATCTTCAAATCTCTCTTTTGCTCTTCAACCTTCCTCTTTTACGAATGAGGACCTTTGTACTTACTTTGGGCCCACTGGGATACTCCAACAATAATCTCCTCATCTCAATATCTTTTATTAATGACAGCTTCAAAGTCCTGTTTTCTATATAAGGTAACGGATTTACAGGTTCAAGGGATTAGGACATGGACATTTTGGGAGAAGAGCATTATTCTTCTTCTATAGTTATATAGGAATCCTCTATTATCTTTGACCTTTTCTATAAGTCTAAAATTATTTCAAAATAATTTCTTAAAATACAGTAGTAATTGTATGATAACCTATGATATATGTAGATTGCACTAAAATCACAGATTTGTCGATTCTCAAGGTTGAATAGGAACTTAAAGATATTCCTGTGATTAATAAAATTTTGGAGAAATTAAAAATTATAATCTGTGGAGTAATAGGCAGGGTTATCTAAAAATTATCTCTAGATGTCTTTCTAAATAATGTATGACTTTTAGCTAGCTGGGATCAACCCAGTGGTAGGTAGACCAGAGTGCTATCAAAATAATTGATTTAAAACCTGGATCTTATGTAGCTGGAAAGAGACTTCTCTCCCACTTTCTCCCAACAAAAATAAAAACTCTGGAAGCAGAGGCCTCTAATCTCAGGACATAACCAAGGAAATACTCTCTGAAAGTATTTGATGTGCAGGAGACCACCTCCAAAAATGAGTGTGATGAGTTTGGAAAGAGGAGCTGGGCAGAGTTAATCCAACTCCAGGGCTTTTCAATAGACACTAAGAAAAGCGGGCAAAGAAAGAAAAAAACAGCAGAACAACTACATGGAAGAAAAATTCACTTCCCTAGCAAAGACCCTCTTACTATTCTGGCAGTTGAGGGGCTTCTCCTACCTGTCAGCCTGTTCTCTTCCCACAAACCTAACAAAGTAGCAGCCTATGCAAATGTCTCTCTCACTTGTACCAAGCCACAACTGACCTTTCCATGCAAAGAAGATGACTGTTGGAATAACAGACTCATCTCTGCTCATAAATTAACAGCAATTTAGGTGTATGGCAATACAATTTATGGAGGTAAAGAAGATATGGAGAATATTAATTTGGAGGAAGTGATGGAAACTTGAAGAAGCGGGTAGAGAAAATGCAGAATTTTATTTTATATATGTTAATGTGGGTATAAGAAAACCTCAAAAATCAACTCTGGAAAAATAAATGCAACTGTTTTAAACTCTTCTCTCAAAATCAAAATTTGTCAGATTGAGTTGAAAACAAAATAAAAATATATGCTGCTTTTATAAGACACAAACAAAGCCAAATGACACTGAAAAATTTAAAAAGATTATTCAAGGTTGTAGTGGCTGCATACAAATGAAAATAACCCAGAAGTAGCCATTTCAGTACCAAAGTAGAATTCAAGGCAAAATGCATTAAGTAGAGAAAAGGTTACTTTATATAGATAGAAAGTATAGCCTATGATGAAGACTCTAACAATCATGAACCTTTGGAAATGAATGAATTATACAGCTTCAAAGTGTAGAGCAAAAACCATTAGGAATGCAGGAGAAAACTGACAGAAACTATTACAGCAGAAGGCTTTTAGTGCCACCAAAAGTCAAAGACAGATTAAGTAGGCCAGAAATAAGTAAAGGAAGTAAATTAACAAATAAATAAGGACATGGAGGTTTTAAACTATGTAATGAATATATGTGGAGAATTTTAATGGCCTGCACTTTGAACAGTAATCTTAACCCAGTTTCATCTCTCTTCTCCTGTTCACTCCCTCCTCCCTCTTCCTTCTACTTTCAGTTCTCAATTTTTTTAAGAAAGTGAAGAAATTGGAGTACACACACACACACACACACACACACACAATCTATATATTTAAATTCTTTGAAAAAAAGTGTGTGTGTGTGTGTGTGTGTGTGTGTGTGTGTGTGTGTGTGTGTGTGTGTGTATAGTTACTTCAAATCCCTTTAGAATGATTAGGAACAGAAATAAACAGTTAAATAAGTAAGGAAAAAAATGTTCTAAGCCTGTGGAAGAAGTCTTATAGCTAGACCTTAAGAGCACTTTTACCCTTGCCAGAAGCAGAGCCTAAGCCTTCTGGGTAATGGTTTTAGTACCTCTCTGTGACCCTGTTAATTCTATTCAAAAGGCACATCTTTCTTTGACCACTGCTAGAGCTTTATAGATCAACAATTTTTTACTTTAGCATGTAGAAGGACATTTGTTAATATTTTAAGCTTGTTTCACTTTGTTCACTCCTATTTGTAAGTTTTGTATATATCATATAGGGATTCTGGACAGTTCCTCCCAATCTAACATCTTCTCAGATGAGACCTGGTAAGATTTGTTTTGGGCATTTTGAAATTAGACAATTGTGAAGTTTGAGAAAACGGTCCTTAAGATCACACTCTCTTCTAATACCAGTTGCAAGTTTGAGAGGTTCCCAAAACCACCTTTAGGTTTGATAATTTTTCTAGAGGAACTTAGAGAACTCACTAATAGCTGTTATAATTATAATTTGTTAAAGGAAAAGATGCAGATTAAAATCAGCTAAGGAAAGAAGCATATAGGATGAGCAGGAGCACAAACAAATGCAGACCTCCAGTTGTCTTCTCCCTATGGAACCAGGCCACTATTACTCTTCTGATAATTATGTGTGACAACGTTCACAGAGAACTGCAAACCAGGTAAACATACCCAAGCCTTAATATTCAGAGTTCTTACTGAGATTCCATTGTGCAGACATGACTGATTGATTGCCCATATAGTTGATTTCAGACTCCAGTTCTTGTAGAGGTTGGTTGATACTGCATGACCCAAAACTCCCTCCCTATATCATCCTGTTGGTCTTCCTAGTTTGGAGGTCCCTAGCCTAATTTATATTATTAGACTATCTGGCATGACCTGAAGCCTCTAGGTAAACAAAGATACTCATATCAGGCATGGCACCAGCCTAAGCACCTCCTTCTAGAGCTTTCCTGAACTGAATGTGAACCTCACACTGGTGCTCAGGGACCTCTCAGCTCACTGTGGTACATCTGTTAGTATTTGCAGAGAACACAATTTGCCACTGCCTGTAAGCATGAGAGAGACACTGAGAGCCACTCTCACTACACCTAAAATGAATTTTTACCTTTTGATTTTGCCACTATTAAGTCACTTTTAAAATGCAAAAATGTTAAATATTTACAGTTACTTATAATTTTAAAAATTTTAGAAGTCCCACTGTTCCACCTCCCCTGTGATAACGTTGCATTTCTAGGTTCATTGTAAAACAAGTTATTTTCTTCTCTAAACTTCAACCATGGGCCACACAAATCCTAAGGGGTACCTCTGAATCTATTAAATAAAATATCAGTATGGTATGTACAAAGCCCAGTACTCCACTCAGGAATCAGGCCCCAGGAAGTCAATAAAGCTCATCTTGGCAAGGCCCCTTAATTTTCAAAGCAAGAGGAGCCAGGGATAAGACCACAAATTTATTCCATCTTCCTCTCACATTGAGAATATCCTTCACCTCCATGACACCCACATTTATTCACTGTGTGGACTTGGGCATGTCATTTAACCTCTTCAGGTCTGAGTCTCCTCATTTATAAAATGGGTGTAATCCCAATCCCACTGAATTACTGTGATGATTAAATTGGAGAATGTATTTAAAAACACCTATCATATTATCTTACACATAGTAAATAATAAATATTAGCCTAATTCTTGTTATTATTGTTGTGCTGGTAGTTAAAATCAAATGAGGTTCTTGGACATTTGTTAATGCATCTCAGCTACTGGCTGTTTGCAAGAATTTTGATAAATACAATTTAGTAGAAAAATGAGAAGCCTTAAGTAGTATATCTAAAGAAATAATAAAAATACATATAATAATAACTATATATAGCTATAGTTATAATACAATTAAATATTTGCTAACGTATAATTAATGTAGATAAAAATATAAATATTACTTATTTATCTTCTTTTTGGCAGGATCTCCTTAGGGCTCCAAAACTTAAAGTCCTCAAAGTTGCTACTTCAGCTTTTTTTTTAATAAGCTTTATACCAATATGATTATCTTAGTAGAAAACTGGGAGTGATTTTTGAGTTTTTTAAACTGGTATCTTATGTAAGGTTCTGTCAAGCCAAGAATTAATGTAAATGATGTCTTTTCACCCTTTGTCTGATCGTAAGGACCTTGCTGTACCTCTGTAGGTGCTTCACCACCATTCTCTGCCAGACAAAGCAGCTCTGCAAACTGGTGACTCACACACACATTTGGCTCTCGGGTGTATTTTAGCCTCAGAATGCATTGAAAATATCTCACTTACCAGAATAAAAATCAGATTTCATATAATTAATGAAGCTTGTTGTGGTGGTTATGGTGGTAGTTATTTAATGTAATATACAAAATGTAGGAAAATAGATTCAGTTTTACATACATGCATGCATGCACATGCACACACAGACATAATGAATATATCAAGAGTATTCAGTATACTTATATACTTTGACCTAGTAATTACACTTCTAGCACTGTATCCTCAGGAAATATCTGTAAATATAAAATAGTATTTATTTGCAGATATGTTTTTATACTCTTATTTATATTTAATAATGAACGTTGAAGAAAACTAAATGTTCAACAGTAGGGAAACTGCTAAGTAATTTATATAATTCCCATCTGTTGAAATATTATGTGATCATTAGAGTTGTTTATAAAGAGCTAGTAATAACACATAATATAAAATGAAATGTAGGTAAAATAATAATAATTATAAAAAAGTAACTAGGCAGAGTAAAAATCTAGAAGAAAATTGGCTCAAATGTTATTATTGCTTGTCTTTGAATAATAAGACAATTAGTAATTTTTTCTCTTCCTTTTTGGTTTATTTTCTAAATTTTATAAAATAAAGACATTTTAAAACACAACAATAGCCTTTGTTTTAAAAAAATAAATAAAGAGATGCAGGTGCTGGGCAGCAGGTCAAAGACTGGAAGGAGATAACATTAAGACGCCCAAGGCTAAGGAAGCTGTGCTTCAGAATGATCCTAGTAAAGCAGAGACTGGGGCCCATAAGCCTAAAAAACACCAGGGAAGAGCCAGGAAAACAAGAGCTTCTGTTTAGATGACTGCTCTCCTGTGAGCCAACCTGAAGTACTTTCTGTCACATATCTGAGAAATAGTTAACAAAGTTACTAAGCTTAGCATTGCTTGCAAAATTGTGATAAACCAAGGTTTCTATATGGAAGAGAGTGTTTTACCATCCAACAGTTCGGAAGGCAGGTATTTGGAGACAACATACAATGCTTTTTGGAACCCTTTGAAAGAGCAGCTGTCAAGTACTCCCCCTAACTTCACTTGTGCTCTTAAATTTCTAAAAGAAATTAAGGCAATCCTGCTATTCCTGCTATTCCTGCTATTATTATGCCAAAACCATTTTAGAAAAGAGTGAAGAAACTCTAGATATGAATCTCTTAAAGCAGGAAGCAGAGCATGGAACCCTAAATGTCCCTCATCTCTCTAACTATATTCTCATTTTGATGACCCTGCTATGTGCACCAGTCTGAGATGAAGCAGTTGCAGAAACTAGAGAGCATGCATGAGAGATCCTGTGCAATTACCGATGGGTATCTTCCACGCACTGGGTCCGATGAAAACGAACATGGTAAATTATACTATCCAGAGCCTTCAACTCTATTTTCAGGAACATTCTGTATAGCATGAATGAGCTAAATTCCAGGAACTCGACAAGCAGCCTGATCACACCACACAATAGCTAACCAAAGAAGAAACAGATATCACTACACAATCTCCAAGTCCTCCTGAGTCTCCCAGCTCCTCCAGCATGGCCTGTTCATCTACAAATTGGGAAGCTAACAACTCAGAGCTCCCCGGTCCCACAAAGGTACAATACCAGGGTTATCTGAACCTTCTTCTCTGGGATCCTGATGATGAAGACTTCCCTGAGACTTTGCTGATGGATAGAATATGGCTGCAGGATATGGAGTCTCGGTTGCTGCAGTTAACCATCCTGTTCTCAGTCATACTAATTGCCAGAAGTTTTTCTGATAATGTTTTATTCAGTTTATCTGAATTTGTGGATAAACTGAAATGCATAATCAAGGCCCCGATGGAGGAATTTAACTCTGGGCCTGAATGTGAGTGAACAAGTGTCTCAGGAAATCCACCGAGTCCTCAAAGACACGGACCTCAGTACTCAGAGCTGCTAAAGCACAGCATCTTTTATAGGACAACTCCAGAACACCTGTAAGAAGGAGAACTGTGTTTGTATCATCATTGATAAGCTGATTCATTTGTTTCTCAAATGCTGTTTGGTTTGTGGCATGCAGGAATCTCTGTGAGACTTTCCTGGATGCTTTATTTTCATCAAGGAGGAGTTGGCAGAACTGTGCTGTAAGTTTGTTAGTCTTATGTATCACAATCAGCAGGTATTTAGCCGTTATTATGCTGAAATCCTAAAAAATATCACCCTTTCAGCTCAGGAATGATAAACAGAAGAGGAGTCTATCTGATAGCTATGGCAACAGGGACCCAGGAGAGAGCTCTCAGTAAGTTCCTGGAATAACAACACTTGTGGCCAGCAGAGCAGCCAGTCCTCTTTCTTACCGCAGCCAGGAAACAGGTCTGCAGAGGTCAAGCATGTAAACACCAACCAGCCCATTCCCCTTCACTAATAAACTTCTGAGCTGCAAAAAAAAAAATAATAATTAATTAATGAAAGAAAGAAAGAAAGAAAGAAAGAAAGAAAGAAAGAAAGAAAGAAAGAAAGAAAGAAAGAAAGAAAGAAAGAAAGAAAGAAAGAAGGAAAGAAAGAAGGAAAGAAAGAAAAACTCAAGGAAAAAAGGAAGAAAATGCAGAAGAAGACATTATTCTCTCCTCTCTCCTCTTCCCCACCCTTGAAAGGTCCTGACCCAGGGACTTATTCTGAAGAAGAGGTGTATGTTCTGTTGGTTGATTTCTTGTCACCAAAGTAGAGTGTCCTTTCACATCTGGCTCACTCAACTCTCGGTATCTGGATAACTGGGGTAGGATTATTAAGTACTCAGTACCCAGAACAGGGTCTGAGTACTTAATAAACATTGAACCAGAGTGAGACCAAACCATGCTGGTTCTCTAACTTGCAAATGGAGAATCCTGGGATTTCTTGGCTTCTATAATTGCATGAAAAATTTTCAGTTTTATACTCACACACACACACACACACACACACACATACACATACATGTATATATATACATACATATGTTTGTGTGTATATATAGACATACCTCAGAGATATTGCAGATTCAGTTTTAAACCACTGCAATAAAGGCAATATAGCAATAAAGCAAGTCATATAAATTTTTGGTTTCTTAATGCATATAAAAGTTATACTTAAACTATTCTATAGTCTATTAAATGTTCAATAGCATTATGTGTAAAAAAAAGTACATTTTTTAAGTTTTAATTTAACAATTCTTTATTGCTAAAAAATGTTAGCCATTATCAGACTTGTTGGGAAAATGGTGCCAATACATTGTTCAATGCAGGGTTGTCACAAACCTTCAATTTGGAAAAACATTATATCTACAAAGCACGATAAAGTTAAGTCCAATAAAATGAGGCATGCTTCTATACATGTGCATATCCTATCAGTTCTATTTCTCTGGAGAACCCTAGATAGGAGTCTCGGCAAGGGCCTCAGATCTCAGGGGTAAGAGCTTTTTAGCACAGAATTCACTGTGGTATGCCTCCACAGTCTCTCAAAGTCTTTAATAAGCAGCTGAGCAAAGGGGAGAATCTTTCACTAGATCAGATCATACTGAGACCCTCTCATTTGGGACCCCTTAGAGCAGTAGTCCCCAACCTTTTTGGTACCAGGGACCAGTGCTCCTATGAGAATATAATGCCTGATGATCTGAGATGGAGCTGAGGCCATGATGCTAATGCCGGAGAGCAGCTGCAAATAACAGATGAAGTTTCATTTTTTCATCCACTGTTCACCTCCTGCTGTGCAGCCCAGTTTCTAACATGCCACAGACCGATATTGGTACATGGCCCAGGAATTGGCAACCTCTGCTTTACTGGACAATCCCAGAAGTGAACAGAAGAGCAGGAGAAAACCTTCTTGAAAAAGGTTGGAAGGAGAAAAAGACAATGACTTGTTTTCTCAGCCACAAAGACTGAAAGCACGTTTGGGCATGCATCACAATACACTTTCTATTTAGGGAGCCATATCTGTGCTCAGTTACCAACTTCTGCTTAACATTTCTTTGTTGAAAAAAAGAAGAAAAGAAATCCGTTTCTGATAAGAGTAGAGTTTTTTTGTTCTTTGAGGAAAACTGAAACAAATAAAGTGACATTTTAAAACTCATAAGTAATCTAAATAAACATAAATAAATAAAATACCATTTTCCAAATTAGAATAATGCAAATAATTCTCCATACTAATTAAAGTTAAATAAAATGGCACGGTCATACATGACTATTAGAATAAATTACTATAAAAATTGTGAAAAGGAATTGGAATGTTAGAAATACTTATATCAGATATACCATTCATGGTTGTGCAACTTATGTTTGCACAACTCCAAGAGTCACAATTCACCTTGCAAGAACTACAGTATAGCTATTTAGACAATTGTCCCATAGATGGCAGCCGAGGTTCTGCAGGAAAGAATGCCTCTTTCTAATTTGCACAAAGTTGCCTTATTAGTATTGGCAAGTGCAATTTACATACGTGAACACAGTAGCTCCATTTCATAAAATCTACATAAAATAAAAGTTTAAAAAATTCAATGTGTAAAATGTTTTATTGACAAAGATGTTTATTACAGCACTATTCAAAAATGGCAAACATCCTAAATATCTGATAGTAGGGAATGATTAAATCAACTGTGATATACACAATTGATATTTATGAACTGCTTGTAATAATATTGTAAAAAGCTTCTGCTATGTTATCATTATAATTTTATAAGTAGTGGTACAAAATTGGGCATACAGCACAATTATTACTATGTAAAGCAAACAAAAAATTTAAAAAAGCTATTCATAATAAAATTCAGAATGGTAATAAACCAAAATATTAGCAGCAGTTGTTTTGGGATGGGTAAGATTAGTAATAATTATTTTTGCCTCTTTACTATCTTTTCCAATAAATTTAATGAGCATATATTCATTTCATATTGAAATCTGTATCCATAAATTTTTAGAAGCAGAGGTGTTAGAAATTAAAAACAGAATTAAAACCTCTCAAAATTCTGTTTTGAAAACATGAAGACGTTAAAATACCTGATGTGGTATTTCAGCATTTATGGAGATAATTCAGTACCTGAGCCAATGAAACTATTTTTCACCACCTGCTCCAGAAACCCTTATTGAGAGTAGGAGGCAAAAACATAGGAAGCTCTGAAGAAGGAGAGAGAAGAATCTCTGTCATCAAAAGTTACAGGGTATTACTAGTGTGCACAAAAACTTCCCAGTACCAGTCTTCAGACCCCAAAACATTCCATAGTATAATCCCTGAAAGTGGCAGAAAAGGCGTCCTTTCAATCATGGGATTGTTAAGTTAGGAATATTCTCAAATATCCCCACTTCACATCTATCAGGGATAGCAATCTTGAATTTATCTTAAGTTTCTTTGAAATCATTGGTCTTCTTATGTCCTCTGTTGCTACTTTTATTACCCATGGCATGAAGTAAATTTTTAGTTATTTAGGGCCAGAAACACAATCTATTTTGTGTTTCTTAGGAGTCTAGTCCCAAGGAGAAGGATGACTTTGAGAAGGCTGAAAGTTTGGGAGAATTTTCTTCCTGCTCAATCACTGACAACTACACACTTCAGATTCCACTCTATCCATTTCTTAATTAGCCAGCACCCAACCAAACAGAATATGTAGGCACAACCTACCCCAATCATGGGCACATGGAAATCTTACCTAAATTCAGGGTCCAGCATGCTATAGGCCAAACAGGTTTACTTTTTCCACAATCCCCATTATATTTTCTCAATTAAGCCTCTGCTCTGACTTTGTTCATATTTCTGCTTGGACAAGAGGACTGCCCTGGATCCTACTCACCAAGTGATTCTTGGTTATCATAATAGTCCCCCATGTTTGTGAGGCTCAACTTTAAACAATACAAAGCATCCCACTCTGTAACACTGTCTAGTGTCAGTATTTAGGTAAACACCAGGAAGTTGCTACTATCATGTGTTTCCCTCTAGATCATTGATGCATTATTTTGGCAAATATTTGTGAGCATGCACAAGATGTCAGACATATACTAAGCTCTGTGGATTCCATGGTGACTTCCTTATGGAAAATCAAAGCCCCTGAACTCATGAAAGTTACATACTAACTGAATAAGTAGAAAATTAACAAATCATCAAATAAATAATTTAAGATAAAAAGATTATAGATTTGAATAAATACTATGAAGGAAATAATAAATATGATGAGATAAAGTGGAAGAAATTACATCTGAACTGAAGAATGGGAATGAGCCAGTCATGGCAGTTACTAGGCTAATTTAAAACTTTTCTAGATGAAGAGTTAAAGACATCCATTAATATGGAACAAAATTCTATCCCCTGAGCAATAGTTTTCAAACTTTAGCAAGAATAATGTGAGATATTCCGATTCAGTATTTCTGGACAAGAAAAGCAAAAAAAAAAAAAAAAAAAGTGGGACTACAGCAAATAAAACTATCAGACAAAATTAAAAGGCAGCCTACAGAATGGGCAAAAATATTTGCAAATCATATATCTGATGAAAGATTAATATCCCAAATATGCAAAGAACTCATATAACTCAATATCAAAAAAATCCTAAGTAAAAACATGCAGAGGATCTGAATAAACATTTCTCCAAAGAAGACATGTAGATGGCCAACAGGTACATGAAAAGATACTCAACATCACTAGTCATCAGTGCAATGCAAATCAATAACCACAATGAGATATCATCTCACACGTGTCAGAATGGCTATCATAAAAAGACAAAAATTTAAAAATATTGGCAACAATAGGGAGAAAAGAGAACCCTTGTTAGCTGCTGGTAGGAATGTAAGGTAGTGCTGCCACTATCAAAAATCAATACAGTGGTTGCTCAGAAAAACTAAAAATTGAACTACCATAAGATCCAGCAATTACATTCCTGGGTATTCATATAAGGAAATTAAAATAACATATTGAAGAGATATGTGCACCCCACTACAACATCCACTGCAGCATTGTTTACAATAGTCATAACATGAAAATAACCTAAGTGTCTATCAATGGATGAATGGTTAAAGAAAATGTGATATACATACACACACACATATATATGCATACAAAAACACACAATTATACATTATTCAACTATTAGAAAATGGAAATCCTGTCATTAACAATAATATGGAAGAAACTTGAGGGTATTATGCTGAGTAAAATAAGTCAGACAGATAAAGACAAATATCATATAAACTTACTTATATGAAGAATCTAAAAACAAAAACAAAAAAAAACATAGGTAGAGAGAACAAATTAATAGTTGCAGAGGTGCTCAGTAGGGAATAGATGAGAAGGGTAAATGTAGGCAAAAGATGCAAATTTACAGTCATAAAATAACTAAGGCCTGGGGATGTAATGTATAGAATGGTGACTATAGTTAATAATACTCTTTTATATATTTGAAAGTTGCTAAGAGAGTCTATTGTAAAAGTTCTCATCACAAGAAAAAATGTCACTATGTGTGGTGACAGATGTTAACTAGACTTACTGTGGTGATCATTTCATAATATTGAATTATCATGTTATATACCTGAAACTAACATAATGTTATATATCAATTATATCTTAGTTTTAAAATACTTCTGAATAGGGCTCAGAAATCTAAATTTTTAACTACCAACTCCCAGTGATTTTTTTTCTGGCTTTATTGAAGTATAATAGACAATTAGTTGCTCGTATTTACATTGTACAATTCAATGAGTTTGTCTCTCAATTATAGTTGGCATACAATAATATACCAGTTTCAGTTGTACAGCATAGTGATCAGAGATCCACATAACTCACAAGCGATCACCCTACTGAATCTAGTATCCCTCTTCCTCCTTACATATTTATCACAACATTATTTACCATCTTCCCCATGCTACACTCTACATCTCCATGTTAGTTCTGCAACTATCCATTTGTACTACTTAATCCCTATGCCATTTTTTGCCGTCCTCCCAATCCCCCTCCCACTTAGAAGCCCTCAAAATATTATCTGTATCTATGAGTTTATTTCTGCTTTTCTTGTTCTTGTTGTTGTTTATTTTGTTCTTTAGATGTCACATGTATGTGAAATCATATGATATTTATCTTTCTCTATTTGACCCATTTCATTCAGTGCAATACACTTTAGGGCCATCAAGAAAATATCTTTTTCCATCCTCTTCCTTTTAGTCTATGTGTGTCTTTTAAACTGAAGTGAGTCTCTTGTAGGGAGCCTATGTAAGGATCTTGTTTTCTTATCCATTCATCTATCCTATCTTTTGGTTGGAGCACTTAATTCTTTTCCATCTGAGGTACTTGTTGATAAGGCTGTAGTTATTGCCATTCTTTATTCCTGTTTTTGATACATGTTATTTCTTCTTAAAGAAGTCCCTCCAACATTCCCTGTAATACTGGCTTGGTGCTGATGAATTCATTTAGCTTCTTGTCAGGGAAGGTCTTTATTTGTCCTTCAACTCTAAGTGATAGCTTTGCTGAATGAAGTAATCTTGGTTGTAGATCCTGGATTTTTAATCTTGGTTGTAGATCCTGGGTTTTCATCACTTTGAATATTTTGTGCCAGGCCCTTTTGTCCTGCATAGTTTCTTCTGAGAAATCAGCTGCCAGTCTCACAAGAGCTCCTTGTAGGTGATGTGATTGTTTTTCTTTTGCTGCTTGTTAGCTTCTCTATTTAACTTTTGGCATTTGAATTATGTGTCTTGGTGTGGGCCCCTTTGGGTTCATTTTGGGGGGGACTCTCTGAGCTTCCTGGGGTTATATGTCTATTTCCTTCACTAGATGAGGGAAGTTTTCCATCATTATTTCTTCAAATAGCTTTTTAGTATCTTGTTTTCCTTCCGGCACCCCTATGACATGAATATTTTCCATTTAATAATGTTGCATAGGCTCCTTAAATTGTTATTATAGTATTGGTTTCTTTTTTTTCCATTCTGTTGAGTATCCTTGGCTTTCCCACCCTATGTATCAGTGATTCAATCCTCTTCTTTATTCACTCTGTTTATTCCCTTTAACATACTGTTCATCTCAAATGTGTTCTTCATTTCTGACTGGTTCTCTTTTATAATTTCCAATATCTCTTGTTAAAGTTTGCACTGAATTCAGCTACACTTCCCTTAAGTTCAGTGAGCATCTTTATAACCAGTGTTTTGAACTCTGAATCTGTTAGATTGCTTGACTCCATTATTTCTGGATCTCTGTTCTGTTCTCTCATATAGTTTTTGCTTCTTTGTCTTCTCATTTTGGCTGCCTTTCTATTTCTGTTTCTACATACTCAGCAGAGCTCCTAAGTTTCCCAGCCTTATTAGCTGAGAGGAGTTCAGCTGCAAACCAAGTTTAGCCTCAGCCTGTGTCCCTCCAGGACCACCTGTTAAGATTTAGCAAATGGTCCACAGATGGTGTGCTTATAGCAACCTCAAGAGGCCATGCTAGACACTATAGTCAGCTGCCACTAGTGTGAGTCTTGGTACTGCTCAGCAAGGGGCACCTGACTCACCAAGGATACACCTTGCTGTGGCTTGGATGGGGCCTTAAATTGGGGAAGGTGGAATTTCAGGAACTCCTTTGAGCAGAGCAACCAATGTTATCCAGTTTAATGTGCTGAGTCTGCACATTAAGGGTAAGGAGAGCTCAGAAGAGGAACAATGGATACCACCAGCACTTCTGTCTGGCAGAAAGCCTCACCTCTGGCTCTCATCAACAATTTAGTGTCCCCCTGTAAGCCAACCCAGAGAAGCCAACCCAGCACTGGTACTCAGAGTGAGCAGGTCCATCACCCAGAAATTCTGCTCACAGACCCGGCTCCTTTAAAAGAAGTCTGAAGCTGCTGGCTGCCTCTGCTGCAGCCTCTGTCCCACTCAATCTCTTGGGACCAGGCAGCCTTGCTTCTTCGCCCCCTGCTACCTTCTACGATTTCAGGTTGATTTTTCTCTCCCTAGCTGTAGTGCTTCTGTTCCTCTAGATCCCAGATGACTTTCCTTGCTGTTGGCTCCATGTTTCTTTTATAACTTTGATTTGGTTGCAAGAGAGATGACAGGGCCTCTATTATTGATGCTTTTTTTTCTCTTCCTTGATATAGGTTGTTCTTGCATCATATGTTTAGAAATAGTGCTCTAGAACAAGAAAAAATAATTTTAATATTCAATATTTGATAAATTATTACTATAAAAATGCTTTTGGAGGATGAAGAATAACTTAGAACTGCAGTTAAATGCATGGTATGGAGGGTCAGGCTAATCTAACTCAAATTATAGCTTTACTTACTGTCATCTCAGCCCCATTATTCTTACTTGTAAAACAAAAGAAAACTTCCTTGTGGAATTATTATGAAGATAATTTTTTAAATATATTGTGAAGGTTATTTAAGAAACCTAGGGCCTGGCATATATTAAGTACTCAAGAATAGGTGTTTGTTGGTGGTAATGAAGATGATCATTGATGATAGTGATAATCCAGAAGGAACATCTGAAAATACATTTCATTTCAAACAAGTATTGTTCATTCTAAATGCATTGCATTTTTTCCAAATGAGGCACAGTCCTCCAGTTTCTATTCTAGGAGGCTTATGAAGCTTAAATAAAGGAAACAAGAGAAAACAGAAAATAGACTTAGAAATTAAGTCTAAAGCCCAAATTACCCCAAATGCTACATAAGACAAATTAGTGAGAGCTGGGTAGAGTCATCACACTGGTACTCTATTGCTTTGTCTGCCAAGCATGAAATCCCTCTTTTTTGGGTATCAGAGCCTTGAGTTTCCTTTAAAAATTCTCCCTTACCTACACTCTCACTCTACATGGTTTGGTGAGCTGATCCTCCTCTCTGGATCAATGATGAGATATAATCAGATGTTACTGCCTACTTTAGAAGGTAGATTGGAGGATAAAGTGAAAATTAATAATGGCCTTTGCCTTATTATTTCTATTAATCAGAATTACCATGCAGAAACAGTAACAAGAAATCAGTTTGGTTCTCCTGTAGTAACTATCTCGGTGCTTTGGTTGTACTTGTATTCAGGACCATTACCTTCCTTTAGCATCTCTCGGTGCCCACCTTAATACTGGCAAAGATACACTACTGAAGAAAATACCATAAAAAGAGATGAACCAATACTCCAGAATGTGTTCTGGTATTTGAAATACAAGTTACCCTAAATCTTGCTCTTTATACTTTAAGCTACACCTTCTCTCTTTAATCCTGTGTACTTGGATTCAACAAACAGAATGGCTATAGACCCAGGTGTGGCTCCTGCTCAGTGCTGTTGAAGATATGAGCACTACACATGCACTTGAACATGTGTCACAGCTGGGTTATGAGTTCTGAACATGAAATGCAGGCCTTGCAAAGATGGTGTAAACTGCTTCCCAGAAGAAACCAACTAGAGGTTCCTGCCCAGACTGAGCCATTATTCACCAGCACATAGGGGCCTTCTGGAGGGTCCTTGAGCTTTCTTCTAGACCAAGGTGGGAGATGACCTCAGAGCCTCTTACATCTGTTGCAGGATCCCTGTTCTGCCTTGTATGTATGAAACTACAGGCTGGTAATGGCTTTTGTCTGGAGGGTATGGGAAATTGATGTGTATAATTCCAATTTAAGGTGCTATTCCAAGACTTTTGGCCAATAGACCAGTCATGGCCAAACACAGAGAAGGGAAACAAAGAGGTTACTTTCCCCTGCTCCTGACTGTTGCATGCATGGGGCAGCTCTACTCTCTTCTAGAGAGGTTGAGTGCTGAAAGTGTGGGCAAGAGATTGTTTTGTAGTAACAGCTCCTCTGACTGTGCCTTCTCAATTTTTCTTCTGCATACCACCAATCAAGATGATTTTACTTTAGCTAATGGATATCATGAGAACATCAGGTGTGTGAATACAGTTTTACAAATTCTACAAATTTCTGCCATTTAAGCTATTGATATGTATGCTTTGAGGGTGATTTGTTCTTCCAACAATTAAAAATAATGACATAAATACTGAAGCATGGCTTCTTATGGTAGGAAGATGGAAAGGTATATAAAGTAATGGGAGCTGATATATTTGTTAATTGCCGTTTTTTATGCCAGACACTATGCCAGATGATTTATACTAATTACTGCAAATAATCCTCACAAAGATTCCTATGAAATAGGATTAATTATTTTTGTTCTCAGATGAGAAAATTTTGGCTGAAAGATCTAACATTGCTTGTTAGATCTGATTTCCAGATGCCTACATCAAGAGGTCTTTTACTCATATATGTGCGCACACACATATACATATGGACACATATAGTTACTTATTTAGATGTACATATGTATACAGAGGCAAATGCATAACAAAAGTCTATATAGCTTTGTTTATACACACCTATGTACACATTCTCTCTGCACTGACCAGTGAGAATATAGAGTCCTCAAGCTCTTCATTAAAGTATTTATGTTAGTAAATGCTTACACTTAGTTTACCCAATACCAGAATATCAAGTGAAAAGTGGGCAAAGCAGGCCTAACAAAGACGCAAGACCTTCTTTACCTGTGCTTCTCTGGACTCTTGGCTGACTGAGCTGACAATTAGCACATGGACCCCAATGAGCCCTTGAACATATGCCTGCTTGAAAACAGAGGATAGACCAATGGACAATCAAAGACTTTTTCAGGGCTCTGGGTTTTTTATTTTAAAATGTCCTGTCTACAGTAGGAGTATTCTTGACCTTCTGGGTGTGGATGCTGAATTAGGGTTGGATGGTGGAATTGAAAACAAGAGCAGCATGTTGGCCTCTAGTCACATTTTGCCCTGGCACAGAGTGGGAACTCAACCAGTGTTTGTTGACTGACTGACTAATTGACTAACCAACAAGGGAGACCAGAAGTTCCAGCTGCAAATTCACTTCTCTGAGTAAAGATAGTTTGTATACTTTAAGCTTGTTACTCCTCAGAAGAAACATTTCAACTAATTTTTCTTAAACATGTCACCTTACTTAATGATAGGGAAGAAGCCCAGGCTCAGTAGCCTGGTTAGCTCTCCCACTGCCCAGATATCATGGGCATCCTTGAGCTAGATCCACCTGGTAAATTCTACCAACACACACAGGCACCATTCCCCAGAAGCTGACTGCAAACATAAACCTACCCAAGGCAAGGTACTGGTCTGGTCATCTCATGCTGTTCTTATCCCCCTAATCCTTAGACTACTGATTCTTCTCTCTTATCTCCATTACTCCATTTGGCTACCCTTCTAATCTCCTTTAGGCTCCATGGATTTGGCTTCCTGCTCACATCTGACTCCCTCTCCCCCTTTGGTTTGAAATAATTTGTAGCATCTGTTGATAAACATCTAGTTCAGCTCTGACTCCTTAAAACCTCACTAGAAAAGGTTCTATCTCTGTTTCCAACCAGAATCCTAGTCCTCTGAAAATATTATAGACTAAAGGATGAGTCCACCACACACACACACACCACCACCACCAAGAAAAGGGAGGAGACAAGAGTCTTCCATATATTCCAGTTGCAAAGGGAGAGCATGCTCTTCCATACCTTGGCAGGTGTACTCTACTATGATACCTCCAATTTAAATGTCAGTACAATCTGCCCTTATAAAAACTATGCCCCTCCTCCTCCACCAGGGACTGCATTTGTAACCACGGTAACAAAATCCAGGTGCAGCAGCACAACTATCATTTCTATAAGGACAGAGAGCACAAAGAGGGCACGAGGAAGGAGAGGTGCTTAAATGTTCACATGTAGCCTGGTCTCTATCTAGGATCCACCTTTTTCCTCATTTAGTCCTGCCCAGGAGAGGTTAGGAACACCCATACCTATTTTACAAGTTTAAATTGTCTCTTACCAGCAGTAATATTCTTCTACCTGATGGCAAAATTTCTGCTCCATCTAGTTAGTTTAGCTAAAAGAAATAGTCTATTTCAGGAACAAAACAGTTTAAAGCCATTGATTGGTTGACTTACCTAAACAGGACATCTCTCTCTGGGCAACAGATCCCTGTGTGTTTGAATTTGCTTTTCTAATTTAGTAAAATATTGTACATTCTCTCTCTCTTTCTCTCTCTCTCTCTCTCTCTCTCTCTCTCTCTCTCTCTCTCTCTCTCTCTCTCTCTCTCTCCCCCTCTCTCCCTCCCCCCTCACATGCACGTGTGCATGTGAACACACACACACACACACACACACACACACACACACACACACACACACACGTAGAAGAGAAATAAAAGAGAGAAAAGATGCTAAGAACTTCCTTTCTTTGATTACTGGATATTATACAAGGGCTTTAAAACTAACATTTAATACTTGCATTATCTATGCTCTCACATGCATGTGCCAATATGTACCTCTCTGCCTCTGCATAACTATGCATACATGTATGTGTAATAGAGTTTGAATTACTTGCCTAAATTATAGAAACTGGCAGAGATAGGCATGTGCAGGGTTTATGATTTCAAAGTTTTTTTCTCATTATGCCATGTTGTCTCCCAAGTAGAATTTCAAGGACTGCCCAAAGGCAATCAGTTAATTAATTTCAATGAAATCTGGCTGGCATATAAAATGCATCATAACCTAAGAAGAAACAAGAAGCTGCCTTTATTGAGTCTCTATTATTGGCTGGCAGCAGTGCCAGACCATCTCTAACTTCAATTTGGCTTGGCTCCTGAACAATATGTTTGTCCAAACATAAGTGCCCCCTTTCTGCAGGTAAATGCGGAACTCACCAACTGTCAGAGTACTGGATGTCTTTAGAGAAGTTGCAACATCCTCTTGAGGACAAAGCACAAATAAAAGAAGCCAGAAATCAGGTATCAGAAAAGATTCTTCTTGACTCAGGATACATTCTCAGAGAGAATTTTCTGCTTTGACTTTGTTGTATCTCCTGATCTTTACTCTGAAACCTACTCTCTTTATATTTGACATGGCAATACCCATTCATTTTCACTTTTTGGCTTTCGACTTCACCTGTCCTATACTGACCACTCTGAACTTAACTAAATTAGTTTCTAATTCTATTACTGACTTATAATTGAAACTCCACTCTGCAAACATTGAGCCCTAATCACTTTGCTTTTGGACACAGAAATTTAGATCAACTCAATCATGTCCAGGGCTGTCTCCACCATTGTGACTGACTTTTCCCCACTTTCTACAATGAAAGACAAAATCAACAAGGAAACATAAGACTTGAACAATACTAAGTACCAACTAGACCGAACACCTATATATAGAGTCTCTCATCCAACATCAGCATAAAACACACTCTTCTCAAGTATTCATGTAACAATCTCAGGGGGTAGAAAGGTCAAGATGGCAGGCTAAGTACAAGTGGGGTTTGCCTTTTCTCAGGACCATACTAAAATTACAACCAAATTATAAAATAATCAACATGGAGAATCACCTTAATTCTAGCTGACCATATCTCATACATCTAAGAATATTTTTAAAAAGCCACTTCAAGACTGGTAGGAGGATCATAGATATAAAAGAGGCTGGCCCAGCACTCATGCATGGCAATGGAGCACTAGGAGGGAGAGTATGGCTACAGAGCTCCTCCTCCCCGCAAAAAAATGAGGAGCCCTAGTCTCATATAGAGACTCTTCAGCCCAGAGTCCCAGTCCCGAGAAGAGAAGTTTCCACATAATCTGACTGTAAAAATCAGTGGGGATTCTGTCCGTCTGGGTGAGATGGAAGGAAATTGAAATCCCAGAAACTGCCCTTTAAAGTACCCATGCACAGATTCATATACCTGCAGACACCCTGGGCACCAGCGGAGGGTTGGGCACTCATGAGGTACAAGAGACTTATAGAGAAGGACTGAATTTCATGGTGCTGGAGTGTGGGCTGGAGGGAGAGCCACCACTGTTCCTTTGTTGAGCCCTCCTCCAAAGCAGTCTGCAAATGGGCCCCAATGTGTTTGTGTGAAACTCTCCCCTGACATAGCCAATTCTGAAGCTACAATGGCTAGTGGGATCGACCCGATCCAACCAACCCACAAATTGCCCTTGGTGAGCCTGTTGTCAGGAAGCTGCTTCTACCCTGCTCTTTCTCCAGACTGCTTATTCCAAATAAGAAATGAGCCTTGGCTTATGCATATTTTGGGGCAGACACCTGGTGGCATATTTTGGAGCAGACACCTGGTGGTGGACCTTTCCTGCCAGCCCAAGCTGCAGTATCTTTTGGGGGGATGGGAGGTGGTCTCTGTGGGCTATACACAGAGGACAGCTGGCCTTGCTGTGATCTGGACTTTTGCATATCCCTATGGACTTAGAACTGGCAGCAAATCTGATACTGTATTGTCCTGACAACCAGAAGTCTCCCTTAGACCTCACCCCACCAAACCCTCAAATTGCTCTTGGTGGACTGTTGCTGGGAAGCTGCCTCTACCCTGTCCCTTCTCAGGGCCATGTACTCCATGCATGCAACAGACATCAGCTCTGGCAGCCCACCCAAAACCTGAGCATCCCAGGAGACTTTCAGTGGTATACCATGAACCTTGCTTTGTGCTACAGTATTTCTTGAACAGATCACTGGTGTTTGTAGACCTGAGGCAGGCAGCAGCTGGCCTTGCTGCAATCTGAGACTCTTACAAGAAGCCACAGAGGCAGCACTGGCATGAAAATTGACACTGTATCCCAGTGACTCCTTGGGTCACTGCACCAATGGTTAGTCCCTATGGTTAGTCCGCACCAAAGTTAGTCCTATTCACTGATGTGCTAACAGCAATCAAGAGTTAGCTACAACAGAGAAACGGACACTATCCATACAAGGAACAGACCCAAAGACCCCAGCACAGGTGATTAGGGAGATAGCGCTACTGGGCCACACAGGATACCTACTACATAAGGCCGTTTGGCCAAGGCTGGAAGATGCAACCAATCTTTTTAACACATAGAAACAAATGCACAGAAGGAACAAAAATGAGAAAACAGAAAACATGCCAAAAAATGAAACAATAGGGGAAAATTCCAGGGAAAAAATCTAAAAGAAATGGAGACAAGCAAACTACCAGAGACAGTGCTATACACTAGCAATGAACAATCCAAAAATGAAATTAAGAAACAATTTTATTTACAATAGTATCAAATGAATAAAATACTTAATACATTTATTTTGAAAAAAAGGCAAGACTTGAAACTTAATATCTGTAAAACATATTGACAAAAAGTTAAAGATCTGTGTGAATTGAAAGACATCTGTGTTCATGGACTGGAAGACTCAATATTATTAAGATGACAATATTTCTCAAGTTAATCTACAAATTCAAAATAATTTCTATCAGAATTCTAGTGTTTTTTTTAATTCAGAAATTAAAATACTGATTCTGAAATTTATATTGAAATTTAAGGGTCCCAGGATAGCAAAACTGTCTTGAAAATAAAAGACAAAAAATAGGACTTGCATTTCTCAATTTCAAAATTTACCACAAAGACACACTAAAAAAACCACATGGTAGTGCCAGAAGGATAGATATATACATCAATGGAATATAATTAGGAGTATATAGATAAACCTATACATTAATGGTCAATTGATTTTTGACAAAGTTGTCAAGACAATTCAATAGGAAGAATAGTTTTTGCAAAAAATAAAATGGCACTGAGACAGACAACTGGATATCAATATGTGAAAGAATGAAATCGAACTTCTACCTCATATCATATACAAAATTTAACTCAAATATAATGAAGACCAAAAAGATTTAAAACAATGAACCTTTTAGAACAAAAAACATAGGGGTACAACCTCATGACTTTAGAATAAGCAACAGTTTCTTAAATATAACATCAAAAATAGAAGCAACAAAAAATAGATAAATTGAATTTCATCAAAATTAGTAACTTTTGTGCATCAAAAAACACTATCAGATAAAGAAGAAGACAACTCACAGAACTGGAGATCATTTAATAAAATATATCTGATAAAAGTCTAGTATTCAGAATATATCATGAACACTTATAACTCAACAATAAAGACACTAATAATCCAACTTAAAAATGGGCAAAAGATTTGAAGACATTGTTCCAAAGAAGATATGCAAGTGGGCAATAAAAAACACATGAAAGGATACTCAATATCATTAGTCATTAGGGAAACACAAATCAAAATCATAATATGATGCTACTTTATGCCCCCTAAGATAGATATATTGAAAGGACAGTTTTGGCAAGGATGTGGAGAAATTGGAACCTTCATTCATTGGTAGTCATGAGGTAAAATAAGGCAGACACTAGAAAATAGTTTGATAGTTTCTCAAAAATTTAAATATAAAGTTACCTTATGACCCAATAATTCCACTCCTAGATTATACCTAAAATAAATAAAACATATGTGCACAAAAAAACTTATACATGAACATTTATAACAATATTATTCATAATAGCCAAAAAGTGAAAATAACTCAAATTCCCATCAACTTATGCATGGATAAATAAATGTTGTATATCCTTATAGTGGTGTGTTATTAAGCCACAAAGTACTGATGTATACTACCAGGATGAAACGAAAACATTATGCTAAATCAAAGAAGCCAGACCCAAAAGAAGGCCATATGTTTTAAGGTAGCATTTATGTGAAATATTGAGAAACACAGAGCCAAAAGTAGATTAATGGTAACCAGGGGCTGGGGGATTGGGGAATGGGGAGTAACTGCTAATAGATACAAATTTTCATTGGGGAGTGATGAAATATTCTAGAATTAGATAGTGCTGATAATTACACAAGTTTGCAAATATACTAAAAATTTCTAAATTTTACACTTTAAAAGATAATTTTTATATTAATTGACCTTTATCTTAATTTTTTAAAAGAATATATAATTTCAAACTAATTACAAGGAAATATTAGGCAATTTGTATTTCTCAATACAAATTGAGAAATGTTAAGGGAAGGAAAGTATTCCTCAAAATTTTCAATGTTGTAAAATATGTGAAAATATTCTAGATTAAATGACAATCAAGAGGCAAACAACCAAATGTAGTACTGGATACTTGATAGGTTCTGTACTCAAGAGAAGAATGCTTTAAAAGATATGAAGTCAACTGCTGAATTGTAATTTGGGATGACAGATTATGTAAAATAATTATATCAACTTAAATTTCTGAAGTTGAGAACTGAGTTGTACCTATGTAAGAGATTATCCTTACACTTGGAAAATCCACACTTGAATTAGTTAAAGAGAGAGAGAAAGAGAGATTTACTTAAGAGCATACAAATGATAAAGCACATAGGGTAAAATGTTGATAATAGATGAATCAAGGTGAAGCATATACATGCGTTCTTTATACAACTGTTATTCTAGTAATCTTGCTGTAAGTTTGAAATTATTTCCAAATAAAACAATTCAAAAAGAAATAATGCTGAGAGATCAGAGGCTATACCTCTGAGATGAGCAAATTATCATCTTATTCTCTAGTTAGAGACATTCTAGGATGCAGAAATATGGAGGCTTGAAAGTTCTTGCATAGAAAGTTCTTAGAAAAACCTGACATGTATTCCCTAAAGTGTGGGTTACAAAGAGATTTTACCAATGCTCACCTTAACAAATCTGAACTATGGTTGATCAAAGAAAGAGGACAACAGTGGGTCACTATATCTCCATCATCTGCAGAAAAGGAATGCAAGGGTTCTTATGGGCAAGTGGATGCTGTGGGCAAACAAAATATCAAGTTACTTGTAAAGGATTCTGAACAAGGGGTGTCCGGCCAAGATGCAAGGACTCCGGGAGTATTCAGTCACATAGAACCTGACAGGAGTCACAAAGAAGATGAGATAGATCAGAGCTTCTTGTGCAAGGATTTCCAAAGAACCTAGAAAACTGTCTTGAAAAAAAAGAAATCTTCACTCATGATACAGAATGAGGCTGAAGTAAAAGCAATATAACTAGTTTTGGTTTAAATTTATGACCACTTAATTCATGACCACTCAAGGTGCCATTAGCACTCCTACAATCCTGCAATTACATTTCCCTTATCCTTTCTCCTCTCTCCTCTTTTCTGCACTTTACCTCTCTCCTCAAAACTTAGCACCTATTCATTCCCAGATGAATCGTTGTAGTGAGCAGTTTCATGCCCTGTCCAGATTCTCTCTGACTACTTTATATTGAGTATCTATGATGACAATTCCCTAACTCAAATCTTCAGCCTAGATCTTGATCTACACTTTTCATCAACCCCCAAATGAGCCATGTTTCTACTACAGCCTTTCCCATTCAAATAGATGACAGATCCATCAGTCTAGTTGCTAGTGAACTCATTTGGAATCCTTTATCTCTCTTTCATTTCAAATAGTATGCAGAAACAAACTCTGTTAAATTTATCTTCAAAAGATTCATAATATGACTATTCTTCATCTATCTGCCTAGTCTAAGCCATCGCCATCTGTCGCCTAGATTACTGCAATCACTCACTAATTGGTCACCCTGCTTCTGACTTGACTCTCTAGAGTCTATTCACCCAACAGCCAGAGAGTTCATGTAAAATGTTAAGTCAGATTACATGCTTCATTCACACACTCTTTCCAATAGTTTCCCAGTCACCAAAGTAAAAGCTCAAATTCCTGCCATGATCTAGAACCCCAACATGATTGCCCCCACCTTCAACTATCTCTCTATCCCAATACTTGCTTTACTCCATCTCACTCTTTCTATCAGCCACACTGGGCTGCTTGGGTTGCTTGAATACTAAGTCTCCACTGCGTCAATTTTCTCTCCCATATCTCTCCACAGCCTTATTCCCTTACTTCCCTTAGGTCTTGTCTCAAATGTCACTTTACCAGAAAGCCTTTCATTGGATTTGTACATAAAATAGCAAACCCCATTCTCAGAACTCCCCATTCCTCTTTTCTGCTTTAATTTTCCCCATCACCTCTATTATTTTCAGATATATTATATTTTTATTAATATATTTTGCCTTGCATGCTTGAATATAAGTTACATGAAGTTAGGGATATTATTATACCAGTCCATATCTAGAACTCAGAACAGTGCCTGACACAAATTAAGAACACAATGAATATTTGGTGAATGAATGAATAACCTCACTCCCTCCTCCAAGCTTGAATTCAGGAGAACCCAGAACCTGAGAGAATGTGTGAGAGGAGGTAGAGTAATGCTAGTGAAGAGTTGAAGAACAGATACAGACCCTACTTCAATGCCGATCAGTGATCAGAGAGTCAGGCTTGAGCAGGGGTGAGAAAAGAGGCTTTAAACTGCACATGGAAAAGAAGTTTTTATTTAAATTGGTCTTAACTTGTTAACATCTGAAGACCATAATTTTCTAATATCTGAAACAGGTCAGAAAAGCTGCAGGACCTGCCTGGATATAATCCCATGGTGAGGAAGGGAAAGCTGATAGAACAAATCATGAGTCAACAGAATATTAAAGCAATTTCATAGTTGCTCCCTGCTTAGTTCAGTCCATTTAAGAAACCTGGCATCCTTCCACACTGCTAATGCAGGAGTCTATGCAGAGGACAGTAGAATGATCAAACTGGAATATGAGCAAGTCTCCAATAGGAAGACCCCTTTCCTTAACAAGTTCAACAGTAACTCACACAGTTTAGACTAGTGTCAACTGAGCCCTTAGGGACAGGTGCCTTTCTGCATCCTGCTTTCAAGGCAAAGCCACGATTTGCCAATAAAGCCTTGAGTTTATCTTGAGCTTCCATGAACTGTGGGCGGTTCCCTGGGTTTTGATTACAGCATAATGGTCTTGAAAGTGACTTAGAGAAGAACAAAAGCATGCTCCAAACATGTGAGAAGAAGAAACAGCACAAGGAAATTGTGTCAGGTTGGGAATCTACAATATGTGCAAGGAAACTCAAGTAGCATAGCATAGCAATAAAAAAAGAAATGTTAGTTGTTACAGTTTTTCAAGCAAGAAAAGCTTGAGCCAAATAATACCTTTCAGGATCTGAATTCTTTAATCCCACATATACGACTGTACATTCCTGATAGCTCTAATGAACATGCCTTTTATCTTCATGAAAATCAGTGAAAAACATGTGTAGCTGTGGTCAGAGAAGGCAAAAATCCTATGGGAAACCTTTCCCAAGTTAAACTTAATCAGTTAATGCACAACATATGGAGTGGACAATCAACATGGTCCCCTTATAACCCTGACTCAGACCGGTATTTTTCAATCTTGTCCACAAGAAAATCATGAGAGGCCCTGTCAAAGGTTTTAAAACCAAATAAAGTATTTTTGCTAGTATTGTACTTTAGAAAATCTCTTCAATGTCAGAATCAAATTCCATATTAACACATTTAAAGTAGACATCCCCATACTTACAGCCCTATTCATAGGGAACAGTCTACATTTATGTAATGTAGGATTTATATCCTTAAAAGTGTTCACAATATAATGCATAGGCCTTAGTCTAACCGTTTTGTAATTATTAAAATTATTTAATTCTCATAATATCTCTACGGACAGAATGGTTAAGTAATTTGTCCAAGGTTAGACAGCTAGTAAGTGACAGAACTAGGTTTCAATCTTCAGCTGTCTGGCTCCTAAATTTAAAGCTAATTAAACCTAAGAAACAGAAACAAAAGCCTGATTATACATCTCTTTTTTTTCTTCTGAGTTACAGTCCTCTGAAAGTTACTCCAGTTCAATTCACACCCAAGTTCTCATCAATATGGACATTATTTTGTCTCCCTTTACAAGCTTTATTTGCTTAACTTTATACATTCAATGACAAGGATGTAATACTTGGCCATTCTTTTTACCCTCCTTTGCAAGATAGAGCCATCATTTTATTCCACCCATGGTCGATGCCATTCCCTCTTTTACTACTTCCCTATTAAAGGTTCTTGCATATTTTATACTGTATTTAAAGACTTCTTGAAACTCTGAGCAAAAAGTGAAACTATACTCAGTTCCAAACTTACCACTAGATTCCTGGAGGGCCAAGGGCTGTATAATAATTTCCTGACATTTTTAGGTTTATAGTGCCCCCACAAGACAGTTATCTACTTGTGACTAAAATTCTGAGGACATTTGAATACTTCAGTATTAACAGCATCACCTGTTTGAGAAGGCACATATCTGTGGTTATTATACGGACAGTTATGGTTTTGTCTGTTATTCAGCAATGTGCTGGCTTCCACACAAAGATGGTTCTGAGATTGCCATGTCAAAAGTTTGGACTGCTGACCCTCCAGGCTGCAGCAGTTACCTCTGAATAACTTCCCATGGAAGCCAAAAAGGAAGAACTTACATATACATTCATTTGATCTACAGCCAGAGCCATGTGAAAATTAATGAAGACTAAAGTGGTTTACAAGAGTATAAGCCAAGCATATTGAAAGCAATAGAAACCACCTCTATAAATTCTAACATAGAGGGTGGAGGGAGTACTTAGTAGCTTCTGTCCAGCCTCCTAGAACAGTCATTCTCAGAACTTGGCAAGTGAGCAAATCATCTCTAATTAAGGCTCGAGTAGTGACCTCTAGTGACAATCCATGAGGTCCAAGCCATCCTTTGACTATCCTATTTTTCAGAAAAATAAAATGCATACTAAAAATCATAGAAAAGTCCTCCTGGCTCATTATATAAAAGGTCCAGAACAGGCCCCCTGTGAGCATCAGGAGATTCCAGCATTCTGTGTCTGTCTTACATCCCAGGAAAGCCAGTATGAAAAGGAGATAAGCTGCCTTCTCCCAGGAAGAAAAGGAGATAAGCTGCCAAGGCCTGAGATGCCTGAAAGTATGCAAGAAATCTCTCATATTCTTAACACAAAAGAATAGAATGAGAATGAAGATGGAGAAGATAGAAGACAAAAAGGAGAGTATACAAAAGGAAGAGATAAGTGGAAAAAGAGGAGAAGAAGGAACGAGATCTTTTTTGCTTCAGTCAAAATATAACGAAAATTTATTGTCATAAGTCGACAATTTCCCCTCCTTATTTCCTTTCACTTGTCCCAGTGACCATCTTTCTCTCTTTTTAACAGAAAATTGTTACTGACTTCTCTGATTTTTTGGGGGGCTAAGGGTATCACAGCCTAAATCACTTCTCATTGAAAAAACTTTAGACTACAGTTTCCAGTTTGACATGTAAAGAGCTTGGAAGATGTCACTTCTATACTCACCAAAAAAAAAAAAAAAGCTGAACAATTGAAATTAAACAACTCTTCTTAGACTCTTAGAGAATGGAGAGCATAGGGTAAATCACTTGTTCAAAATCTAGAGAGACAGATAAATACAGAGGATGATAGCTTACCATGAGCAGAAGTCACAGCTGCAGCCTAGTAGGGACACTTAAAAGATAATTGATTCATTTCTGGAGACTTAGTGTGCACTAGCTTAAGAGGTAAAACCTCCAGGGGAACCATCTTTTGGGAGTTGGGTAGAAAACACTTTCTTGAGTTTTAATTCCAGAAACCCCATCAGATTATCAGAATGAAGATTAGAGAAATATGTTTTTATTATTCATGCAGGGGGAGAGGAAAAGTAACCATTTTGAAATGGTAGACCCTAACCAACATGGCTTTTACCCAAGCCTAACCAACAAGGGGGAAGTGTAATACTCAACTTCAGCCACCTCTAGCCTTCCAATGTCACATAAGAGGGGAAGGAAGGAAGCTGAGAAGCACTTGCAAAGGTCATGGTGTAGAGACACTGGCTCATCAAAATACTGAGAACTGATCATAGGAAAATAGAAGGCTTTTTCTCCCCCAACATTTCTCCACATTAGCAGGGTCCTTATATAGGAACAGGAGATCACAGCTATAAAAAATACTGCAAGGTTCAAGCACTACTCAAGAAAGAGTCTCTAAGAAAAACTCTAAGACAACAGGGGGACACAAGCAAAAACACTAGAATAAAGTTTAGCCTCTGACACCCAAAACTATAGCAAACTATAAACAAAGAGCCTAACTCCTAGCCAGATAACCTAAAACCTCATACTAGTGGCCTATTTACCTCAGATCCTTTTACTAAATGTATCATGTTCCGCTTTCAAAAATTACAGTGCATGATAAAAGGTAAAAAAATAATAATAATAATAAAGTTTTAAAAAATTCTACAGATACGAACCAATGATCAGAACCAAACTCGGGTATGGCAGATATTTCAGTATTATCAGATTGGTAATTTTAATAGCTATGATTAATATGCTAAGGACTCTAATAGAAAAAGTGGATAACATGCAAGAACATATGATCAATGTAAGCAGAGAGATGAAAATTCTAAGGAAGAATCAAAAGAAAGTGCTAAATGTCAAATACATGGAAACAGAAATAAAGAATGCTTTTGATGGGTTCATCAGTAGAGTAGACATGGTCAAGAAAAAAGTATCAGTTAGCTTAAAGATATGTCAGTAGAAACTTCCCAAACTGAAAAACTCAAGGGAGGGAGGGAGGGAGAGAGAGAGAAAGAGAGAGAGAGAGAGAGAGAGAGAGAGAGAGAGAGAGAGAGAAACAGAATATCCAAGAATCACAGGATAATTATAAAAGGTGTAACATACACATAATGAAAATACCAGAAGGAAAGGAAGAAAAGAAAGGAAGAAATATTTGAAGATATAAAGACTGAGAATTTTCCACAATTAGTGACAGAAACACACCACAGAGCTAAGTGTTCAGAAACCACCAAGCATAATAAATACCCACAAAAAGCTACACCTAAGCATATCATGGTCAAACTTCAATATCAAAGCCAATGAGAAAATTTTGAGTCAATGAAGAAAAAAAAACCTTACCTATAAAGAAAAAAAGGATAAGAATAATAGTCTTCTTTTCACAAACCATGCAAACAAGAAGAGAATGGAGTGAAATATTACAGTGTTGAAAGGAAAAAAAAGTTAGAATTCTATATCCTGAAGTGAAATTATCTTTAAAAAGTAAATGAGAAATACTTTCTCAGACAAACAAAAATTGAGAGAATTTGTCACCAGTAAACCTGTTAAATGCTAAAAGAAATTCTTCAGAAAAAAAAATGATATAGATCTGAAACTCAGATCTAGACAGAGAAAGGAAGAGAAAAGGAATAAATAAAGGTAAAATTAAACCTTTTATTTTTCCTATTCTTAGTTGATCTAACAGGTAACTATTCAAAATAATAATAGCAACAATATATTGGATAGTTTTAACTTATGGATAAGTGAACTAAATGACAGCAATTTTATAAGGAATAGGAGAAAAGAAGTTGGAAGCCTCTCATAAGATACCTTCCTCTGTAAAATAGTATAATGTTATTTGAAAGTGCATTTACATTTGTTGTAAATATATATTACACTCCAAGGAAACAAACAAACAAAAAAAACACAACTTTACCAGCCAGTTATTTACACAAGACTTCCTTTATCCCAGTAATCCAATTAGATTTCTATCTAATCTCTCAGAACCCTGGAATATATAACAGGAATAATGTAGAAATGGTTACTAGGACACAGGAACCCATATTAATGATTGGGTTCTGAGTGGAAGTGTGTGAGGTGGTGTTAGGTACAGGAAACTACAAAGAAGTCTTACCAACCCCACCCACTTCTTTTGAAGCATCGACTCAGATCACATCTAGTCTGACCCACGCTCATTAATAAAGTGTCTGCTGGTTTAGCCAACCACACTTTTTGCACATTTCTTCCATACCTCCTATATCCAACAGAGGCAATTAGAAGTCATCTTGAATGAACTCCAATACCTCCATGCACTGTGCAGAATCAGGGCCAAAATATATAGTCTTTCCTTCTGGTACATTGAACAAACAGCTCTAACTCCTAGTTAAAGGCATCTGGTTGTACATCAGATTTCTGCCCTCTCACCTACTCACAAATGGAGCTCACGGTTCTCTGTCTTCCCTTCTGCATCATCACTTTTTCTCTTGCTAATGAATTATTTACAAATGTGGTGTTACTTTATTCATATTAAAAAAATAAATAAATAACTCCCTTTAGTCTGCTTCTACTTCCAATTACTACCTATTTCTCTGCTTGCTCTTTTCAATAAAACTAATTAAAAGAATTGTATTTACTTGCTATTTCTAATTTCTCTCCTCCAGTTCTTGTTCAGAACCACTGCAAGAAGATTGTTCATTCCCCATCACTCTTATCAAAATCACCAGCGACTTCAGGTTGCTAAGAACAATGGTCGATTCTCAGTCTTCATTTTACTTGATCTTCGCTTTTTATCTACAAACCTCTTTTAGTGTACTCATCCAGTGTCATGAATTTAGATACTATCATTATGTAAGTGATGCTTGTGTTAACAGCCCAGACTAGACCACTCTTTGAATTCCAGACTCATATATTTAATTACCACTAGATCTCAATATGCGGATGCCTAATAGGCAGCTCAAATTTAACAAGTTTAAAAGTGAAATCCTGACCTTTCCCACCATTAGAACTTCCCAATCTTCACCAGTTCAACTAACGGCAACTCTATTTTTTCAGTAGTTCATATCCAAAGCTTAGCTTCATTCTTTACTCCCTTCTCACTTCCCATGACAATCTGTCAGCAAATCCTGTTAGCTTTCTTTGAAAATATATCCAGAATATGACACCTCCTCTCACATTTATTGTTACCTTTCTGGTCTAAGTGATTATTTCTCACCTGAAATATTTTAACAGTACCTTAATAGGTATTTCTGCTTGCACTCCTTCTGGCCTACAATGTACTATCAATACTTTACCCAGAATGAGCTTATTAAAATATTCTTCAGGGTCACAGTTTTTGTAACAGCTATTTCCTCTGCCTGGACCATTCTTACACATTGCTTACACCCTCACATCCTGAAATTGTTGCTGAAATACTCTTTCTCAGAAAAGCCTTCACTGACCACCTTATATAAAACTGACTCTTCACCCCCAGCAGTCCTTAATTCTCTCCATAACAATCACTTATCTACACATTTTATGTTTCTCTTCTTTACTTTGTTTACAGCCTGTCTTTCTCCACTACAATGTAAGCTACATTAGGATAGGGATTTCTCTCTGTTTTATTTACTGCTTTGCCCTCAACTCCTAGAATAATGTTTGGCACAAGGATAAAAATAAGAAATTTACAATAAATTATTTTCGTTTAATTAATGCATCAACTCTTCACTCCATTCTTCTAACATCTTCCATAAAATTCTCTTAACATTTTCTTGGAGATTTCTGGCATCCTTTGAAATTCAAATTACTGAAAGTTGACAATTTCTTAGAATCCACTTATCAACCTCTACTCTTCACAGGAAACTAATCACAGATGTCAGTTACAATTTTAAATGAAAATTGATTTTCTTCCAATAAGATGGTGTTGTTGACATGACATTCCAGGAGAGTGCTGAAAGATTCTGCTTACCTCTGCAGTTCTAGAAGCATGTCCAAATTTCATTGCCTTCAAGCATTTCCCCAAATTATTTTAATTGGTTCCTAGTCATCTTTGGCACAACTCTGGAATATTTTCCAAATTTAGCAAGTACGCACATATATGCACAGAAAGGAAATTACAGAATCAAAATGGCTTAGTATTTCTCAGTAAATTCTATCAGAGCCTCATAGCAGGTGTTTCCAGTAGAGCCTGGAGTTTTGCATCCATAGTTTTAAGTTCCATTGTGTCTTCATCCACCTCCCACCAGAGTATATAAAATTTTACAATAATTGCTCGTAAAAATTTTCTCCAGCCAAATTAAGAACAAGTAAGATAATCACCTAATTGAAGAATGTAATTATATAATTAAAATTTTATTAATATGGCCTAATTTCCATTCCCAAATTGTCCTCTATTATTTTATCATATAGTATTATTGTCCTTCTCTTTTCCTTTTTGAGAGCAAAAGAAACACCAAGTTAAAACATATCCATTCATAGAGACACAAAACCCAGCTTTCATTTCCCATAATGCACTCAGATGTAACCTAATTGTTATTGAGCACCCCTTTCTTGAGGTGTCTTATTTTGTTGGATTTACCAGGGACTTGTTCTGCCAGTGGAATAAAAATGAGCTTTGGGGACAAGGTCCTAACAGATGCCTCTCCCCTAGTGCAAAGACATTTCTAGAATGTGTTCTAGTATATAGACATAGAATTTCCCTCAGAGAAATCCTAAGAGCTATAGCTTTGAACAACCCAGTTGACGTTTCTCCATGTGGCCAGGAGCCCCTGTCACCATCTAGTCTTACTTAACCCTCACCAAGGTTGAGGAATCTGATACAGATTAGAAAATCTTTAACCCTTTTTCAGAAATGTTATGTAGAGACAATTATCCTAAAATTAAGATATTAAAAAATTAATTAAACATTAATTTTAAAAGATTATTTATAATTATTTAAAAGGTTTCTAGTCATTTCAAGTTAAATTTCTGAACAGGTATGATTTTGTCACCATATGTTCTATAATAAAAAGAACTGAAAACATTTATCATCGCATATTATAGAAGGAACAGTTGCCAGAGCTTTCATTGCCTTGTTCTTCTGACTCACACACTGTTAATCCACATCCTATATTTTCAGGAAAGAGACCACTACTCCAAGGTGCTCACTGCCATGAATCTCCAATAACCACAACATCAGCTTAGAGAGAACAGCCCCTGTGACCACCAGAACCATACTCCATTCATCACTAAATTCTCCTAGGATTTTGACTTTTGACTTTTTAAATTTTTCCCCCCTTCTTGATTTAATGGAAACTCTTGCTTGTCTACTGTGCACACTAAATATACTGTAGCCCTCTCAATGATGACCAAATTCTCCCCCACAGGCTTTGTACCTCTGTGCATAAAGGTGGGATCTCTAGCCTTCATTTTCTTCACTGAAGTACCTCCTTTTCTTCCTCACAAACTCAGCTCTTTTAAAGTTCAAGTCATCATATTTTATCCTCAGTGCCCTTCACCATTGTGGTCATCCTGAGACCTCAAGGTCAGTTCTCCTCAGTTATCATGGGATTTTTAGATTTATTATATACTAGATTACCATCTTCCTTTTTAATACTACTTACATAATTATTCTTGGAATGAACATAGATTATTCAACCAACAATCTTTTCTCTCAGTTTTTTGACATCCTTTGCTCCAAAAAATTTTCCTTCCATACTTTTACCACCAGTAACTAACCATCCCACTTCTGAACAATCTCCATTTCATGCTTGCTCTCTACCTCCTAACATTTCAGCTCACTGCTTTGGTATTGGCAATCCTACCATTCTCTTTTCTTATTGGGACCTGGAATTCTTGACCCCACCTCTTCTGTATTATCCATCATTTCCCTCAAGTTCTCATTTCTCTAGTTGCCCAATATAGAGGTCATAGTACAACATGTTTATCTAAACTATTTGTAAATACCCTTAATCTTTTGGTACCACTCTTACTCCATTGTACTCATTTGGCAAAAAAGAAAAAAAGATTTTTTCTTTGAGAATCAAATATCTTTTGCCTTCACGTGTACACTCAAGCAGCTAAACCAGGAGTCACAAAACTATAATCCTAGGATCAAATATGGACCACCACCCGTGTTTATAAAGTTTTATTGAAATATAGCCACATTAATTCATTTATGTATTATCTTTTTCTGCTTTCATGATACAATGGTAGAATTGAATAGTGACAGAAACTGTATGGCTCACAAAGCCAAACATGCTTTTTTATCTGTCCCTTCACAGAAGAAAATGGCCAAACTCTGCATTGAAGTTTTCTTTTGAAAATGCACAATAATGTTTACTAGCCTCACTTTTGGTTTATGTCCTCAAAACTCAAATCAATATCCAATGTTAACAGTCATAACTACTAAATTCTCAAGTAAAACACATTCTTATTCTTATCTAATGACCTCACCTCGAACCTTAAAACAGAAAAAGAAAATATATGCAATCAAATAAAAATGATTTTACCTTGCATCATCAAATCCATCTGTCTCCTACATCACCAGTCTCTCTCTCTCCACCCATCTTAGACCCTGCATTAATATTGTCCATCTTAAAATATAATAATACTTCACACGACCATGTTATCCTCCCAGATCTTTCCCATTTAACACTTATGAAAAATTCCACACTTGTATTCACTTTATGCCTTCCATTCTCCCACCACCACTCCACTAAAATAGATTTTATCAAGGTCATCTAAGATATTCATACTATTAAGCCCAATAGTTTATGCTCAATTCTTATTGTATGAGGATTCTCAGACTCATGAAATGATGCTGACAATAAAGTCTCCTAAAACACTATTTTTTCATGGTTCCTAGGGCTTTATACTTGCCTGGATTTCCTCCTACCTCAATAACAGCTTCATCTCAGTCTTGTTGTTCTCTCCTCATCTACTGATAGATCTCTAAGTGTTAGTAAACACCAGAGTTTTATCCTTGGCCTTCTTGTATTTTTTTCTCTATCTGCTTCAGTCCCTAATACTTTATATCATCAAGTCTCATTGGTTTAAATACTAACCCTTGTCTATTAACACACAAATACAATATTCTAGCTGTGATTTCCACCTTGACCAGATATCTAAATGTCAAATCAGCACCTTCATTTAGATGTCTACTAACATCTTGAACTTAGCCTGGGCAAATATTAAGTTCTACATCCAAACCCTATAGCTGTTCCTCCCCAGTCTTTTCCTTTTAGAAAATAATATGACCATCCACTTAGTTTCTCAGGCCAAAAAACGATAGTTATCCTTGTTCCTTTCTCTCAAAATGTACATTTAACCCTCATATAAATTCATTAGGTTAACTTCTACAACATAGCAGGAATCATGTCACTATTCATTCCCTCTGTTGTTACATTCTAGACTAAACCACCAGTGTCTCTTATCTGGACTAACGCAGCAGCTTCCTGCTTCCAAATGTGTTCCTCTAGAGTCTATTCTTCACACACATTCAGAGTGATCATCCTAAATTGCAAATCAGTTAGCACCATCTTTATGCTGAAAACTCCAGTAACTTCTCCTTGCCATTAAAATAAAATGAAATACCTCACCATAGCTGAAAGGCTCAACGTTATTACATCCTTATCTGCTTTGCCAAAATCCCTCTCCCCTTGCTTCTTTACTCATTGCTTACCGGCTAGTGGCCTTCTTTCTATCCTCCCAAGCTGCCCACTTCATCCCATCAAATCTTCTTGACATGCATCTCAGCTAGGTTTACAAATTTTTTATTTCTTTTCAAATGCCACCCTTAAAAGAGACCCTCCTTGATGCCCTGAGTTGAAATTGCCCTTCTCTCTAGCCCATTTCTATATTATATGCTTTAATTTTCTTTATATATATATATATATATATATATATATATATATATATATATATATATATATATGTTTGTACTTATCTGCATGTTTATTGTATCAACAAATTAGTCTATGTCTTCTTGAGGACAGAGATTTAGTTATTTTTCTACCATCTGCACAGCATCTAAACCACTACCTGAAACAAAGTAAATATATATATATATATGTTTGTACTTATCTGCATGTTTATTGTATCAACAAATTAGTCTATGTCTTCTTGAGGACAGAGATTTAGTTATTTTTCTACCATCTGCACAGCATCTAAACCACTACCTGAAACAAAGTAAACCCTTAATAAATAAATACTCATTGTCTGACTGGCTAATATAATTTAACAGAATATAAAGTTGGTCATTTAACACCTAATCCTAAAGAAATCACAATTTATAAAATGAATATTTTATATTCAAATGATGCTTAAACTTTCTAATTTTGTTGGTTTTATTGATAGAAATAGTGCAGCCTTGAAAAAGCACAGAATAATATACTCTCAGGTAGTAAGACCCAGGAAGAAAATCACATATTTAAAATAAAATTTACCCTGCATGCATACATATTCATCCCAACCAGGTGCAAAGCCTTACATGCACAGACACATTTAATCCCTGACAGCTTATTTTCCCCCAGTGAATCACAGTAACTATTTAATAGAAATACTAGTTCCTTAAATAAACAGACATATTTATTTTGCCCAACATTGATCATTCTTGTGGCAGTGTGCTTCTCTAATCCAGTATACTTCTCCATAGTTTTTCCTCCATTTAAAACAAACACACACGAAAGTTATGCTTACAGAATTATACAGTTAATGATTTTATAAGATTTTAAACTCACCCATTTCCATGTTACTAAAGCCATGGCTTGCTAAATCTATATAGAAAAGAATCAATGAGACAAAGGAGAAAAGGGTGTTATCTGAAAGGAGAAAAGTATTACCTCTTTCTGTCCAGAATAAACCTCATCAGGCTCATAAGCATATGCAAAACCTTGTAAAGCTCTACCTAGTACATAAATTTTGCCATGTGGGCTCAAGGACCTGAGCTTCTCTGCCCTAGTGTCTGGGAAACAACAAAATCCATCTATGCTGCTGAATTGGTCCTAAGGGTTTACCGTTTATAGCATCTGGTCTATGGTAGCAGTTACTTTCTGGAAGATATAGATGCACACTGTCCTTCATTCGACATGCTCTTCTTACAGTGTGATTTTTTATTGAAAAAATCTTTATTGAAATGTAAGAGACATTTACTTGCTCATATTTACAATGTACATTGCAATGTTTTTTTTCCCAATTGTCGTTGGCATATAACAATATATTAGTTTCAGTTGTACAACACAATGATTAGAGATCTATATAAGTCACAAAGTGATGACTCACTAAATCGAGTTCCCCTCTTCCCCCTTACATATTGTTGACTTTTTTTATGCTATACTTCATATCTCCATGACTATTTTGTAACTATCCATTTCTACTTCTTAATCTTTTTGCCCTTTTTCATTGACCCTCTAAACCCCCTTCTAAGTAGCCCTCAACATATTCTCTGTAAATATGAGTGTGTTTACTTTTTTGTTGTTGTTTTTGTTTATTTTGTTCTTTAGATTCCACATGTACAAGAAATAATGTGGCATTTATCTTTCTCTAACTGACTTATTTCATTCAGCCCAATACCTTCTAAATTCATCAAGGTAATATCTTTTTCCATTCCCTTCTTTTTAATCTGTGTGTGTCTTTTAATCTGAAGTGAGTCTCTTATAGGAAGCCTATATATGGATCTTGTTTTCTTATCCATTAAGCCATCTTATCTTTTGGTTGGAGCACTTAATTCTTTTCCATTTGAGGTACTTGTTGACAGAAATGTAGTTATTACTATTTTTTATTCCTGTTTTTGGTACGTGCTTTTTCTTCTGAAAGAAGACCCTTCAACATTTCTTGTAATACTAGCTTGGTGGTGATGAACTCTTTTAGCTTTTTTTTTTTTTTTGTCTGAGAAGTTCTTTATCTGTCCTTCAACTCTAAATGATAGATTTGCTGGATAAAGTAATCTCAATTGTAGATCATGTCAAATATTTTGTGCCAATTCTTTCTGTCTTGCAAAGTTTCTGATGGGAGCTCCCTTGTAGGTAATTGTTTTTCTCTTGCTGCTTTTAAGATTCTCTCTTTGTATTTAACCTTTGGCATTTGAATTATGATGTGTCTTGGTGTGGGCCTCTTTGGGTTCATCTGCTTTGGGACTCTCTGAGCTTCCTAGGTTTTCTATCTATTTCTCTCACCAGGTCAGGGAAGTTTTCTATCATTATTTCTTCAAATAGGTTTTCAACTTCTTGCTGTCTCTCTTCTACTGGTACCTCAATGATGAAAATGTCATTACATTTAATTTTGTCCCATAAGCTCCTTAAATTATTATTATGCTTTTGGATTATTTTTTCTTGTTGCTGTTCTGATTAGATGTCCTCCACTACCCCATCCTCTATATTGGTGATTCGATCTTCCTCTTCATCTATTCTGTTCATTTCCTCTAATTCACTCTTCATCTCAGATAACATGTTCTTCATTTCTGACTGGTTCCCTTTTATAATTTCCATTTCTGTTTTTATGGGGTTTTTTTATCTCTTTGTTAAAATTCTCACTGAGTTCATCTACTCTTCTTCTAAGTTCATTAAGAATCCCTATTACCACTGTTTTGAACTCTGCATCTGGTAGATTGCTTTACTCCCTTTTTCCTGGAGCTTTGATCTATTCTTTCATATGGGACCTGCTTCTTTGTCTCTCCATTTTGGCTGCCTTTCTGTGTCTTTTCTACATAGTAAGAAAAGGTTCTGAGTCTCTCAGTCTTGTCAGCATGGCTTTATGTACTAGATGTTCAATGGCACAGTCCTGAGAGGGGTCCAGCTGCAGGCCAAGTTTAGCCCCAGCCTGTGCTCTTCCAAGGCCAAGAGAAGTGATGCACAGTTAAAGTTGCTACTCCTGGCAACAATTATGAAGGTCACTCCTCACAACTTTTTATATCCAGTAACCTTATCAACAAAAGGGATGAGATTAATTAGAAATTTGTTCTCAGTAAACACATTTGTGTAAGTAACCACACACTTTCTCCACAGATACTCACAGCCCATTATTTGCTCTGTGAGTGTGTGTGTGTGTGGCAAAGCAGATTCTGTTTTAAGGATCACCATTTGATAAAGCCATGTATAAGATAAAACACATTGATCTACTATCTCCGAATCATGGGCCATGATATTAGATCTAGGTTCCACCATTAACCAGCTGTGTGACCTTGTGCAACCTCGTGCAAGTTATTGAATCTTTCTCAGCATCTATATCTTAATTTATAAAATGGGGATGATAATAATAGTACTCATTCTCAAAGTTTATTATGATTAAATAAAATAATATAATTAAAGTATCAAGCATTTTTAGCATATGATTAAAAATTTTTGAATTCATTCTTTCTCATGTATAAAATGTGGTGAGACTGCCCAGGACTGTTACACCAAGCTATTTTTCCTCAAGGACTACTCAGAGCTTAACCCAAGCATATCCTGACTCCTAGGGTTGATCCAATTAGTCACTGATAGGCTGTAACTTCAGTGGTCTTGACCTCATGCTAAAAACTCTCATCAGAAATTCTCTCTTTTTCTATTTTCCCTGATGACTATAATCTCATTTTAACACCAAATAAAACCATTTTCTCCTTCTTGTCTGTGTCTAAAGCAACTGGTTTGCTGTAGAGTCTCTCAGAATATATCCTCACAAAGCAATTCTACCTGATTCAGTACCTAATTCAACTGGATAACCATGAGATTCTTAATGAAAGTCAGGCAGCAAGGCCCTCAGAGAGTCTGTCCAAGTGGAAGCATAGCCGGAAACAGATTGGATTAGTCCTCTATGTGGCTCCTGATTTTCTAAGCTTTATAGTATAGCAGAGCTGAAAATAGCCAATTTTTTTCATATTTTCACATAGGCATTCTCTTTAAACCAGCTCCTTTCCTTAAATATCTCAATTTTAACTAGTATATAACTAGTTAAATGAGGGAACACTCTGAGACAATCTTCATATTCTCTGTCATATAAATCCTGCAGCCATATTCTGCTGGTGTTAGGGCGGGATCATTCTGCAGCAGTTCTCCCTTTCAGATAAAGTATAAATAAGCTCCAAAGAAAACATAGAAAACTGTGCTTTGTCCCTGGCTGTGTGCAGGACTCAAGCCTACATCTAAATAAAGATCTTTAACATCTTCTTCACATAGGAGTAGAAAGCAAAGTTCAGTTCAGATGGAGCTTTGATCTATTCTTTCATATGGGACCTGCTTCTTTGTCTCTCCATTTTGGCTGCCTTTTTGTGTCTTTTCTACATAGTAAGAAAAGGTTCTGAGTCTCTCAGTCTTGTCAGCATGGCTTTATAGATGGACAGGACATGAGATAGACTCTGAATTCTAGAGAAGGAATTGAGACTCCAAACCACTAGAGAGACATAATGCTTATGAAGTTCCCCAAGAAACAGCCATAGCTTCAAGAAAAGAAATAGGAAAAACAAAGAGCCATAGGTGGTTGGGTCTGCAACAGAAAGGTGGTTGATCAGAAACCTTGGCTGACAATTTCACTTATCTTCCCAGAGAAGGTTTGATTTGAGAAAAAAAGAAGGATGCAGGAACTGTTTACAGAAACTGAATATGGATTTCTGGAGTAAAACTGAGGATAAAAAAATTGTGAACTCTTAGCTAAGATGATACTTAACTACCAAACCTGTGTCCAGGGACCAAATGATCTCAGCAAGAGGACTTTAAAATGAAAAAGAAAGGAAATGGCTACCGTGAGAAAAGAATTTTGTCATGTCCATGAATATTTGTGCACGCACATGCACACACGTGCGCGCGCGCGCGCACACACACACACACACACACACACACACACACACACACACGCAAAGACAGATCTTTTCCCTTATGATGCAATTTTCAGTACCCTCACGATTTCTGTTGCTGAACACAGAGCACAGACAGGATAGCCCATCATCTAGAGTATTTTTCTAAAGCCCACAAACCTCATATTTTAACAAAAAAAATTTCATAAAACCCCAAAACTTACATCTTTTTTATCTTTCTCCATGTCAACGTCTAGAAAAACTGGTATAAGGATAAACTTTCTGATTATCATTTGGACTGCCATCTAGTGACCCAACATTTTGCAGGTGTCCATCTTCAACTTGAAGAAGGAGAGAATCATCCATGTGGCCTTAATACTGAGCCAGTGTCAAGTAATCCTTTGTTAATCATTGAATTGTTTTCATTATAGGTAGTTTGAATTGCTGTTTTGAGTAATCCCACAGAGGAAAAATTCACTATAGAAATTCAAGGGCAGGGTAAGGAGATGAGTGTTTTAAATGGTTATTGGTCTAAGATCAAGAGACATATGCCTAAATAAACTTGTGAAGCAATTTTCTATTTTAAAAAAAGGAGCAGCTATGACTTTTAAACAATAACAGTAGTCATTAATTACTCAAACAAATAATTATGGTAATAAACAATATGTAATACTTTCAACAGCTATCAAACAAAACATAATGTATTAAGATAAAGTAAAATAGTATGAGAAATATGCTTATGTAGCATCAGTAAGACTTAACAGTAAAGAAGTCAAGTTTGGAAATACAGATGAAAGAATTTGTCCTACTCAAAAGACACTGAATTGTAGAGAGATAGGTGGCAGATGATGAAGGAAGTGATCAGAACTTTCATCTTGGACTTTCTTCCTACCACCAGGAAAAAATGGTTAATGATGTGGAAATTATAGAAATGAGAGAGAAAATTTTTATATCCTCATGGTAGCAAAAAAAAAAGAGAAAGAATTGGGTAAGATCAAATGTATTTAGTGGAATATGGAATGAATATTTTATAAATTTAAGAGAAGAGGTAGGAAGGATTATAAGTAATAATACTTTAGGAAGTAAAATAATTCTCAAAAATTTGATTCCACTTTGAATTTGCAAATTACACTGGTGAGAAAGAAAAAAGTGGATTGCTCAATTCAACAATCATGTTTGGGCAAAATGGAACAGTGTAGTGGCTGAGAGCCTGGTACTGATGATTGGCCAGTGGCATTTGAACCCCAGAGCCATCACTTTATAGCCTGGATTTGGGGGCCTGTCAATGAACTTCTCTATATTTCAGTTGTCTCATTCTTAAACATGAAGATGTAACAGCATTTTCCCCACATGATTACTATGATGATTGATCAAGATAATATATTTAAAGTGCCTGGAACCATGTAAAGAACAATAAATGGTAGCTATTGTTATCTTTAGGTGTCATCCTAGGCAAAGGAGGCATAAAAAGAACAAGGTTTGTTCTCTACCCTCAAATAACTACCTGCTAATTTAAATAGCTAAAATGCCATGGGTAATAATTAGTACAACATAGCTATAGCTGTCTCAAACCCTCCCAGGAATTAAATATAGAATAAGTTTATCACTTTTTCAGTCAACTAATCAAACTGGATCTGAAGAAAACATTGGATCTATCCACTGAGCAGTAACTAATTCAGATCATATAAGAACACATTTAAAAAATGAAAAAGAGGAACAAGATCAAAATTGATTAACAGAAACATGAAAAATATGGACCAGGGTGAGCTGCAGTTTGGAAAATGCTAAAACTCAATATGGCTTCCTGAGTGTGCTCTGAGAGCCTGGGAAAGTTCAAGAAAGAAATAAATTTAGAATTAATTGTGGAATATGTATGAATGAAGGAAAGTGAATTCACTTATATTCCATTTGCTTCTCTCTGCTGTGAAGAATAGGATTTAAGCATCATGAGGATATTAAAGCCTTAAATTCATTAGATTTTAAAGGCACCCATGTTCTTTTAGTGTTTTCAAGTCTCTTGACCAACTCATTAGAACTCAAATCATAAAGAGAATGTATAAATGGAATCAATAAGCTTCTGTCAGTAATATTTGAGACACTAATATAAAATGGAAAGTTTCTGATAATAGATAGACTGAAACTAGACAAATAATATTCTAATTTTCAAGTAGCAGAATTACACAAACAATAGACAGGAACTTGACAAAGGTAATGTACTATAAAAAAAATCACTAAAGAAAAGAAACTAGAAACAAGAAGGATATTCTTAAGGACAAGGGATAAATCAATGTCCAGTGTAAGAATATTAGAAACTATGGTTCACACTCCATATGCCAAGTACTATTATATACTTTTATATACATAATCTTATTTAATTTGCCAACAGCCATAGGTATCATTATGTCTACTATTTATAGATGAGGAAACTGGCATACAAAGAACAGGAGTAAATAATCCTATTACCAGAGTAGGGGTGCATATATCTTTTCAATTTAGTGTTTTCATTCTCTTTGGATAAATACTCAAAAGTGGAACAGCTAGATCATATAGTAATTCTATTCTTAATGTTATGAAGAACCTCCACAGTTGTGTTTTGCCTAGTAGCTGTACCAATTTACCTTTCCACCAACAGTGTATGACAGTTCCCTTGTCTTTGCATCTTCTCCAACATTTGTTATTTCTTTCCATTTTGAAGATAGCCATTCTAGCAGGTGTGAGATAATATCTCACTGTGATTTTGACTTACATTTCCCTAATAATTATAGATGTTGAACATCTTTTCATGTTGGAGATCTGTATGTCTTTGAGAAAATGTCTATTCAGATCCTCTGATCAATTTTCCCCCTTTTTAATCCCCTCCCCCACCACTTCCACCCCTGACCTATGGATTTTGCTGTTTCCCCTTAAGAGTTGGACCCCTGAAGGCAGGGCATTTCCTCCCACATGCTCCCAGTGTGCACCCAGGGCCTGGCACACCCGGGGATCCTGGCACATCCAGGGCATGGTTCTTGGCTCCACCTGGGGTGCAAACCCAGCACCTTCTGCATGTAAAGCAGACATGCTAACCATACATTATGGAGCCACCCTCTCTGCCCATTTTTAATGGATTTGTTTGTTGTTGTTGAGTTGTGTGAGTTCTTTATATATTTTGGATCTTAAATCCTTATTAAAAGTATGATTTACAAATATCTTTCCCCATTCAGTAGGTTACCTTTTTATTTTGGTGATGGTTTCCTTCACTGTACAGAAGCTTTTTATTTTACTGTAGTCCTGTTTGTTTATTTTTACTTTTATTTTGCTTGCCTTTGGAGTCAAATCCACAAAAATATTACTAAGATCGATCAAAGGAGCTTACTGCCTATGTTTTCTTCTATGTTTTTTATGGTTTCAGGTCTTAGCATTCAGGTCTTTAATCCATTTTGAGTTAATTTTTATGTTGGTGTAAGACAGTGGTCTAGTTTTATTCTTTTGCATGTGGTTTTCTAATTTTCCCAACACAACTTATTGAAGAGACTTTCTTTTCTCCATTTCATGTTTTTGGCTTCTCTGTCATAAATTAAGTGTCCATATATATGTAGGATTATTTCTGTTCTATTGATCTGTATGTCTGTTTTTCTGCTAAGACCATACGGTTTTGTTAGTAATGCTTGTCGTATAGTTTGAAATCAAGAAGTGTGATACCATCGGCTTTGTTCTTTTCTCTCAGGATTGTTTGGGCTATTGGAGGCATTTTGTGGTTCCATACAAATTTTAAGAATTTTTTGTTCTATTTATTTGAAAAATGCCATTGGCATTTTGATGATAATTGCATTGAATCTGTAGATTATTTTAGGGTAATATGGACATGCTAATTCTTCCAATCTATAAGCATGGAATATCTTTCTTTTTCTTTGTGTCTTCTTCAATTTTTCAACAACGTCTTACAGTTTTCAGTGTACAGGTCTTTCATATCCTTTATTAAATTTATCTCTAGGCATTTTATTCTTTTGTTGTAATTGTAAATGGGATTGCTTTAATTTCTCTTTCTGACAGTTAATTGTCAGTATATAGAAACACAACGTACTTTTTAACATTTATTTTGTTCCCTGTAACTTTTCTATATTCATCCAACAAGAGCAGAATACACACTCATTATACACCTTCATTAAAAAAATTGGCAAAATAGATTACATTCTAAATTATAAAAAAAATTAACAAATTTAAAAGAATTAAAATCATAAAAGTATATTCTCTAACCATAATGTAAGTGAAATAGAAATCATTAACAAATAGATAATGGAGAAATCTCCAAAACTTGGAAACTAACAGCACACTTATTACATCAGACAAGCAACCAGAGTAAAGAGCAATGGTAGATTATTAAAGGAGTAGGAAAGAGAGCATAGAGAGATACCCTCTGTACACAGATGTACAGGAAAGGCCTAAAGCTGAAGGCAAAACAGGAACAATGACAAAAATTTTCCAGCACCTTAGCCACACACTCTGCACAAGAAAACATTAAATAAATTTGAAGACAATAGAACACTGAAGGTAACCAGAACAATAATGAAACACAAACACAGTTCAGTTTCTGATATTAACTACCTATACTTACATTAAGATATCAATAGAAAAAAGTTAGACAAGCTATATTAATATCAGATAAAGCAGACTTCAGAACAAGAACTAATACCAGGAATAAATATAAACATTACGTAATGATAATTCACAAAGATACAACAACCCTAAATGTTTATGCAAATTAAAAACAGCATTGCAATAAGTAAAGCAAGATCTGATAAAACTGAAAAGCTAAACTAAAAAACCCAAAATTTTAGCTGGAGATAATAAACTCTTTTCGGTAATTGATAAAACAGAAGACCTAAAAACATTATTAACTGACTTGACCTAATTTAAAAACACTTCCACCAAAACTGCAGTATACATATTTTATTTTCAAGAGCACATGAAACATTTGCTGTAACAGACCTTATTTCAAGCCATAAAACATACCTCAACAAGTTTAAAATAATTAATATTATGTAAAGTTTGTTCTCTTATAACAACAGAATTAAAACAGAAATTAATAATAGAAAGATAACTGGAAAATATCCAAATACTGAGAAATTTAAAAACACATTTTTAAATAACCCATGAGTCAAAGTTATAAGCAAAATTAGAAGCTATTATGACAAATGAAAATAAAAACACATGTCAAAATTTGTGGGATGCAGTACATGTAGATAAATTTTAGTAGTAAATACTTATATTTAAAAAAGCATGGTAGTTATCAATTTATTACATTTTATTTCTAAATTTATTATTTAATATGTGTTCTGTAATAACAGAAAAAAATTATTTAGGCTTTTTTTTCTCTAAAGTGAATATTATCTTAAGCTTTCTCAGTAGAGGACACTGGAGGAACATTGCAGGAGGATTGGGTTCTTAAGATTTCCAGCTACTATATAGGGTAGGAGCAGGAAGTAGGTAAAGGGTGTGAGTGTGAGAGCCACAGAGCTCCACTGTGGCAGCCACAGGTCCAGAATATGTGGTTACTCCTTGGTGACTTTACAGCCTCAGTCTAACAATAACATTTCCACTTTCCTCTTGACACAGAAATTGATGCCCTGTAAATTTTCTGCTTGTGCTCATACTTAAAGGCCTGCCAGCAGCAGGTGCCTCTTGCCTGTACCAATGCATGAAGGCTTTCCAACTATATAGCATCTAAAGTCTTCTTGTCCAAAGGCCTCCCACCAATCCCCTTGTTTGGCCCACTGGTCCCCCAGGAGATTCCTGCTGAGCCAGCTCCCTCTGCAGGCCTGAGGTAGCTCATCTTTGCCCTGAAAAGTTCCCACCCCCAATTCATATCTACTGGTTGCTGATTGCTTGCAAACCACCTGCATTTCAGAGGCCTGCATTCTTCTTTCTCAATGATTTTTGGAACATTTCCTGCCTGACTAAGCCTGTAAATCTTTATTCTGTTCACTGAGTTGAACTGTACCTTCTCTAATCAGGTCTGACTTCCTTTCAAATTTGCCCTCCATTGGTGTAGTGAGTTTGATGTGGCAGTGGTACACAATTAGGCTTACTTAAACAGTTTGGCAGGTTGCATGCAAGGGAAGCCTCTCCTTCTCCATGAGAGCAAGGGAAGGAGAGCAAGGGAACTCCCATGGGAGAGGGAAAGTAGAGGGGTGACTTGTGTGTCCAAGTGATGTCACTCAGCAGCAAGATGGGCAGTCTCTGGGTTGGAGAGATGCAAAAGACAGCTTGGAGAATTTTACAGCCCCAGGTTTTTTGTATCAGCAGCTAGCATATGTTGGGTGCAGTCTATAGAATAGACAAAGCAAGTTGTCTCTAAGTAACTAAGAATATGCTTATTTAGATTATATTAAAAGCAACTGGATGTATAAAATGTTGAGTGTGATGTTAGTGAGTTTTTGAGCTAATAGCCAGTTCTGTTGTGAAGAAGTACACAACATGAGCCATCTTTGGCTCATTTTTATATCACTTGGATATTGTTCCACAGCCCCAGTCTACCACATAGAATTTTTTTATATCTATGGTTACTTTTCTATTTTAGTCTGATAATTTTATAATAAATGTTCCCTATTTAACCCATTATATGGTTTCTATCTCCTAACTGAACCCAGACTGATATAAGAGGAAAGATCTCAAATAAATTATTAAACTTTGATTTTAATAAATGAGGGGAAAGAGCAAAGCATGCGGAAAGAAAATAATAAAGAACTGAAATCAATAAAATTAAAAAAAGAAAATTACTACATCTAAAAGCTGACTTTTTAGAAGTTCAGTAAAATTGATAAACTTCTAGCAAGAAGCATGAAGAAATTAAAATAAGAAAACAGAAGTTATCAGTGCCAAGAATGATGAGAAGACATCACTACAGATCCTATGGACATTATAAACTAGTAAGAAAATATAGCCAAAAAATTCAATAAATTAATAAATGGAAAAACACTCTTGAAAGACTTTAAATACTAAAGCTTCAAAGGAAATAGATTTTAAAAAGTCTCTATGTCTCCTGAATAAATTGAATACATAATTATAAGCTCTAAAAGAAAATCTCAATCCCATATAGCTTCTGGTGAATTCTATTAATATTTTAAGGAATCAAAATACCAATACTACATAAATACTTCCAGAAAATGAAAGAGGAGGAAACATTCATGTGACCAGAATTTTCCTAATACCAAAATCAAATAAATATATTGAAAGAAAATAAAACTATAGACTAACATTCCTCATAAATTTAGACTTTAAAACTCCTGACTGTTAAGGGGGGAAAAAAAGGAAGAAACAAAAATCCTGAGTGTTAACAAAAGAATTTATAAATATATAAAATAATTACAACCAAGTGGGGTTTATCTTACAAATGCAAAGTTTGCTCAATATTAGAAAATTAATCATTGTAATTCACTGTATTAAAGATAAATCAATGAAACTGAAAATAGAAAACAATAGAGAAACTCAATGAAGCCAAAAATTGGTTCTTTGAAAACATCAAAAATATTAATCTACCTCCAGCTAAGCTAACCAAGAAAAAAAGAGAAGAAATTACTTACTAATATCATAAATGAAAGAGATACTATCACTACTGATCTCAATGGCAATAAAAGAATAATAAAGAAATGCTATGAATAATTCTATTCTCACAATTTTATATATTTTTATGAAATGGATAACATCCTTGAAAGATAGTTTTTCATAAAAAGAAATAGGTCATTTGAATAGCCCCTTTTCTATGAAATAAATTAAGTCAATAATCAATAACCTTCTAAAACAGAAAACTCCAGACCCAGATGGTTTCACTGGTAAATTTCATGAAACATTTAAGAGGAAGTGATACCATTTCTCTATATCTCTTTCAGAAAAACACTTTCTAACTTATTCTATGAGATCATAATTATCTTAATATTAAAACAGATAAAGACACTACAAGAAAAGAAAACTACAGGCTATATCTCTCATAAACATACATACAAAAATACTCAACAGAATATTAGCAAATTGTATCTGACAATGTATAAAAAGAATAATACACCGTGATCAAGTATTATTTATCCTAGAGTATGCACAACTAGTTTAATATCTGAAAATTAATTAATGAAATCCATACATAGTCTAAAACAGAAAAATTACATGATTATATTAATAGATGCAGAAATGTTTAACAAAGTTCAGCAGTCATTCATGATAAAAATTCTCAGTAAACTAATAATAAAAAGGGAGTTCCTCAACTTGATAAAGACCATCCATAAAAAAAAATCTACAGCTAACAACACATTTTTTTTTAACTTTTTAATTACAGTTGAAATAAAATATTATATTAGTTTCAGATGTACAATATAGTGATCAGACATATATGTAACTTATGAAATGATCACTCTGATGAGTCCAGTACCCACCTGACATCACACACATTTATTACAATATTACCGACTATAATCCCTATGCTGTGCTTTATGGTCCTGTGACTGTTTATTTAACTGGCAATTTGTACTTCTTAATCCCTTCAGTTTTTCATCCCACATAATATTATACTTAATGGTGAGAAATTTGATAGTTTCTCACTAAAATAAAGTATAGGGCAAAGATGTCCCCTCTTATCACTTCTATTCAACACCATAATAAAGTCTTAGCTAATGCAATAAAACAAGAAAAAAATTAAAAGTACACAGATTGGGAAAGAAAAACTAAAAATTTTTTTTCACAGATGACATGTTTGCCTTTGTAGAAAATCTCAAAGACTCAACAAAAACCTCCTGTAAATAAATGATTATAGTGAGGTTTCAGAATACAAGATTAATATACCAGAGTCAATGACTCTCTATATAAGATCAATGAACGGTTGAAATTTAAAATTGAAAATACAATGCTATATACATTAGCACCAAAAAAAAAAACTTAGAAATCTACCAATATATGTACAAAATCAATATACAGAAGTCAAGACAGTGTGCTCTTGATGAAAAGTTAAACAAATAGATCAATGGAACAGAATAAAGAGAATAGAGCCCAGAAAATGCACTCACACACATATGCAGATGCACACAAACATGTCAACTGATCTTTGATATGGGAGCAAAGACAATTCAATGGGGGAAAGGTCGCCTTTTCAACAAATGGTGCTGGAACACATAGACATACATGTACAAAAAAAAGAGATCTAGAATCAACATTATACCTTTCATAAAATAAATTAAAAATTTATCACAGACCTAAAAGTAAAGCACAAAACTATAAACTTATATAAAATAAGAGGTAAAAATAAGGGTGGCCTCAGGTTTAGTGATGACTTTTTATTTAAAAACACTCAGACACAGTTTGGAGGAACATGGCAGAGTGATAGATATTCTTAGATCTCTCCCTTTAAAACAACAATAAGCTGAATATCTAAAATTCAACAAAATACACCCAAACTGCACACCAGCATATTTGAATGGGTAAACTATGTATACAAGCTACCACAGGTCAGAGTGCCAGGTGTCGGGCAATGGACTGGAAGAAATAAAGAAGCTGCCTCTCACAGCCACCACAGCTACCTGTAGGAGGAGAGGAAGGGGAGAAAGTGTGGTGAGTTTCCCCGAATAGCTCTGCCTGGTAGAGTTCTGAGTTCCACCTAGCTGGTGGCAGAGCTTAGTCATCAAGGTAGAAAGCAGAGAAGTAGAAAGGTTAAAAAAAAAAGTTTATTTTACTGGCCACGGTTGCAAAACCAAGGCTGAGCTGCTACCCCCAAATTCTCAATCCAGAGAGCCCTTCCCCACACCCTCCAAGACCAAACACTGCAGAACCCAGGGGAATCTGAACAAATGTTACTGAAACTGTTGCTAACACTGACAGGGACTAAGACTGAGGGTGGGGAGCATAATTATATATCTATAAAAAATAAAAAGGCATTTTTAAGGCTTTATATAAAGCAGGGATCCAAGAGGCTTAGACACCACCTACTGAAGTCAAAGGAAAAGCAACGTCTTTGCAGAAGACTAAAGAAAGACCTTTATATAGTAAATCTTCTTTCTGGAAAAAAAAAAGCAGAATACATTTCCATTATGTTCTGGTGGAGAAATAGTCCATTAAACACCATGAACAAACAAGGTGACAAGGCATCTCAGAAAGAAAGAGAAAAATCTCCAGAAAATAAGCTTACAGACATAGAAATATGCAACTTAAATGAAAGAGAATTCAGAATGGTACTTCTGAAAAAACTCAGTGAGATCCGAATAAACACACACACACACACTGAAAGAGTTGGAAAATGAAATAGCAAGCTTAAGAAATAGAGTTGACCAAATGGAGGAAAGAAACAGCAATATCGAAGACAGAAATCCAAAAATAAATCAAAAGAAAGAAGAAAGAAACCAAAAAAATGAAAATAATGAAAGAGAAATTCAAGAACTAGCTGATACCATCAGGAGAGGAAACATAAGAATAATGGGCATTATCAAAGGCGAGGAAAGGATCAGGGACTAAAAAAGCATTTTCAGAAAAATAGTTGACAAAAGCTTCCCAAATGTAAGGAATGAACTAAAGCTTGGAATTCAAGAAATCAACAGAACACCCAATTATCTCAACACAAAAAAGGCCTTCACCAAGACACATTGTACTAAAATTATCAAAAATTAATAACAAAACAGAATTCTCGGGGCAGTCAGAGAGAAGAAAACAGTAACTTATAAAGAAAAACCAACCCTTTAGATCACTGTTGGACTTCTCAGCACAGACTTTACAAGCCAGAAAGGAGTGGAATCAAATATTCAAAATATTAAGTAAAATGAACTACCAGCCTAGAATAATGTATCAAGCTAAGCTCTTCTGTAGATATGAAGGAGAAATAAAGACCTTTCCAGACATAAAAAAATTGAGGGAATACTCCAATATGAGGCCTGCACTACAGGAAATACAGAAAGGGGTCAGCTCACCTAAAACAAATGACAAAAAAAATACATAATTAGAAGTAAGATGACTATCAGGAATATAGAAGCAGAGGAGTGCAACCCTTACTAAGAACAAGACATTTTAAGCTTCAACAATAAGAAGAGAATTGTTATAGCAAGAAAATAATGAACATTCAGCATGCATAGGGACAAATTGAGAGAACAACAACTAAAAAGGAGAGGATTCAAAGATTCAAATTTGTAAATAGAAATGGAGATAAAGCACCAGCAGAAAAAATGGATGACTGTATATCTGTAACTATACTTTACATATTCATAATGGTAACCACATACAGATGGTTCGGAACTGAAGTATATAACATAAAATAAAACAAAAAGAACCAGAGAGAAAACCCACAAAAACCATACAAAATAAAAAACACAGAAATCCAAGGACAAGGGAGCAATGAAAACATTGAGCTACCAAAAGCAAAAGATAAAATGACTATAAGGAGATCTCATATTTCAATAATTACCCACATATAAATAGACTGTATGCACCAATAAAAAGGCACAGAATTGCAGAATGGATCAAAATCAAAACTCTATCATATGCTGCTTCCAGGAGACACTTCTCAGCTCCAAAGGCAAATATAGACTCAAAGTGAAAGCATGGAAAATGATATTTCAAGCAATGGCATTCAGAGAAAAGTGGGAGTAGAGGTACTAATATCAGATGAAATAGACTTCAAAATCAAAAAAGTAAAGAAAGATACTGAAGGACACTTCATAATGATAAAGGGAATCTTGCACTAAGAACACATAACACTTATAAATATCTATGCTCCCAATCAGAGAGCTCCAAAATATGTAAAGCAATTACTAACAGAACTAAAGGGAGAAACAGACCAAAACACTATCATAGTAGGGAACCCAAACACCCCACTGTCAGATATGAACAGATCATCCAAACAGAAAATCAATAAGGAAATAACATCCTTAAATGACACATTAGACCAACTGGACATAATTGACATTTACAGAGCCTTCCATCCCAAAGCAGATGCTTCCATCCTAAAACATTCTTCTCTAGTGCACATGAAGCATTCTCAAGAAAAAAAAAACACATACTTGGACACAGAGATAGCCTCAACAAACATAAGAGGGTTTAAATCATACCAACCATATTCTCTGACCATAATGCTTTGAAACTGCAAAAGAAATAACTGCAAAAGAAATCAGGAAAACTCATAAACACATGGAGATTAAACAACATACTACTGAAAAATAACTGACTCAGAGAAGAAATAAAAAAGAGAGATCGAGAGATACATAGAAACAAATGATAATGATAGTACAACATATCAAAACTTTTGGGACATGGCAAAAGCAGTCATAAGAGGAAAGTTGATATCATTACTGGCCTATCTCCAAAAACAAGAATGAGTCCAAATAAACAACCTAACACTTCATCTTAAAAAAAAACTAGAAAAGGAAGAACAAATGAAGCCTAAAGTCAGCAGAAGAAAAAAAATTAATCAAAATTAGAGCAGAAATAAATGAAATTGAAAACAAAAAGAAAAAAAAAAGAAATGCAACAAAGAACTGATTCTTTGAGAAGTTTAATAAAATTGACTCACTAAAGAAAAAAGAGAAAGAACACAAATCAACAAAATCAGGGATTGAAGAGGTGAAATTACGACTGACATCACAGAAATACAAAGGATCACACAAGAATACTATAAAAAAAGTTTATAACACCAAATTTAATAACCTAGAAGAAATCAACCAGCACTTAAAAAAATACAATCTCCTGGACTGAATCAGAAAGAAATGGAATATCTAAATAGACCAATTAGTAGTATGGAAATTGAAAGATCATCAAAAACCTACCAAAAAGTAAAAGTCTAGGATCAGATGGCTTCCCTAGTGAATTATACCAAACATTCAAATAATATTTAATACCTATTCTCCCAAACTCCTCCAAAAAAACAAAAAACAAAGAGGAGGCAATACTTCCCAACATATTTATAAGGCCAGTATTACTCTGATACCAAAATCTGGTAAAGATAACAAACACAAAAAAGAAAACTACAGACCAATTTGTCTCATGAACACAGATGTAAAAATCCTAAATAAAATACTAGTGAACCAAATACAGCAACATATTTAAAAATTATACACTACAATCAAGTGAGTTTCATCCCCGAGACACGGGGATAATTCATTATTGATTAATGTGATATGCCACATAAACAGATTAAAAAATAATAATCATATGATCATATCAATAGATGCAGAAAAAGCCTTCGACAAGATACAGCATCCATTTATGATCAAAACATAACAAAATCAGTATAAAAGGAAAATATCTTAACATATTAAAGGCCATCTATGACAAACCCTCAGCCAAAATTATAATTAATGGTGAAAAACTAAAAACTTTCTCTCTAAGATCAGGAACAAGGCAAGGCTGTCCACTAACACCACTGTTATTCAATATAACACTGGAGGTCCTAGTGAGTGCATTCAGGCAAGAGAAAGATATAAAAGGCATCCAAATAGAAAACAAAGAAATCAAATCTCACTATTTGTGGATGGCACAATTCTCTATATAGAAAACCCTAAAGACTCCACAAGAATACTACTAGAAACAATAAACAAATACAGTAGTTTAAGAACACAAAATCAACATTCAAAAATACTTATCATTACTATACTCGAATAATGAAGTGTCAGAAAAAGAAGTGGAAAAATTATTTTTCCTGCAATTGCAACAAAAAGAATAAATACCTGGGAATAAATCTAACAAAACATTTGAAGATCCTATATATTGAAAACTATAAGACCCTATTAAAAGAAACCAAAAAAAGATACAAAAAATGGAAAGATATTCTGTGTTTTTATATTGAAAGAATCAACATAGTTAAAATAACCATATTACCTAAAGCATTATACAGATTTAATGCAATCTCCATCAAAATGATATCAGCATTTTTTAAAGAAATAGAACAAAAGAAAATTAGCAGATTCATATGGAAGCACAAAAGATCCTGAATTGCCAAAGCCATTCTGAGAAAAAAGAATAAGTCTGGAGGCATCACTTTGCTCAACTTCTAATTATACTACAAAGTGACAGTAATCAAAACGGCATGGTATTGGAAGAAAAGAAGATGCATGGATCAATGGAACATAATTGAGAGTCCGGAAGTAACCCATATTTATATGGGCAAATAATTTTCGACAAAAAAAGCCAAAAACATAGAGTGGAGAAAGGAAAGCCTCTTCAATAAATGGTGCAGGGAAAACTGGAAAGCCACCTGCAAAAGAATGAAACTAGACTGTTGTCTATCACCACACACCAAAATTAACTCAAAATGGGTTAAGGATCTGAGTATAAGACCTGAAACAATAAAATGCATAGAAGAAAACACAGGAATTAAACTCAAGGACCTAGGACTTAAAAACAATTTTATGAATTTGACCTCAAAAGCAAATGAAGTAAAAGCTAAAATAAATGAATGGGACTACATCAAACTAAAAAGCTTCTGTTCAGCAAAAGAAATCATGAACAAGGTAAAGAGTCAACCATCCAAATAGGAGAATATATTTGCAAGCAACACCTCCAATAAGGGCCTAATATCCAAAATATACAAAGAACTCATACAACTCAATAACAACAAGAAAATAAATGATCCAGTCAAAATTGGGCAGAGGACCTGAACAGACACTTCTCCCTAGAGAACATACAAATGGTCAACAAATATTTGAAAAGATGTTCAACATTGATAGCTATTAAGAAAATACAGATCAAAACCACAATGAGATATCACCTCACACCTTTTAGAACAGCTATAATCAACAGGACAAGTGATAACAAATATTGGAGAGGATGTGGAGAAAAAGGAACCCTCATACACTACTAGTGGGACTGCAAATTGGTACAGCCACTATGGAAAACAGTATGAAGGCTCCTCAAAAAACTAAGAATCGATTTACCATATGATCCAGCAATCCCTCTACTGGATATTTACCCCAAAGGATGAAAAACTCATATCCGAAAAGATATTTGCACACCGATGTTCACAGCAGCATTACTCATGGTGGCCAGGACTTGGAAGCAACCAAATTGTCCAACAATAGATGATTGGCTTAAGAAGTTGTGGTACATATATACAATGGAATATTACTCAGCCATAAGAAGAGATGAAATACTGCCATTTGTGACAACATGGAAGGACCATGTGATAGTTATGCTAAGTGAAATAAGCCAGACAGAAAAAAGTTGAAAATCACACGATATCCTTTATATGTGGGTTATAAACCTAAAAGCAACAAATTAACAGAACAGAGACTCATACATGGAGTATAGACTAGTGGTTGTCAAAAGGTATGGAGTGGAGGAGGAAGGGGAAGGTAGATGGTAAAAGGGGTCAGATATAGGAATGGGTAGAGGGAAGGTGAAATGAGTAAAGGGGTGAAAGCTGAAGGAAATTGGACTTGAGATGGTAAACACACAATAGAATATACAGATGTCAAAGTATAATGTACACCTGAAAATAATATAATTGTGTTAACCAATGTTATCCCAATAAACTTAATTTTTTAAGTTTAATAAATAAATAAATAAAATGTAAGCTTTATGGAAATTAAAAAAGAAAGAAAGGCCCCAATGGATCCTACCCTCCCTGTCTACTTAACAGTAGTATCCACAGGGTTATTCAAGTTTATTGTTTTTTTATTATTTTGTTTTTGTTTGTTTGTTTTTTAACCAGAGGTCTCTAATCTTCATAAAGTAGATGACTGCATCATAGAAGATCTGTCCATTTTGAGGATTTCTCATCATGATATTCTTGCTAGATAGTGGATTGGAAAAGTATTCATTCTCCAGACCAAAACACATCCTATTTATCTGAGACACAGTTAATCTGTTCTGGCATTGCATATAAAGCCGCAAAATCAAAACTGTTCTGGGATTAGATCATGCAATAACTTTCCATCCCCCTGTTTTTTCTTATTGATTAAATAGAGTGACCACTAATTACCTGGGTCTCAGAATACTCAGAAATACTTTGTTGTCTCAGAATTCTTTTACATTTCCCTGAGTAGGTATATAGTACCCATTTAATTTGGAGAATTTTTCTCTCCACTGTTCTTGGATATAGGTGAGGAATAAAGTGCTAACATATTGAGTTGAATGACATAACACATAGGGATCCCACCAGGAAAAAAGAAGAGACATTTCTGGATGAAAATCATTGACTTAGAGGTCAAGATCCCAGTAGCAGAATGTTACCTCTAGTTATCCTGGTTAGAGAAGGAGCTGGAAGTTAGAATTATCTATTGAGAATATGGCCCTCCAGTGGTGTTTAGTAATCCCCATACTCACCTCTCCAGTTCAACCCAGGAAGCAGGTTCAGAACTCCTCCTTGTCCTCCCATAGTCACTCTGGCTTCCTCAAGCATGTGCTTGTTCCCTAAGATCTGGCTCATCTTAAGGACTCTGAATCAAGAAACAATCCACCCACAGACTTGGGGTCAACCAGGGCTAGAGATAACTCATGAATCCAAACTGCCCCTTCTTCAAGGAACATTAGTTTCAGAAGATCAGAACACTGACCCTCAGAGATTAATACTGGGTCTACTGGTTCCCAAGGGTTAAAACTGACTCCTTGAGAGTTTTTCTAAGAAAATGTTAGCATTGGTTGCTTCACCCCCTCTACCTGTTGTACACTGTACAGGAAACACCCTTCTTCTCTATAAGACATTTCTAGCTTAATAGCTTCATTTAAGAAATGGAGAAAACAGTCTACTGTAGTCCAGAGTTCTGAAAATATTTTGTTGAGAATATTGTTCTTTGTCTCCTCCTGTCTCCTCTGGAGATACAGGGTTGTGGCACCAACACTCCTGATTAGGGAGTCTCTGAGACCCTAGTTAAGGAAGAATGCAACAGGAAAGAATCATGTGTGCATTAGAGACTATGCTGAGCAGGTCACAAACATTTTCACGTTTAATTTTCAAATTATTTTGTGAGGCATATTATCCCTAATTTATAAATAAAGGTTCAGAGTAATGATCTTAAATACACATGTGAGTGTCAGAACTACAATGCAGGCAATGGGCACACCTAAGATGAAAGCCCAGGCCTTGGGATTTATCCCCTAACAAATGCTGATTAATCCTTTCTAAGAGCCAGACACAGTTATAACGCAGTGAGAAAACAGATGAACCTAGTACCTGCACTGGCTTCTTGAAGTCCACTGGGGAAGGTAGGAAAAAAAGAAAACTGGAGTCTAGATATGGGACTGAACGAAATCAGGGAAGTCTGCTCTGAAGTTGCAATTAAAAAAAAATACATTTACCAAAGTATAATTACATGTTCATATGTTCAAAGTGTACAATTTAATAAGTTTTGTCAAATGTCTATTCCCACAATCAATATTAAGAACATATTCAGATTGTTTCTCCCTGTACCTTTATATTCTTTCCTTCTGCCATTCTCCACCCCCACCATCCCCAGGCATCCACCAATATGCTTCTATTATTGTAAATTAGTTTGCATTACAGAGTATGTGCTCTCTTTCTTGGTCCAGTTTCATTCACTCAGCACAGTAAGTGTGAGATTTATCCATGTCATTGCATGGATCAGTAGTTTATTCACTGTTATTACTAAGTAGTATTCCACTATATGGATTTACCACAATTTGTTTTGTTGAGTTGTTTTTAGTTTAGGATTATTACAAGTAAAGTTACTATTGGAAATTCATGCAGACTAAAGTAGGATGGAAACTAGTGACCCTGTCAGACTTATCTCTGTTAAAGAAGTGTGGTCAAGAGGAGGACTGGGCATTACTGAATTACTTCCTCCAGGTTCTATCCTATACTATTTTCAGTTAACTCATATCTACTTCTCAAATGGAGCACTCAACATTTGTTGTTGTGGAGGCTCGACTAGCTAAGACAGCACTGCTTCCCATGGTGACACAGAGCTTTGGAACACTGTTTCCCATCCACCATCTCACAGAGATGCTCATGTGGATGACCCTCACTAGGACCATGAGCCCAAATTAAATCAGAGTCCAATATCTAGTCATGTATCTAGTCACTGTAGGCAGGACGGGACAGGTAGGAGCCAAAGGCCAAGTAACATGTCAATCAAAATAAGAGAACTATCTGTAGATGTCAGGGTCCCAAACCCAGAATGTCAGTATCAGGGCCCACTCCAGACTTAGTCAGAAAAAAATGAACTCTCAAGGTCAAAAGAGAAACTTATCAGCAAACTTTGATCAAGGGCTAAGTGTGCACTCTGTTATGTGTCCCAAGAATGCAATGAGCACTATACTGAGTCTGCATTGCAATCATTTCCAATGATGGAAATGTGAATAGCATGTGAAGTCACCCGATTAACTACAGTTTATCATAATATTTCAAACTGGCTTTCTCAAAAAATCAAAAAGAATTTTTATACCCTTAAAGATAAGACTATGAGCTCAAATAAAATTCACTCTTGTAGTTCACCTAACATTTATCCTCCCCAAGAGAGCAGTTTTTAATCATATTTAAGGCCTACCACTCCACCAGAACCAACAAAATTTTAGTATAGCCATCATCTCAGAGGTGATACATTTTTTGTTTATGTGTCTACTTTAGATATGGTCAGTCTCTGACTCAACTACCTGAACAAATATAATACAATTGAACTCAACAGTAAATCATGCAAATGACCCCATACAGCATATGAGGAAAGAGCTGGTTGGAACCACTTCCATAAAAATTGGCTCTACCCTGGTCAAGTAGGCTCTTGGTTTCATGGACACTCCTCTGCTACCACCCTAAAGTTCCCTCCCTGAGGTTGTGATGGACCACAAGGTCTAAGATGGGCTATAATAAATAGGTAAGTTGGTTCAACTACCAGAAATGAAGAAATATGCAGCTGGAAAGACCTATAATATACCCCAAGTTCAGCACAAAGACATCCTATTTCATTTCTATTACTAATGATGCATAAGGTTGCTATATAATAGGTAGGACTTCCATACTTGGGCCAACAACTCCTGAAATTTATTAGCCCTTTAGTCCTTAAAGTGGACATCTAAGCATAGGCGTATCCACCCCCAAGCACCCACTTCCTAATGTTGGTACGAAGTGTAGACATATCTTCTCTTATGTTCCAGTGTACCTGGTTTCTTCCTTAAATTTCAGAGTATGTCAACAATTGACAGCAGTGTCCCATATTTTTTTGCCCATGGAAGAGACTGACTGCAATGCATTGGGGATTCCATTTGTGGGTCACGGATGGGCTCACTAAGTAAGGGGTGTGTCTCAGTGTGCTGTAGTAAAAATTGTACATGCTTTACTTTTATCTGCCTGCAATTTTATTTCTGGCTGCCTCTAATGTTAGCTGCATAACTTTGGGCCAGATACATACCCTCTTAGCTTCTTAGGAAGGATGAAAACAATAACACCTATTCAAATATTTTGAGGATTGCACGTGATAGCATGTATGATATTCCTACCATGGAGTCTGGCATCAGCAGATTGTGACAACAGTCTTCTTCTTCTCCTTCTTCCTCTTCTTCTTCTTCCTCTTCTTCTTCTTCTTCTTCTTCTTCTTCTTCTTCTTCTTCTTCTCCTCCTCCTCCTCCTCCTCCTCCTCCTCCTCCTCCTCCTCCTCTCCTTTCAGATACCTGAGTTGGAATAAGCCTAATAATGTATTTCTGTTATCTTGACTATGGAAAAAAAATGCTAAGAATTAGAATAGTTTAGGCATATTTGGTCCTCTACACTTGACAGATATGTTTACACATATCCACAACTTCAATTTGGGGAGGAGCAAAATTGTTCAAGACCCTTCTCATTCAAACTGATACCATAGATCTCAAGATGCATTACACTGATACACAGCACACTCAGAGTGGCAGAGCCATGAGATCAGTGATATAAATGGGCAAGAGTTAATGAAAGAATTTTATTAACTCTGATGTTGAGTAGAGAAGGACTCCTAAAATGTGATGCATCTGTCACCATCAAGGACAGAAGAACCAGGGGCTAACTCTGAACACCTACCCTATCTTGATCATGTAAAGCAGATTATGAAAAAAAGAGAGTATATGTTTCATGCTTGCTGTGTTGACAAGATTGAGGAATTCAAGGACACAAGAAGAAAAATAAGAAACATTCAGCAGTAAAAGGAGAACACCCTCAACTTTCTTGCATTTGACTTCATTCCAGCTCTGCTGTTTCTCCTAAACCAGCCACCAACCTCCTTGTCTCTTTTCAGTTACAGAGTGTTCTTCTTAGCAAGGATCAGCAAACTACAGCCCAAGGGCCAAATTCAGGCTGTCACCTGATTTTGTAAATACAGTTTTATTGGAACATACTCATGCCCATTTGTTTCTGCATTCCCCATGCTTGCTTTTGTGCTACAATGGCAGAGTTAAGTATTTGCGACAGAGAACTTATGCCCTGAAAACTGTGAAATATTTACTTTCTGGCCCTTTAGAGGAAAATATTTGCTGACTCTTGCCCTTCAAAATAGAGTTCACAAGTTAAACTTAATCTGTGTTCCATGGAATATTATAATCTTGGGAGTTGAATTAACACAATAATTTTTAAAGTCTCAAAATTTAATGAGTTTAGACCTCTCTGGATTATGCAGAGAAGTTTCTGGAAGAATTCTCAGAAATCGTATTATGTTTTTACATACCATGACTCTCCAAAAAATAGATGTTTTAATTGGAGAGTCTTGGCCTTATTTTGAAAATAAAATGTGCCTGAGGCAGATTACTTTATTAAGAAGTACAAATCCAGGGTACGTGACAGAGGGACAAGGGGGAAAAAGAAGAAAAACAAAAGAGGAAAATGAGACTGCCTCTAAGCAGGTTGCTACCCAACAGGGGCAATGCTGGCTCCTATGTACTCTATGTCTCAGGACTATCCACAGCAAGGGTAAAAAGGAGAAAGTTTATCCATCAACCTGTGTGGGCTTGGAGTAGGAACCCATGATGACAGCAGGCAGTGTAAGGCACAGGTACATGCTTGAGAAGAGGCACCATGGAGTTGCACTTGCCTGCAGTCAGAGTCCATGAAGAGCTATTGGCCAGGGATGCAGCTAAAGCAAGAGAAGGATGAAACAGAAAAGATCTGAAGTGGTTTATACTAATTCTCATATCAGGGAACACAGAATTCTGGGTTTCCCAAAGCTGTTTGGCCATGGAATCATATTTTTCACGAGTATCCAACTGACATGTTAAGAGCACCTGCATTTCTCACAATGGTCTCAAACTTGACAGGCTACTCCACCTGCTCTCTGCACTTCTTCATCTCCCACACAACATGCAGCCTGAAGATCCTCCTGACCACCTTCCAAGAAAATGACCTTTTCTCAACATCAACCTAGAGAGGCAACTGAGCATTGGGAAAAGACCACACACATACCCTGGGATCAAAGAGACCCAAGTTTGAAAACTGGCTCTCTAACTACCAGATTAAGGAGTTATATCAGATTATTCAACTTCTATAAGCTTCAGTTTCTTGAACCCTAGAAAGCAGATGAAAGCACAGGGTGACAGGCATAAAGAATTATGAGGAAACTCATGGAAAGGGCCCTACACACAGTAGTTACACAATGCATTGTAATTATTCTAATCTCATTTCCTCCCTTAACCTTACCTGTAACTCACAAATCTAGTATCTCCAATTTCGACCTCTCCACTGAGCATTTAGAACCAAATTTTGAAATCTCTGTTTGACATATTCATTTGGGTGTCCCACTAGCATAGCAAACTCATCATTTCTAAAATCAAATTCATCATACTCTCCCTGAGAGCTCTTCAATATCTTTCACTTTCTGCCAAAGCCTGTGTAGAACAAGGGAAGACATAAGAGAGAAGTAGATAGCTATACAGAGGATGGAAACATAGACATAACAATTGAGTACTTATTCTATGCACCATATACTACACAAAATTATATATCAATTCCTTAAATTTTGGTAATTAACTCCCATTTTACAGATAAAGAAATTAAAGAAAAGTTAAGCAACTTGCCTCTCTGGGATTACACAGTCAATAAGTGTTAAAACCAGGTTTGGAAACCGGGCAATCAAACTCTAGAGCAAGGCTTTGACCATGTCACTGGACACTGCTCAGCCAATCTTTCTTCTTTTATCTACATAATCCCACATCTGCTCACATTTTACCTATGTTCCCAACTGGCAGGAAAAATCACAAAACATGATCATACTGTTTTACAGCCTGTTTTTCTTCTCCTTCTCCCCCATCACCACCCATTTTACCAACAGTATTTCCATAGCCTAAAACAGTCATACTTTCTCTTAAAACCTGATGTGTGTGTCACAGTGCATGTGAAACTTTCTGTCATCCCTCCAGGCAAAATTCATCACTCCTTTCCTGTGCTCCCTACCAGCACATTTTATTTTTACTGCTATCAAAGCATATATTTCTTAGTATGACAGTGAGCTCTGTTTGTCTGCACTGCTGGATCACTAGCTCTGGGACAACAGGGCTCTGACTAGTTCATCTCTGTGTGTTGCATGTGTAACAGAACACCTGCAACAGAGTAGAATGTCAATAAGTGGCTGTCACTGAGGCTGAATCAGGCACAAACCTAACAAGGCTTTGGCCACTAAAACCAGTGGGGTGAAGGGAGCTGAGAACAGGCAATGATCTGTGATTGTGACCAGGAAAATTTCCACACATGGAAAATTTCCACAAGAGGGGAAATTTTTTTAAAAGGGAAAAAATTATACCCCATCTACCTTCACAGACTCAAGAAATTAAGCCTGCCAGTGGCAGACAGATGCCAGCTTCCTGGCATAGACTCCTTCTTAAAAGGAAAGAGAAATTGCTAATGAGGAAGCTAAAAGTGTAGAGGTTAATGTGATCAGGTGGCTTAGTGGTAGGATAGGGTCAAATAAGGCCACTTTCTGTTTAAGAAATATTCATGTTTCCAAAATGTTCACATCACAGAGAGACACATGTGAATACCTCACAGACTTAAGAATATGTACACAACAGCCCATGTGAATATGGAATAGTTATATCCAGCAATTTAAAGTCACTGTCATTTTTTCTATAACCTGTAAATCTAATTAAATCTGTGTGCCCAGGGTGGTGGAAACTTCCATCTCAAAAACTCTAAGTGGAGATGGCAGATAGACCATCTGCATCTAAAGCACCTTCTCTCCCTAGCTCACTGAAATTACAGCAAAGAGATTTTGTTTAAAGAGAATAAACTCGAAATGACCAAGAGAATAGGAGAGAAAACAACATCCACTTATTTTTAGAGACTGGAAAGCAGATGGGTGAGTGGTAACCAACTTAGCAGTTTTAAGTCAACAGTGGAGAAAGCCAAGAAATAATCAAAAGAAAAATATAGAATCCTCAAATGACATTTGAATTGGCGGCACCAAGTATCACCTCTGGAAGTAAGGTAGAATGGTAGGGATGGCTAAGAAAGGAAAGATCTTATAAAAAGCTGTGTAACTGTCAAATCAGAGCTGACAGTAAAATAGCATCAAGATGAGACATTAAAGAATCCAACAGCCTGCTTTCAAATCTCATCTGGTCACTTACTGGATGTGAAATATAAGGCAGTTTGCTTGATCACCACTTAAGAGCTCACTATTATACTAAGATAGCCAGGAGAAGTCTTGGACAAGTTAGTTATATCATTTTATAAATTATGCTTTAGTTCTTGCATCTGAAAAACGGGTTGTTAACACTACTCCCTCTTTATAAACTAAGATTTGTAAAGTACATATACTGCCCTTGGCACAAAGTAAATTCTAAAAACAAAAAACAAAATTGATCCCACTTGCATTACACATCATTGGGCAATTGCCTCTTCACCTCAACTGGCCTAGAGAATTTTTTTTGGAGAGAAAAATAGAGACTGTATGTAAATAGAGGAACACCATGCACAGTTAGTGGCAGAGTAGCACTTAGAAAACAAAGGGATTAGGGAATCTTGCATACTAAGCACTGTCCCTGCCCACATGAGACCAGGCGTGAGACTCGAGGAGACAATCTGCAAGAGAATGGGGGACATGAGACGCAAAGAGTGGAGGCAAGACAAAGTTCTGATCAAGCCTCAAAGTTTATTTTCACACAAGGGTATATATATTTTCAAAGAACAGAGGGAGGCAGGCATGGGGTGATCTGACGTGGCACCGTCAGCCGTTAATGGTCCGCTGGTAGGTGGTTAAGCAAACATGATACCTTGGGTTGCAGGTAGCTCCAGGCATGGACTTATCTTCAGCTCCAGGCATGGGCTTATCTGTGCAGGCATCTTCGGGTTTATCTTGTGTTTGCCCGTCTGGACTTTCCTAGGAGCCTAGCAAGACTTGTGAGACTTATGTTCAAAGGTTAACTTCTCAGTTAAACTTTCCTATGAGTTGGCTCCCAGCAAAGCACTTTCTCTGCCCTCTTTCTCCTTGGCCACACCTTCCCAGCAGGAGTTTGGAATAGCCCTTCTTGGAGAACCTGACCAGCTTAAGAAGAAAAAACTAAGGACACTGATACCAGAGGTTTCCCAGTAAATGTTTCAGGATGACCATCTTATAATGAAGATCACAGTACAGAAGCCACCCTCAAGTATTCAAAGCTAGTGATGATATCTTAAGCCATTTGACTCTCATACTTGAACAAACAACCAAAGAATACCATACTTGAGAAGACAGCCTCTAATGTGAAATACAGAGAACTAAACACCAGCAAACAGAAAAGAACAAGTAGTGGAAAAGGAAAGAAACTTACATTTATCAAAGAAAAAATATAAAGATTTTAGCAAATAAGATGGCAGACGAGGTAAAAGCAGGGTTTGTCTCTTCCCAGGTCCACATTGAAATTACAACCAAATTGTAAAACAATCAACATGGAAAATCACCTGAAGTCCAGCTGACCATAACACGTACATCTGATAGTATAAAGAAGGAGCCACATCGAAGCCGGTTAGGAGGGGCAAAATTGCAAATAGAGCTTGACATGCACACACAGATTGCAGAGGATCACTGGGAAAGAAAGTGAGGCTGTAGAGGCTCCCCTAAAGGAGAGGGGGATCCTGGCCTCATTGTGGGGCTCCCCAGCCCAGGGAACAGGAGATTTCAATAACCCTGACTGTAAAAACCAGAGGGGATTCTGGCCATCTGAGTGAAACCTAGGGAAACTGAAACCCTAGAGGCCCCTTTGAAGTGCCCATGCATAGGCTTTCTGACCTTCAGACACACTGGGACATGGGCATGTGGGTCAGAGGCTTGCATGGGATTCATGTTGAGAAAGTCTACATTACCTGATAGCAGAACAAAGGCTGGACAGTGTGCCACCGTTGTGCCTCGTTCCGGTTCTCCTAGGGGACAATCTACAAACCACACCAGCTTGACTGTGCAGACCCCTTATACAGGGCTATTTGGAAGCACTGGCCTGAGGAGATCATCCAGTTCCACCCAAAGTGCAGATTGCTCAGGGCTTTTGTTGCTTGATGGTTGCCATGCCCTGAAGTGATTCAGGGCCAAACATTCACAGTTGGCAGCCTGCGCTTTGAGCACTCATTTCAGAGACAATTTCAGGCAGATCACGGCTGCCTACATGAACTTGGGCAGATGTCGAGAATCTGTTGGCCAGTCCCAGACAGCATCTGGTCTTGCTGTGATCTGGGACTTCCATAGGAAAGTGCTAATGGTTACCAAAGTTGCAACAAGACTGAGGCTATATTGATCTGATTGCCATTGTCTCTCTGAGACCCTGCCTCACCCAACCCACAAATTATCTCAAGTGGCCCATTGACAGTGAACCACCACTGCCCGGCCCCTCTCTCCCACCCTTCTAACCCCCACCTCCATCCTGTCTCCCAATCCACACTGGCAACAGACTTTGGCTTGCACAGGGCAGGCACTGCAGAGAAATCAGTTGCAGGCAAACCTCTGCTGCCTATGAGAGTTGCAATATTGCATTCAGGAAGCACAGGGGTCTGTGGAACCGCTCCAAATGGCAGCTGGTCTCCCTGTGATCTGTGTCTACTGTGGAAACAAGCAGACACAGAAAATTGTAGAAAACTGAGGTTATTGGCCTGATGGCCATGGACTCCCTGAGCTCCTGCCTCATCCAATACACAAAGAGCCCACCACACATTGATAGGCAGCTGCCCTGCTCTGGGGTAGCACATTCAGGCCCAAGGCGGTGGGCAGCAGCTAACCTTGCTACAATGGAAACTTGTACAGGGAGCCACAGAGACTGTGCTGGCATATAAACTAACACTGCAGTGGCAAGGGGAAATCCACTCAACAGATTCAGGAGACTCCAGGAGTTCCTGCACCATCCACCATGCACATCGTCTAGAGGCTTTTCCAGTTTCAGAGACTTACAGGCATCTGACAGTCATTGTCAAGCTTTGAGGAGCACTGGTCTCTCTGCTAAACTGCCCTAGGTCAGAAATGAGAGATAAGAGGACCACTGCCTACAGCGTAGTCTCTTCCATTTACCTTTAGATCAAGCATAGGCAACAACCATCTGAGGATGGTTGTTGTTCTCACCAGGTAGCTCCCACCAGGTAGCCCTGAGCAATCAAAAGCAGCAGCTGACTTTAGCCTACTGGGGAGTCCCTCCCAAGGGGCCATAAAACCAATGCATCTGGAGGTTGGCATTAGACCACAATAGAGCAACTCCTAACTAGCCCCATACATGGTATATAAAAGGGTGGTTGCAACAAGTACACAAGCTTCCTAGGACAAATTTCACTTAGTAGAGTCAGCCCCCACACAGCAACTCTTACCCTGTGAGTATAGCCAGTTCCCACAGTTAGTCAGCCTAAGTCTTAATCCCATCCACTGATGTACTAACAACAATCCTTGTTGAAAACAGAAGATCACACACAACCCACACAAAGATCACATCCAGAACCCTCAGCACAGAGCATCAGGGAGAGTGCACCACTGGGCCACACAGGACACCTTCTACATTAGGCCATCTGGCCAAGGCTGAGAGACGAAACAAATATTCCTGACACATAGAAATGAACACAGAGAAGCTAATAAAACGAGAAAACCAAAAAAAAATGTAACAAATAAAACAACAAGAGAAAACTACAGAAACTAGACTAAATTAAATGGAGACAATCAACCTACCAGAGACAGAGTTCAAAATAATGGTTATAAGGACATTCAGTGAACTTAATGGGAGAATGGATGAGCACAATGAGAACCTCAACAGAGAGATAGTAAGCATAAATAAATACATTAAAAAAACATAAAAAAGACAGAAATTAAGAATACAATAACTGAAATGAAGACTACACTAGAAGGATATAACAGGAGATTGGAAGAAGCAGAAGAAAGAATCAGTGAACTGGAAGACAAGGTAGCAGAATACCTGCAATCAGAACAATAAAAATAAAAAATAATTTTAAAAAATGAGAATAGTTTAAGAGACCTCTGGGACAACATGAAGTATAACAATAACCAGATTATAGGAGTATCCAAAGGTGAAGAAAGAGATCAAGAGAATGAGAATCCAATTAAAGACATAATGACAGAAAACTTCTCTAACCTAGAAAAGGAATTAGACATACAAGTTCAGGGAGCACAGAGTCCCAAACAAGAGGAATTCAAACAGATGCACACCAAGACACATCATAATTAAAATGCCAAAGGTCAAATACAAAGAGAGAGTCTTAAAAGCAGTGAGAAAGGAAGCTAGTTACTTACAAGGGTACCCCCATAAGAATGTCTGCTGACTTTTTAATGGAAACTTTGCAGGCCAAAAGGGACTAGCAAGAAATATTCAAAGTTATGAATCTACAACCACAAATACTCTATCCAGCAAGGCTTTTGATTAAAATGGAAGGTGAGATAAAGAGATTCTCAGACAGGGAAAAGCTTAAGAAATTCATCACCAACAAGCCAATATTTCAAGAAATGTTAAAGAGACTTCTATTTAAAAAAAAAACGTGGTAAAAAAGAAAAAAATAACAAAATAAGAATAATAAAATGGTAGTAACTATGTACCTATCAGTAATCATTTTAAATGTGAATGGATTAAATTTTCTAATAAAAACACATAGGATAAGAAAACAAAACTCATGCATATGCTGTCTACAAGAGACCCACTTCAGATCAAATGACTTTTACAGACTGAGTAAAGCAATGAAAAAAGATATTTCACACAAATGGAAATTTTTTTTAAAAGCCAGGATAGTGATACTTATGTCAGATAAAATAGACTTTAAAACAGAGGCTATAAAAAGAGACAAAGAAGGGCATTACATAATAATAAAGAGATCAATAAATCAAGAAGACATAACCCTAGTAAACATATACACACCCAACATAGGAGCACCTACATACCTAAAGCAATTATTCACTGACATAAAAGGAGAGATAAACAGTAATACACTCATAGTAAGAGATTTTATACCCCATTGACACCAATGGATAGACTTTTAAAACATAATATCAACAAAGAAACAATAAGCCTAAAAGATACAGTAGATCAGATGGATTTAATAGATACTTTCAGAGCATTTTACCCCAAAGTGGCAAAATATACGTTCTTCTCAAGTGCACATGGAACATTTCCCAGGATAGACCACATATTAGGACACAAGCAAGTCTCAATAAATTTAAGAAGACTGAAATAGTTATCAACCATCTTCTCCAATCATAATAGTATAAAACTAGAAATCAATTACAAGGAAAAAAAACTGGAAAATATACAAACACATGGAGGCTAAATAACATGCTGCTAAACAATGAGGTCAAAGAAGAAATCAAAAGATACTTAGAGACAAATGAAAATAAAAACATAATGACTCAAAATCTGCAGGACAGTGAAAGCAGTCTTAAGAAAAAAATTCATAGCAATATAGGTCTACCTCATGAAACAAGACAAAGCTCAAATAAACAATCTAACTATACACTTAAAAAATAGAAAAAGAACAGCAAACGAAGACCAAAATGAATAGAAGAAAGGAAATAATATAGATCAGAGTGAAAATAAATGAAATAGAGTCTAGAAAAACAATACAGAAGATTAATGAAACCAAGACCTGGTTCTTTGCAAGGATAACCATAATTGACAAACCCTTAACCAGGCTCATCAAAGAAAAAAGAGAGTGAACTCAAATAAATAAAATCAGAAATGAAAGAGGAGAAATACCTACAGACTCCACAGAAATACAAAGGAGCATAAGAAAATACTATGAGCAATTATATGCCAACAAATTGGACAATCTGGAAGAAATCAACACATTCCTAGAAATATACAATCTCTTAAGACAGAGTCAAGAAACAGAAAATCTGATTCAACTAATTACTACCAATGAAATATAATCAGTAATCAAAATCCTCCCCCAAAATAGTCCTGGAGCAGATGGCTTGCTTCATAGGTGAATTTTACCAAACATTCTAATAATTAACACCTGTTCTCAAACTATTCCAAAAAATTCAAGAGGGAAAGCTCCCTAACTCCCTTTATGAGGCCACCAGTACCTTCATTCCAAAATCAGACAAAGACATTACAAAAAAAGAGAAAACTATAGGTCGATATCAAAAATACTCAACAAAATATTAGCAAACTGAATTCAGCAATACATTAAAAATATCATACACCATGATCAAGCTGGATTTATACCTGGGATGCAAGGTTGGTACAACATCTGCAAATCAATTAATATGATTAACAAATCAAAAGATAAAACCCATATGATCATATCAATAGCTGCAGAAAAAGCATTCAACAAAATCCAGCATCCATTTATGATAAAAACTCTCAGCAAAGTAGGAAAAGAGGAAACATACCTCAACATAATAAAGCATATATATGAGAAACCTACAGCTAACATTATACTCAATGAGGAAAGGCTAAAAGCATTTTCCTTAAGATCAGGAACAAGACAAGGATGCTCACTTTTACCACTTCTCTTCAACATTGTATTGGAAGTCTTAGCCACAGCAATAAGACAAGGAAGAGGAATAAAAGGCATCCGAATTGGAAAGGAAGAAGGAAAACTCTCATTATTTGTTGATGACATGATACTATATAGAGAGAACCCTAAAGATTCCACCAAAAAAAAAACTGTTAATACTGGTCACTGAATTTAGTAAGGAAGCAGGTTGCAAAATAAATATTCAGAAGTCAGTGACATTTTTATACACCAATGATGAACTTTCAGAGAGAGAAATTAAGAAAACAATCCCCTTTACAATTGCATCAAAAACTATAAAAGACCTGGGAATTAAATTAACCATGAAGGTAGAAGACTTTTTTTCAGAAAATTATAAGTCATTGAAAAAAGAAAGTAAAGAAGATACAAATAAATGGAAGCATATACTATGCTCATGGGTCGGAAGAATCAACATCATTAAAATGGCCATATTACCCAAAACAATCTATAGACTCAATGCAATCCCTATCAAAATGCCAATGGCATTTTTCAGAGAGATAGAATAAATAATCTAAATTTATTTGGAACCATGAAAGACCCCAAATAGCCATGGCAATCTTGAGAAAGAAGAACAAAGTTGGAGGTATCACACTATCTGATATCAAACTATACTACAAGGATACAGTAATCAAAACAGCATAGTACTGGCATAAAAACAGATATATTGAGCAATAGAACAGAAAAAAGAGCCCAGAAATAAATCCACACCTATATGCTCACTTAATATATGACAAAGGAAATCATAATATAGGATTGGGTAAAGAGAGTCTCTTCAATAAATGGTATTATGAAAATTGGACAGATACATGCAAAAAAAACTGGACCACCTTCTTACACTGTATACAAGAATAGACTCAGAATGGATTAAAGACTTAACCACTTAAAAGTAAGACCCAAAATCATAAAACTTCTAGAAGAAAATATAGGCAGTAAACTCTCTGATATTGCTACCATTAATTTCTTTTCTGATATATCTCCCTGGGCAAGGGGAACAAAAGAAAAAAATAAACTAAGGAGACTACATCAAATTATAAAAGTTTTGTACAGCAAAGGAAACCATCAAAAAGGAAAAAGATAACTGACTGATTAAGAGAAGATATTCACTAATGATACATCTGATAAGAGGTTAATATCCAAAATAAAAAAGAACTTAATATCCAAAATATATATACAACTCAACAACATAAAAACAAACAATACAATTTAAAATGGGCAGAAAACCTGAAAAGATACTTCTCCAAAGAGGAAATACAGATGGCCAATAGACATATGAAAAGATGTTCAAGGTCACTAATTATAAGAGAAATGCAAATTAAAATCACAATGAGATATCATCTGACACCTCTCAGAATGGTTGTCATAATAAATCAAAGAACAACAAGTGTTGGCAAGGATCCAGAGAAAATGAAACTCTCATACACTGTTGGTGGGATTGCAAATTGGTACAACCACTATGGAAAACAGTCTGGAGATTTCTCAAAAAAATCAAAATAGAATATACTTTTCAACTCAGCAATTGTACTTCTGGGTATTTTTCCAAAGAAAATCAAAACAATAATTCATAAAGATCTATGCAACCCTATGTTCCTCACAATTTACAACAGCCAGGATATGGAAGCAACCTAACTGCCCATCAACAGACAATTAGATGAAGACGTTATGGTTCATATATAACAGAACATTATTCAGCCACTAAAAAAATGAAATCTTACCATTTGCAACGATGTGAATAGAACTAGTGATTATTATGCTGAGTGAAATAAGTCAGACAGAGAAAGATAAATACCATATGGTCTCACTTATATGAGGAACCTAAGGAATAATAAAAACAAACTAATTGAAAACAGACTCACAAATATAGTGATGGCCAGAAGGAAGAAGGGTTTGGGGAGGGGAGGCTGGGAGAAAGGGGGAAAGGTTAAAGAAGTACAAATTAGTAGTTGATAGTGGTCATGGGCATAGGGAGCATGGCATTAAAAATGCAGTTAGCATTAATGTTTTGGCTAAGTGGAGAGTCAGAGGAGAGAAAGCAATTAGGGAGCTCATTTTATAAATTATATAAATGTCTAACCAATGTAGTGTGTTTTTGAAACTAATAAAATACAATTTAAAAAAAATAGGACATGATAATGAAAAAAGAAAATTAAAAAACATAAAGAACTTTTGGAGTTGAAAACATTATAGCAGAAACAAAGAAATGCAATAGAAAATTTGGAAGATAAAGTTTTAGAATATCATTAAAATGAGTTTTAAAACACCATGTAAAATATTTTTAAAATATACAAGTAAAGATTAGAAGGTCTAACACGCAAATAATATGAATTTCAAGAGAACAAATGCAAAAAAATTATCAGCAAAATAATTCAAGCAAATTTCCAAGAATTAAAGGACACAAGTTTCAGATTAAAAGGGATCACCAAGTGCTCAAGAGAATGTATAAAAATCTCAGATTTCGCATAATGAAATTTTAGAAAAGTGAGAACAAAGAGAAGATTCTTTCAGTTTTCAGATCACATACGAAAGATTAGATGAATTTGGAATTTTTAACTGCAACTCTAGAAGCTAGAAGAAATAGAATGATGCTTTCAGATTCTGAAAGAACTTTTTTCCAATTTATAATAGAATTCATACCCCAAAAAACTATCAAGCAAATATAAAGGTAAGAAAAAACTTTAAAGTATATAAGTACTTAAATACTTTACCTTCTTTATATGGTACTGGAGGAAGATGTTTCAACATCAAAACAAGAAAATCAACTACCCTTATAATTCACAGAACATCAATAGAGCGCTCAGAAGAATTTTATCTCAGTAATGAGAAATATTAGCCCTAAAACAAATGCTTATCTGTCTCATCCTGCCTAACAAAGAATAAAGAACTCAAAGTATCAAACTGTTTTTAAGTAGTTTAACTGCTTCCCAGAACAAAGCTTAAGAACATTTATAGGTATACAGAAACACTCAGCACTCTGCAAACTTCACAATGCCTAACATCTAATAAATAATTAGAAAGCATGTAAAGAAGCAAGAAAATATGACCCAAAAAGAGGAGAAAAATTAAGCAAAATATATCAACTGAGAAATGACAGAGATGATAGAATTACCAGTCAATAACAGTAAAACAGGTATTATAATTATAACAAGTATGTTCAATAAGCTAGAAAAAGGATTGGCCATGCTAAGTAAAAATAAGATGTATAAAAGAACCAAATTAAATGTTTATAATGAACACTAAAATGACTGAGTTGAAAAATTGTATTGGTGGATTTAACAACAGATTAGCTACTGGGTATGGGAGAAGATTAATAATTTGAAGACATATCAATAGAAAATGTCCAACATGAAACCCAAAGGGAAAATGCACTGGGGAAAAAAACGAACAGAGCATCTGTTAGTTATATGACAATTCCATACAGGCTACCACTCATGTAATTGGGGTCCTCAAAAGTGAGGACACAGGTGGGTATACAAAAATATATTTGAAGAAATAGTAGTCAAAATTGTTCCAAAGTTGAAATTATAAGTCTACAGATCCAAGAAGTTCAACAAACTCCAAGCACAAAAAAGCAAGACCAAATATATTCTGCTTAAGAGAAATTTGCTTGAAATATAAGGACACAAAAAGGCAAAATGTGAATGGGTCAAAAAATATGTACCATGCTAACTGTTCAAAAGGATTTTAAGGCAAAGACTATTACCAAGGACCAAGAGAGTTATTTCATAATGATAAGAGATCATCAAGAAGACATAATTCTATTAAAAATTTATCCATCTAATAGCAGAATTATATAATAAAAGCAGCAAAAATTTTTAGAACAGCAAGGAAAACTTGAGAAATCCACAGTTTGAGTCAGAGATTTCAACAGAGATTTTTCAATAATTGATAGAACAAGGAGACAGAAAATCAGTAAAAATATAGTAAATTGAACAACACAAGCAACCAATTTGTCCTAATTCATGTTTATTGAATGGTTCCACAAACAACAGTGGATTACACATTCTTTTCAACTAAGTACAGAGTATTTACCAAGATAGGCTATATTCTGGGCAGATTTTAAATTTGAAAGGATTTAGGTTATACACAATATGTTCTCTTTTTATAATGGCATTAAATTGGCAATCAACAGAAAGATATCTGTAAAATCACTAAATATTAAGAAATAAAGTAATACACTTCTAAGTAAATCATAGGTCAAAAATAAATCACTGATAAATTAGAATGTCTTTTGAACTGAATGAAACTGAAAACACAAGAAACCAAAAATTGTAGAATATTATTAAAATGAGTTTTAAAACACCATGTAAAATATTTTTAAAAGATACAAGTAAAGATGAGGCAACCATTTGATTCCTAGGGATTTACCTAAAAGAGCTTAAAGGAGCCTATATCAATATAAAGAGTTATTTATACTGTATAATTTTATTTATATGAAATTCTAAAAAATTAAAATTAACCTTTAGTTATAGTAAATGGATCAGCAGTTATCCTGGGACTGTGGCTATTGGGGAAAAGCAGAAAGAAAGTTACACAAAAAAACATTTTGGGAGTAATAGATATGTTCATATCACAATTGTAGTAATAGTTTCATGGGTAGATTTGGGTACCTGGGTTACTTATGTAATTGATGTACAGTTCATAAAACATCTCTTCTTATTAAAGTCCAGAAATCATCTCTTCATGTTCTTTATTGTCAAATGCACCACTTCTACTTAATTTCATATTTTCTGCCCCCCATACACACTCACACACACACACACACACACAAACACACACACACACACACACACACACACACACACACACGAAGTAGTGTTCTAATTTAACAAAGAATCGTGTCAGTATTCTGATTTCTAACTCCTTAGGCCACAATCACTGCATTCGTAAAGTGGGATCCCCATCACTGTTGACCACACACCTGCCTTCCATATACTAACTTCAGCAGGGAAGTAGGCAAGAGGCCAATGGGTAGAGAGTAAAAGGTCATCTCATTTGCACAAGGAATTTCTATCCCTCATCCTGCAGTTATTTCAGACAATCTGGAAGAGGACAGCAGCTCCACAGCAAGAAAGAGCATGAATAAGAAGGGCTTTTGCATTGCAAAATATTAGTCTTGAAAGTCCTTAGCAGAGATAGGCACAGCCAACCCCAGAGACTACAAGAAACTTGTTATAAAGCCTGCAAAGGGGATAGAGTGACTACCTGGTATCCAGAAATAAAGAGGTGAATACTGTAAAAGGCCCCTGTCACCACCTCTGCTACCCTTGGTTACATAGATTAGAGAAAGTACTAAAGTTGGAACACATCTTATAATGCACAAACCCTCACACACAGGTCAAACACATCAGTTAGAAGTAGACTAAGTCAAAACCCTAAACTCATTCTGTGTTTAACCTAAGAGTCACCAGAAATCAGAATATTGACACCATTTTTTCTGTGAGATTGTGGCCCAATCTCACATAATCCCATAAAATAAATACCATGATAATGAGTAGAACTAATCCATTTTCCACACCACTTTTCTAGAACCTAAGTCTTGCCACTGAGTCCATGATAATCCTATAGATGCAAGGTAGAGGTTCTAGAGGTTCTAGAGATGTTCCTTGGGGCTTCTAGTTGACTCCACATACATGATAGAAGATTGACAAATATCCCAAAAGGTAAAACAGAAACTGGGACCACCATGAGTCCTAATCCAGAGTCAGAGCACATTACCAGCATAGCTCCACCACTTCTGGCACAGCAAGTCCCAGACACTGGAGGGGGACTTAGAAAATTTCCAGGTATGCAGTTTCAGCAACTGGGACCCATATGGGACTAGCCTATGCTCAGAGTACCCTGACAGCCCTGGCCGGTCACAATCACCAGAGAAGTACACAGAGACACAGATAGTTTCTAAAAAAGCACTCCTCTGAAGCACAAGCCCTTGGACACGGGCCCTACTAGCCAGGAATCACGGAGAAAGAGCCTTACTTTCTACCTAAGTGAGGATAACACAGAGCAGAGCTCCTTAGGCAACCTGAAATGAGAAAGTAATGTGAGAGAGAAACAAATGTTTTAGTCTCGTTTTGTTTCATTTTTTGAGCCACTGAGGTTCAGGGTTGTTACCATAGTAACTTAGCCCATTCAGATTGATGCACAGAATGACAGCTGTCACCAGGCACAGATCTGTCAGTTCAGACCAAAGCATGGTAATTGAATAGGGAGATGAGCTGAGGAATGTCAGCAACAATATGTTTTCTGCTATTAACAATTTTTAATTTTTAATTGATAATGTTTAGATGAACCTAACTTAGATTCCTTTATTTTACTTGACAGGAACATGCAATGATGAAGTTCTTCCATTAGAACACTAATTGCACCCCCACTGAAGTGTACTGCTTTGTCCTAACCCTAAGAGCTTAAAGCAGAAAAACAAGAATACTCCAATGCTCCTGACCATATTCCTGCAATGTCCAGTATCTCATCCACACTACAACCCTGCAACATGTCCCCACAGGATCCAGAGCCTCCCAAATGACCTCTCACACTGACTTCCCCAGAAGGTCCTTCTATGAAACCTCAAGGACACAGAAGTTTAATAATGAACCAAAAAGCCCCATTCACCTGATCTCTCCCCTGGCCTTCATCTGGTGAGAGTAATAATGCCTTTTCTTGACCTATTAATCAGCCTTTGTATTCATTTAAATATAGCTTAGATAAAATAATAAAATATTTGAAGATAAAAGGAAACATAATCTCAATCCTTACTGGGGCTTCCTTCCCTCTCAAGATTGCAACAAGTGGGCCCATAAATGATGCCCATGAACCAGGAGGGAGGCCTACAGCTTCCATCATGCTTGCTACTGACAACTTCATGACTTAAGACCTCAGTGGACCCTTGAGAACAAGCATTACTTTTTTCCATGGCACAGAGCAGGCTGCAAGAGTATCTGCTAAGGCTGAAAATTCTAGGGCATACAGAAATTATATGCCATTTTCCTTGGACATACACTGCAACTATTTCCCCTGATGTCTTTCTCCCTCTACAGAGCTGCCATTAAGCAGTGTGGGGGTAACCTGTTCCAAAAAGCCCTTTCACTCCAGCCTTGATCTCAATCTTTTTTCTTGAGTAGGGAAAGTGAGGAGAAAACCACTTCTTTTCTCATCTTACTGCTCTGTAAAACCTTTAACAAAATTTCTTCAAAATTTCTTCAATATTTCAGGCTTCAGGAAAATCGAAGAGCAAAAGGACCATGTTTTAAAAGCAACTCCTGTTATGGGCCCTGTAACATAATGTCTCCATGACTCCTCACATCTACCAACAGAATCAGGGACTCTGCCTTCATAGACTGGTGTACAGAGGTGGAGAAATACATGAAGAAACTGAAATTAATGTCCCTCCAAGGAGCAGAGAAAAGCAGGGTAGAAATGCCTCAGCTGAGTACACATAAAATAGACACATGCGCATACAACTTAGAGACCCACATAAACAAGCATCGGAAGGTAAAGAACAAATCATTTGAACCTGTAATTTTCAGATTCAATCAAGTCCTGGCAGAATTCCTTGGACAATTTCTTATGAACATAAGTGCACAGCAGATGTTCTGGTGGATTCAGAACATTTAACAGGTACTTTTGATAAGTAGTTCTGGAAGACACTGTCCCTTTGTCTAATGCAGTTACTTTCCTGGATCGAATCCCATTTCAGGGCTGTAAAGTGCAGAGCCAACAATGTAAAATGTGACTGCAAAGTGAAGTAAAGAAAGGTTTATTCAGGGACTTCTGAGCCCAATTGTCTGTAATGAAGCTCTTTCGTCTGCTTCTCCCTGGCCTCAGCTTCGACTGGAAGTTCACTACCATGGCTGAGCTCTCTCTCTCTGCACTTAGGGCTATCATTAGTTATAGCTGTTTTTGCCCCAAGTCCAGCACTTGTGGGCTTCCTGCATTTTCTTGTGAATAGCTTAAAGAAAGGATATTTTGCAAATTATTGCTCTGTAGGTCAAAATTGTCAATTCTTTCTTAAAAACAACTGCAGCACCCCATTTTGAAAATGACCATTGTTGTTATATAGGACTGTAAAGAAAAGACCAACATTATTGAATAGAGCCATCAGGAGCAATTTATATCCATTTCACGCTTGCCACATTTATCTCTGCTCCTTGGCGGAACTGTGGTATGTGAATATTTAACACCCTTTTCAGAGAGGAGTGTCAGGCTGACTGTGCATTCTTAATAGGTCTGCCTCTGCAACCCAGGAATAAACAGGAGACCTAATTTCAAGTGCAAGTACTATCTTTGACACACATTGAAAATAAGCGGCTGCGAATCTGGGCAGGACGTAGTATGTGTATTTTTTAAAGTGTATGTAAATGCATTGAACTTACTCTGTGTATAGAAGCAGAAATTACTGGACAGGTGTGACTTCTATGTGTGTTTAAACCTGAGGTGTAGGGAAATGGAATATGTATGTGACCATCTTGATGACATACTTTAATGGTAGCATTTCGATATAGTAAGCTATTGCATAGACGTAGCTGGTTTGCAAACTACTCTCTGCTGTGTACAGACAAGTTGTGCTAGAGACATTCCACACAAAAAAGTAGATTTAAAGGACTCATATCTTTGGAAGATAAGAGGGGAGAAAGCATGCTCAACATCCAAGCCCTTGGGGGACACATGAGGAAAACCCTTTAATTTTAAGGAGAAAAGCACCATGCACTTGTGGTCATGGCAGGTCTTCTGGGAGCTGGTTTGCATCTGATGGCCTCATTCACATGTCTGACAAGTGTGGCCAAGGCTGTTGGGCACTCAGTTCTCTCTCCACGTGGCTAGTTTGTTCTTCTTCAAAAGCTGGGTCCAAAGAAAGAAAATCCAGTGCACTAATCAAGCTCATGCTCACATTCCATTTGTTGGTGTCCCACTGGTCTAAGCAAAGCAGTGGTCTGTACCATTCTCAAGGTTAACAACCAGTGTGTCAGCCCATAGCAGTAAACTAAACTTGAGCCCTCAAGCTAAGGACCTGACCTAGATCTGGTGGGCAGAGCTGACCAGAAAGGTTGGGAAAGGGCTCTCAAAGGTTTCTGAAGCTCAGAGCCAGCCCCAGTGGGGGAGCAAAAGACTGGAAGCAAGACCTTAGCCCTGAGGGGTAGATGTCCTATGCAGAGACCCTTGCTAAGGAAGGAGGCCTCAGAAGAAGACAGGATTCACTAACTTGACCAAGATCCTAGGTAGGTCTGGGACTGGGAGTATGGCTGAAATTGAATCAAGTAGAATAAGCCCCAAGTAGCTGTAGATCACTTGTCCTACCTGGCTCAGGTCTGGATTTTCTCAAAAGCCTATTGTAGAAGTAAAAAAAACTTTCCAGTAAATTAGTCTCAGAGAAGTGATATTTCCAGATGCAGGCCCCCAGCAGGGTGTTAGCCACCACTGGAATGCAGATGGGGAAACTGCCTGCTACACTCTGTTTGATCTAGGAGTTCCCCAAGGACATTTACCTTTGTATAGGACATTTACCTTTGTATAGGACATTTACTTTTGTATAGGACATTTACCTTTGTGTAGGACATTTACAGCCAACACCTGCTTTCTATAATCTGCTGCTTCCTGTAATCTGCTTGCTTGCTTGTTCAGAAGACCACCAGGATATGGTCTTAAGCTTTATAAGCTGCCTCCTCTGGAAACTCAGGGCTTATCTCCTCTAACCCTGTGTGGTAGAGAGTCAGTCACTGGCCAGCTAATTAAGGCTCATAATTCTCTCTGATTCGGCTCCATGGGTCCCTGTTCTCACCTGCTCCATAACACTATCTATAGAGTCAGGGCTTGGTGATTGAGGAATGTAGTGGAGTGGGCTAGAAAAAGGCCTGTGAGACTTAGATCTTCCCCTCTGAGAAGCCACTTGAGACTCTGGACTCTGCCATAGGTAGGCACACAAGTTGCCCAGCTTAGCCAGGACAAGAAGTTCCATTTCTTCCCTTCTTCCTCCATGTTAACAAGCCTGATCCCTCAGCAAAACACACTGTGAGTAGTAGCAAGAGCAGGAGCTTCAACCCCACAGCTTCAGAATTCATCTCATACACCTCCACATTGCTGGCACTCTGACTCTTTCTCCTCACTCTCCCTACATTTCAACAGCCTTTAATCACCTGGTCCCACTTCATTGATGACCTTTCTCAGACTCTGCAGTCTTCTCCTTGAGGGAAGGATTCTGGACACTGCCCTGTCCCCAGTCCAGTCTCTCACATTGGATCATCATAGAGCTAGAGACACTCTACTGCCTCAGTGGGCTCCACCTTGCCAGGCCCACAGAGTTGACCAGCTTCTTAATAAGAGGGCTATCCCACTGAACATTTGGGATGAGGTTGGGTGAAAGCCTCCTAGTCAGGCAGAATCACCTCAACAGTGCCCGGGTCCAGGTCACTTATCTTTTGTACTCCTCCCCCTGGGTCTTCTGATTGATAGTTCTATGTATTTGGGGGCAAGGGAGATAAGGTTTGCAAAAAAAAAAAAAAGTATGGATCTTGACATTTCTCTCTGAATGTGTTTAGGAAAATTGCTTCAGTTGAGTTGCTTTTGCTGCTGCGGATGCTGATGATTAATGGCTGGGAGGGGCAAAAGCTCTTGAAGATCATTCAGCCACTGATTCCTTCAGGGCAGCATAGCAGAAGACCAGCCCTAAGCAAATGCAAAGGAGCCAAAATCTTCTCTACCAATGCAGTGGAATTTGGAGTCACATAGACCTGAGTTTTAGGTCCAAGCAGTGTGACCTTGAGCACATTACTTAGCTTTGAGCCTGTTTCTTTGTCAGCAAAACAGATAAGATGCTTACTACCACCACCCTCCCCCCAAAGATCCGAAGAGGATTAAATAAAACAACCTAGATAATGTGTCCTGCTTGCAATTGATGCCCAATATAGTTTCACACCCGTCCTCTATCCTCCCTGCCCATCTCTATAATAGTGATAACAAATTCTTTCTTTTCTCTTTTAGAAGGTGCAGTGGAGCCAGAATTTTAAGCAGCTTCTCAGGCTCATACTGGCCAATACTTCACTGCTCAAGCTATTCATCTGGCTCCACAGAGGCTCCCCATCCTCCCTCCTACTCCTTCTCATTATTTAGCATAGTTTTCAACTCCCATCTAGGCCTTTTATATAGTGCCCATGAGTACATCTACCTCCCTAATTTTCCCAAGCCCAAAACTAAATGTCTTTTTTTCATTCTCCCTGACCACATCTGGATGTATCAGTCATGTACACCAGGAAAAATAATGATTTTTTTTCCTGTTCTGCTGAGGTTATCCACCACGGGCCATTAAAAGATATTCATTTTTTGAAATATACTTGACAGTCCAGAAAATATATTTGAGATATCAGAAAACTGAGCCCATTATGTGACATTTAAAATATATTTGTGGTGATATATTTCTAAAATGTGCAATATGCCTTATGAATTTGTATTGCATATATCACACTTAGATATTTGTATTATATGCCCTCTGTGGATCCAAAATTTCTAGATAATTTTCCTATGTAAGCTTTCCCTCCTTATTATTGGACCCTTGGCCAACATAGCAGAAAAAAAGGCATAAATGTAAAGTTCAAGGTCAGTTAGTTGTTGATTTCAGATCTAATAGCACCATGGGAGCCCAGAGTGTGTACAGAGAGGGAAGGTGTTTCCATTTGCCAGGCATAGTCATATACACACTGCCAATGATTATATATGTCAGACAGGTGTTAATATCCCCATTTTAAAGATGAGAAATCCAAGGCTGCAGCAGTAAAGTCATTTTCTCACATTCATGCAGCTAATAAAGAATAGAGGAAGGATTACAGCCCAAGTCATCCAGATAAATGCACATTTGTCCACAGCACCTTGCTGCTTTCAAAGAAGAATCCAGGGTCTGGAGGCCACTGGTAGAGAAGATGATGGTAATTGCATAGGACTCGAGTCTGAGATACAAAAGGAAATGAATAATCCTCATCAGGACGTCTGGGGCTGGAAACCACATTGGCTGGAACAGAAATGAGACTCAAAGAGTAGGCAACAGGAAAAGGACAGAGTAGCTAAACACAAAATGCAAACTTCTTTATGCGGCATACAGGGTCCACACAATCTGGCCCCAAGTTTCCTGTCCTATCTCCTTTCTCCTTTGTATCCATTATGTTCAGACAAGTCTTCCCATCCCCCAGAAATGCTTTGTCAAGTCCCATGGCTGAGCCTTCTCTGGTGTCAGTTCTGCCTCTGAACAGCCTCTTCTACTTGCTCCCAATTTGGGTCCTAGTGATCAATCTCACTTCTCCTCTAGACATTTTCTAACCCTTCACCCACTGTCCTAAAGGCTTTCTCACTAAGGCAGCATCCACACCATGTTCCTGTCATCAAGACTTAACTATTACATGTCACTGTGTCATAACCCTGATCTCCCACTCAACTATACAAAGACAAGGTCTGGAGCATATGCTCAATAAACACCTATCAGATGAAATGAGTGAACATTTGGAAACCAATTGACTCTTTTTCTAATTTGGGGTTTTTCTATTTTTTCCCTATTGCTCAGAGTTGTTCTCCAGGGCTGCCAGAAAATGCAGATTTTTGAGAAAGATCATTCTTCTCTGGGTAATATATTCAACTCCAGTTTCTTCCTTGGATGCTGCCAAGACAGAGATTCTCCTATTATCCCACAGGGACTGGAATCTAAGGTTAATGGAAATGGAGAGGCAGAAGAGAGGTAGTGCAGTAGACAAACTTTTCTAACTGCCCAATGTGGTTCTGCTATTCTGTGGCCATTTCCCAACCCAGATGAAGCTGCTTTGCCCCACAGAAAAAGGGCTTGACCACAAGTCCCCATAGTTCTGTGCCAACCAAATCCTCCTCAGTGTTTCCTCTGCCTTTGCTTGCTATGTATTGAACCCAACTTTATTGGTCCAGCTTCTTTTTCCTTATAAGACTCATGCTGTTGAAGTCCCAGGATACCTCTGGGGGGTCCACTGGCTACCTGAGTTGTGATTCAGTGAATTCTCCCTTATTGTAGATCTGGAGAATATATCATAGGACATAGAGGGCACAGGGTTATGTAGTTGTAATTAATTCACATTCAAGCTCACTGAGATTCTTGATATAACAGAGAAGGGAGTCAGACATTTTGGATAAGTTGATGTCCTGCATTTTCCACTAGAATGTAAGCACCATAAGGGCAGGGAGTTTAGTGTTTTTCATAGTTCTATGTCTCCAGTGCAATGAACAGTACATACCAAGAATTCAATGAATACTCTTATTAAATGAATGAATGAATGAATGAATGAAGTGTTTTAAAAGGAGATTTTTCATTTGGGCTAAAATAGGAGAGACAAGAGTGTTCAGTGACCTTTCTGTGAAAAGACAAAGAGTTTAAGGCTGAGCACAGCATGGAACCTTTCTTAATAATCTGGGCTCATGCCTTGTAGGTAAAAAGGCTTGGGACCAAAAACCAAAGGAATTGGATTCCAAGAATAAGATGTCTGGGGGTTTGCCAGGTGCAAGCAACACTGCTTCAGGATGAGGGTGGCAAGGTTGAGCACAGCCTATAGAGAAGGCCATCTCCTGTTTCTGTGTCAGGGCAGGAACCAAATAGCAGCTCTGGCCTAGCCAGTCTGCTCACCAGAGGGAAGCTTCTCCAAACAGAGGCCCCCACAGCATGTATAGCAATGAGACACCTCCCTCAAGTGGCAGAAGGTGTCCCTGAGAGTTGTGAGAATTCAAAGGACTTATTGGTAAGCTCATGAGAGGCAATTCTTGGGCTTTCCGAAATAACTTAGAAAGCAGAGTCAATAGGAGGACCTACAGCCAGTTGTGCTGCTTGTGTGAGCAAGATTCAGGCATGCATACTGACTCAAGTGCTCTGGGGTCCCTTGGCTGGTGGAACACAGGATTTTAGGGTACCCTTAAGTGCCTTCTATGGCAGCCTGCAGCCAAAGATACAATGCAAGGATCCTGGATGAAGATCGAGACTGAGAGAGAATACCCATGAGCAGAGGCCTGGGCCTGGTAAACTTGCTTAGGCACAAATGTGGTCTAGAGGGAGCAATGCTAGCACTACTTGGCATTCATGAGCTCTCTTGCCATGTTTACAAAAGCCTTTTCATTCAAAGAATGTGGTTGTAACCCCGTGGCTGCATCTTTACCCAGCAGACATGTTATGAGCATTTCACCCACTAAGCCAAGCAGATAGTATTACAGAGAGAAAGGGGACCTAATAGCATGAGCTGAACAGATATCAGAGAGTAATCCCTGGGTTAGGCCTTTTGGAGTTGGATCTTTCTGTGTCTCCCTCAGTAGCAGTCTCAGAGTTCATCCACACAGTCCCTGATAAAGGCAGAAGGGGCATCAATAGTTGCAGGCCTCTGACAGGGAGATTTTCTGGGATTAAGCTGGCAACCATAGGTCAAGATATGCCTTCTCTGATGCTTGGACAACTGTGACTCCCAAGGTCTTTTTCTCCCACTTCCCTTATATTGGCTCAGCTTTGTCCACCACCAGGATTAGAGTCCACACCAGATGCCAGCTGGCCCAGTCAGGGCCGGAACATTGGCTTAGGGTGAATGAACAGTTATTCAGGGAGCAAGTGCTGGGCACTTGCACAGTGTACATCACCTCCTCTAGTAGACACAACCCTGCAAGCTATCAATAATTGAACCCATTTTACATATGAGAAGAATAAAGCCCAGTGGATTCCTTTAACCTACCCACAGTCCACATTATTGACTTTGGAGTTATAATGAGACTCAGTTCTGACTTTAGAGCCCTGCTGTTCACACATCTTTCTGCATCCCCCATAACCCCTTTCTTGGACTGGGAGTTGCTAAGAATGTCAGGAAGCTTTAGACAAGAAAGAATTGCTTCCCTCCTGACTCCACCTTCTTTCTCCATGACATTAGGACCTCTGCTATTGTGTTCTCATGTCCCTGAGCCTCCCTATGTCAACTCACAGCATCTTTGATTTTATTCTTCTATTGATCATATTCCCAGTCATATTCACTAGACCATGTTCTCTGTTCCAGTAGGCAACACAGCTAAATCCAGATCAGAACCTTCGTTCAAGGCATTGTTTTGATTCCCTCTCTTTTCCCAACTTCAGACATTTCTTGCTCTTGTCTTCTAGAACAGTGAGCCTCTATTAGCTCAAGGTCATGTTCTTCCAGACTACCTCCTCTCCAATGGCAGGCTCAAGCCATGTTATTCAAATTTAATTATTAGATAAGATAACTGACTCACAAAATCAGTCTTCTCACTCTGTCTCCCTCTCTTTCTTTCTATCCCTCTCTATTTTCCATTACTTCTTTTATCAACTCCACTTTCTGCAAGAATAGCTTATTTCTTAAAGTTTAGTTCCAGCTCCATGTCCCTGAGTCCAACACTTGTCATAGCCAAAGCCACAGATAGGCCATTACCATTCCCAGGAGGCAGAACACTGATCAGTTCTAACTTTCATTTGGTTTGATACAAATACAAAGAGAGCAGCAGTTTTGAGATCAGGCACTAAAATGAAGCTCAGATTCCCTATTCAAATGAACTAGGATAGCTCCACATAGAGATCTCTGCTTTCAGCCACAAGCAGATATAACTGTCATTCATGGTAGCTTCAAGACATTCCAGATCTTTCAAATATAACAATAAGCTCAAAACCAAAGCTGGACACTTCCTGAAGATAAAAACAACAACAACAACAACAACAACAACAATAACAACAACAACAACAATAATAATAATTATTCAATCTTAATACTATAAAATCGCTATTGTATAGGAATTGAGAATCCAGATGTAAGTGGCTTGCCACAGGTGACAACCACTTGCTATTGATCTTTGTGGCAGGCACCCTTCCCAGAGCTAGGGGATACAACAGTAAATAAGACAAACAAAAAGCCCTGCCCTCATGGAACTTACATTTCAGGGAAGTACCTAACACAGGCTGCCTCAGCTGGATGCAGAGAAAGAATGTTAAGTGCTGTTAAGTGTTTGCTAAGCCCCAAGTGTTGCCAATCAGAAAGGATAAGGGTCCATCTGGAGCCACTGCCTACAGCAGGTGGACTGGACCATGAGCCTGAGCAGCACAGAGCCTCTGAAGTTGTGGGAGCCTTTGGGGTGCATGATTGCTCTCCACTCTGATATGACTCTGCCTGCAACCACCTTAGCACATGAAAGGGCCTCAAGTCTAAAATAATTTTATGCTTCTTTGTCCTAAAGTACACTCTACTGCCAATGCTGTTTACAAAAGATGAAAAATAAAGCAAAATGCCCAGAACTAGTACTCAAAAAGCTTTTAGGACCTCAGCACTGCACAATTTCAGAACCTCTGGAAATGCTGACTTTGTTTGGTCAAAGCCAGTCCACTTATCTGAGGCTTCAGAAAGAAGCACTATTCTGAACCAGGGAGTACCATTTTACAACCAAAATGAAAAAGAAAATCCTGCAAGTGTCTTCAACCAAATTAATAATGTTTAATTGCCTAAACTGGCTGATACCCACACAGCTATACATTGTATAATTTTATATTACTTTGTGAATATCCAAAATATTTCAAAAGAAAATTTTAAAAGAATAAAAATGGGAAAAGAAAGTAAGAAATAAATAAATAAATAAATAAATAAATAAATAACAGATTTTCTAGAAAAATATCACTGGTTAAAAGTTTGGAATCACATAGCTACATACTCTTAATCAAAATAGGATTCATACCCCACAGATGAAGCCAGAATCTTTATTAAACCCACACCTATATCATAAACATCTATTTTTTTCATTGAAATCTAATTCACCCAGTATAGAATTCACCTATTTTTAAGTACTGAATTCAATAAATTTTAGTATTTTCACAGAGTTGAATGAGCATCACGACAATCTAATTTTAGGACAAAGGAGCCAAAAAATCCCCCAAAGCATCTCATATCTATTAGCAGGCATACCCCCTTTCTCCTCTCCCCACCAAACCCAAGCAAACAATAATCTACTTTTTATCTTTATAGATTTGCCTATTCTGGGCATTGTGTATAAATTGAATTTTACAAGATGTGATGTGGTCACAGTGACAGGCATCTTTCACTTGAAATAATCAAGGTTAATTCATTGCCTAATTCCAGGTCACAATGATCCTATGTTTTCATCTAAGAAGTTTGTGGTTTTAGCTCATATTTAGGCCTATGGGCTATTTTGAGTAGTTTTATATATGATCATGATCTAGGGGTTCGACTTTATTCATTTTAATGTAATATCTGGTTATTGAAAAGACTATTACACACCCCCACACGTACCCCACTGAATTGTCTTGGCATCTCTGACATCAATTGGCCATAAATGTAAGGATATATTTCTAGACTCTTAATTCCAGTCCATTGATTTACATATCTGTCATTATGTCAGTACCACATTGTTTGATTACTGTAGCTTTTTAGAGAGCAATAAAGTCAGGACATTTGAGTACTCCAACTGTGTTGTTTCCCCCACCCCAAGATTGTTCTGGTTATTTAGTTTCTAGCATTTCAATTTGAATTTTAGGATCAGCTTGTCAATTTCTGTAACCAAAAAGAAAGGCATCTAGAACTTCAATAGGCATCATATCAAATCTATAGTACACTTTGGGAGTGTTACCCTCTTAACACTATTACAATTCTGATTCATAAATGTGAAATGTCTTTCCTCTTATTTTGGACTTCTTTAATTTCTTTCCAAAATATTTTGAAATTTTCTGTGTACAAGTTTTGAACTTATTTTGTTAAATGTATCCCTAAGTATTCTTAGTACTTAGTAGGTACTAAGTAATATTATTTTTTCTGCTATTATAAATAAAATTGTTTTCTTAATATTATTTTCAGATTGTTCATAGCTATTGTACAGAAATACTGTTGAGTTTATTTTTTATATTAATCTTAGTCCTATATCCTTGCTATTTGTTTTTGGCTTTTGACAACTTTGTTGTTATATGTCTAGGTTTAGATCTCTTTGTGTTTAACTTGGAGTTGGTCGAACTACTTGGATATGAAAACTAATGTTTTTCATAAAATTTGGAGAGTTTTTGGAAATTAGCCAAATATTCTTCCTGTCTGTTTCTTTCTCCTCTTCTTCTAAGATTCCCATTATGTATAAGTTGGTGTGCTTTATGGCAACTCATGAATCTCTGAAGATCTGTTTATTTATCTTCATTCTTCTTTCTGTTCTGTAGACTTATATTCATATGAACTGACCTATATTCATATTTGCTATTTTTTTCTTCTGCCTGCTCAAATATGCAGTTTAACCTGTCAGCACTGAGCTGATCAAGAAGGAAAGGTTCGATGGTGAGATGACCAATTGGAAGAATACACAAAAGGCTGACATAAGAATGAAATGGCAAGCACCAACTTTATTATGTGGAGCACAGTTCTAATGGGGGAAGTGCAGTTCCCTTCTTGTGCTCCTTTCTACTCTCCTTCTGCTCTCCAGGAAACCACATGGCTCCACACATAGCAGACTACAATAGTGGCATTCAGCCACACATGCATGATACAATAAGCTGAAATATGTTTACATATTTTAGGTGCAGGTGCCCTACTACATTAAGGTAACATTCTAAATCCGGGTCTTATTCCTAGCCAGGAGCCTGGATCACAGCCAGACCTTGAACTAGCCAGACCTTGGACCAGCCAGGCCTTGTGCCCACACTCTACTCCTACAGGGTCACAGCACAGGATCTGGCCCAGAGGGCACTACCTTTGGCCCACAATTCACTTGCCATTCTTCAAGTGGTTTAGCCTCACAGGATACCACCCATCTCTCTGGGTGCTGCTCAGCACCCTAGGAACATTGTAACATGGTAACTTGTGCTTGTGCCCACATCAAAAATAGCTCCCATCATTTCACTACCTGTTCCATGGTACAAGCCATCTGTGTACCAAGCATCCTCAGGGATAGGAGTTCGATCCTCTACATAGGGACTTGGTATTTCTCTCATTTTAGCAGGCTTCTCCAGGAGCTCTGCTTGGAACTGCACTAGTCCCAATAAGGGGTGCAATTGACCTGACAGGGAGCTCACAGAGAGCTGTGCTCACTGCTCCAGGTACATTCCTCCACTTGGACAGCATAGGGGTCTGTGCAATTACCATACAAGGAGTATTCCTTAAGACTGCAGCCACCCCTCCATGGGGTACGGGATTATGGCCAGTAATGTCCTCACTGGCCGCAGGGCTGCATAATGGTCCTTCTCTATCAAGAGAATGTATGCTCCCGCACTTATAAAAAAAAAAAAAAAACCAACACTGCATTTCTACACTTTTCCATAATTGGGACCAGAAGCCCACTTCCCTGAAACCATGCTCCTGACACAAGTTCCATCTAAACCCAGCATCATCCACTTGCACTGTAAGCAGGAATGGAAGGGCTGGAACTACTACACATAGAGTTTGGGTTTGTGCTGCAGCTTGCTTTGTAGCCAGCCTTAAGGAGCCCCCTATCTCGAGGGTCCAATCCCATTGTGCACCCTGTAGCACTAAACAGCACAGGGGTCAAAACCCCAGCAGTTTCAAATAGGTTTAGAGTTGCTTCACAGTCTCAGGTCAGGGATATGCCTGTATTTTATTAATCACTGTCCCCAGCATTACTTTTGTCTTAACTGACCAGATAACTCCCAAGAATTTGAGAATCCAGGTCCCTGGACCTTCTCCTCACTGCCCAACCCCAGTTGGTGAGGGCTTCTTTCAGGCTGGTTGCCACTGCTTCTAGTTCTGTAAGAGAATCAGAGGTTAGCATTATATCATCAATGTAATGATATAAGTGCACTGTGGGCTGTCATTTCCATGTGCCTAAATGTTGATCCATGAGACCATGGCACAGGGTAGGGCTAGGGAAAAAGGCATTTGCCAAGTCCACCACATAATGGTATCGTCCAAGTTTATGTCACAACCAGTCCATAATGTATGTGACGTTCAGCACGGCAGCATGCAGTGACTGTGTAACTTTATTCAGCTCCTGATAGTAGTCATGCACCAGGAGCCGTCAAGTTTCTTCACTGGCCACAGGTCAACCAGCTCCCCCGCAACAGAGTGCCCCAGCCGAATCCCTAATCAGAAAGATAATCAGCCAGCCGCACCTCACGGGTTGTCGCTTTCCTGAGACTAAAAATCAATTGCTGGTCAGAGCGCAGCTGTTTCCACAGCGCCGGCAGCACTTCATTAGGTTGCTGCTCAATCTTTTCTGCAGCAGCCCCTGCCAGGAGTAGATCAAACAGCATTTGCCTACAGCTCACTCTCACAGCCAAAGGGCTGGGTGCTGCTCTGCTCCACTTTTTGGCCACGCCTTCGTCTGTGCACTGGCTGGTCTGGGAGTGCAAAGGGCAGTAGGGTGTGCACTTGGGTGGAATGCTCCTTGAGTTTCACTTCCACATCCCCCAACCTAGCCAAAGTGATGTCACCTCATAGATCCAGCTATCCACATAAGGGGCCAGCAGTGCCACCATGGCTCCAAAAGTACCAACTGGGCCAAAAGTCAAAACCAAGTCCTTCATATGGGCTGTAAATATCTCTTCATTGGGGCTTGTACATTGGGCACAAAACATCATCCGTTACATGCCCATTTTCTGAATTATCTGGACCAGATCTAAGTACATGGTCCATCTGCTCACGGCCTCTAACAGTTCCCCCAGGTCAGTCTACATTGTCTGCAGCAGACATGAGCCAATTAATCAAGGAGTATCTCGTAGCCATGTAGCTAATAATGCTGCTGTTTTTTTTGCAGCTGCTATGGTTATAAAGCCTTCGGTTTTCAAGACCACTGTGTATCTAAGGGAAGGGGTTTGGGAGGAGGGCAAGGTAAAATGTCAGAGAGTTTGCTATTCCTACTGAAGTCAGTCATTTTTCTTGAATAAACATTTCTTAAATGCCTTCTAGACTTTGGTTAATTTCCAGAGTTCTGCCAAAGTTGATTTTGACAATTTTTATTGCTTTTATAGAGGAATGGATTTATAAAGTTCCTTAATCCACCATTCTAGAAGTTCTGGTTTCTCATTAAGGCTCTTATCACAGTTGAATTTTACATCTATATATGTAGTTGCTTCAGCAATGTGTGTCTCCCCCACTGATCATCAATGTCATGAAGACATTGTCTATATTTTGGTTACATGTTTTACCTTTCCTAGATTCTATCACAGTGGCACATTGTAGGCACTCAATAAATAAATATTTAAATCAATTAAATCAATAAAAGATCTTTAGCACAGGCTAGTGAATAGACACAATCTCCACAGAATAGTATGATAAATAACTGTTCATTAACCTCAGGGGAGCTCTCAATCCTGTTGAGCTGAGCTTTTTCCCTCTCAGATAATGCATGATCTCACTGTCGTAAAAACCCTGACTTCCTCTCTCCCTTTCCCTTGCTACTGATGATCTTGGTTTCATAGAAAGGATCAGAACAGATCTCCCCCCACTTTTCATTTCCAAATCTACCAATAACTACACTGGTTTCCAAATTCTTCTTCTTTCCTCCTGTTATAATGGAAAAACAGTCCTTCTTTCTGGAAAATATCAATCCCCATGTGGGCCCTGTATATAGCTCTTCTTGCTCCTTTAAGAACTTCATCCCAATTATTCTCCCTCTTCTTATCTGCATCTTTACCTGTTTCAGCTCTATTGAATTATTCAAACTGTATTAGGACATTAGGGAGTATTCAGATAAAATGTTAACAAGAGAACATGATCTCTTATCACCTATCCTTAGAAGTCACCTAGTGTCACTGCATGCACAATTCTACTTGTTAAAGTGGTCACAACTTCCAAGACACAAGGGGAGGAAACACAAACCCTACTACTCAATGGGAGGCTAGCCAAGGCATTTACAAGGAATAGCTTGTAAATCAATTCTTAAACCAATTCTGAAAGGTGGGCCAACACCTAAACAAAATGATGGTCTTATATCAAGAAAAAAGGAAAAATAGCTGTTGGTTTTACAACAAAGAATATCTTTTCCAATATTCTAATCCATCTCCACAGCACTAACAACTCAAAGCATCAAACTATTTTACAAATATGCCTACTTAAATGGCCAACCAGCCTTCAATGACAGGGAACTCCCTCTCTTCCTAAATAACCATTTTATATTTTGGACTGTTGTTTTACAAAAGCAGTACTTACCCCAAGCAAAATATTTTGCCTAATGTTATGCCACTTTGGTCTGAGCTGAGAATAGGAAATGGGAAAATGTAGGATGGTGAGATAAAATGATGGGCTGCTTGATCAATGTCATCATATCCTCAAAGGATGTTGACTTTCAAGAATCATGAGTTGGTAGATTGTAGGATCCTTTATCTCTATTAAAACCACATTGTCTAGTGACCAAATACATTTTAAATAAATCAATCTAGATTTTATTCACTTCCCATCAACACTGGGTTTATGATGTGGCCTTTGAAAACACTATTAGTCTCACCTGAAATCATCTCTGAGCAAAGAGATGTCAGATTTCCTCGCAGGGTCTGAAATAGGCAGAGACACATCAGGCACAAATTTCACTCCTTTATTTTCCTCCTAAGTGATTCCTCAGGCTTTTGAAGATGTAAAAGTAAAAGCAGAGTTATCACCTGGGTATCCTGCAGACAGCTCTTATTGAACACATCCCAAGCAGAATTTATTATTTCCATCACTGAAACTTGCTCAGTTTCTTGTGCTTGTAATCTCAGTCAGCGGCATCCCCTTCTAGCTGGCAGAAGCCAGAAATTCTGGAGTTGCTCTTATATTGTCTTTCTCTCCTTACCTGCTAACATTTAATCCTTCACTAAATCCTGTCCAGATCACTTCAACAATGCTTCTACTCCGTCTCCTAGTTACTGGTTGTTTCAGGGCATCATTGTCTACTTGTAGGTCTCTTGCTGTGACTTCATGCCTGGTTTCCCTCCTCCAGGGCATGCTCCTCCACGCTGCTTTCATAGGAATCCATTTCCATTGCTTCCCCCACAAAGCCCTGTCATTCCTTTGTGCCTACATAATTACATTCTAACTCCTATCTCTATACACAAGACCTTTAATGTATGGTCTGGTCACTATCCATTTTTCCAGCCTCATCTCTGGACACTTCCAACTCATGAGCCTTCTCAATGTTTGTCAAATATGCCAGATTCCTAATTCTTGCCTTTACATAAAGCTGTTTATTATCTCTACCTGAAAATACATGGTACCTCTACTTTGCACAAGGACATATATTCACAGATTGAAATTAAACATCAACTTTTTTGTTTTTATTATTGTTTTATAATTATATTCAGAATTCATTGAGTACATACTGTAGGCTAGCCTATTTACTAAGTATCATATATGAATATGTCATTTAATGTTTACATTAACCCTGTGAGTTATGGAGATGAGGAGCCAAGACTTGGAAAGATTTTCTTGCTCAGGTTCACACAGCCAGAATTTAAAAGTTGGTGCTCATAACCACTATGAACCCCACTAGAGAGAGAACCCTTCTGATGAGCTCTGCCATCAATGTCCATACCTCTGCTACAGCACCCAAAATGCAGTAAATCACCTGTTTAATTTTGTTTACATAGTGATTCAAACAAACCAACTGCTCAAGAAGCACATACTTACAGCACAATCGAGAGAATTTAAATATTAATTGAATATTTTATGATACTAGAGAATTATTGTTAATTATTGGCACTGCAGTTATGTTTCTAAAAGTTATTATATTTAGAGATATGCTAGACTATTTAGAGATAAAATCATACAAAGTCAGGATCTACTTGAGGGGCCTTCTGTGGAAGTACTTAGATCACACCTTTTGGCATTACATTAATAAATATAAAAATAGGCATTTTGTTCTATTATTTACTACTGTGTATGTTTGAAATTCTCTATATTCTGTAGAATCTCTCAAATAAATGAGCTTGTATGTTCATCCTCCTGCTCTGGGGTTGACAGAGAACAGAAGATGTATGAGACATTTTCAGCTGTGAACTTTGTCCCCATAACTGGCACAGAGTAAAACCTCAGCTAATGTTCTTAATTGATGAGATAGCATTAAAGATGGGCCCCTAGGGATAACAGAGGCCAGCTAGAGTGGGACCTGCTGTTTCTGTCCCAGCTTCCTTGAGTCTAATCTATGTTCACACTGATCTGCTTCCTTTTGGGTTCCTGTGTCATAGCCCTTCAAAACCAAATTGGCTATCTTGTGACTCTTAGGTGCCCTCATGATTTCTATAAGTGCTTTTCTTGCTTTTGTAAGCTAGCCCTCAGGTCCTAGCCAAAGCCCAAAAGTTTGACAGAGCCCAAAGTTTGACAAGGAAGGGATATGGCTTTAATCCTTAAAATATGACTGTTAACTTCATCCTCATGGTCTGATTTAACCAATGGTCTTATTCCAGATGGGAATAATTTGAAGCTAGGCAAGTTTTCTTTAGAGCAACACAAATTTGTAAGCAAAAGACAGAGATTGTATTTCAGACAAGAATGGACTCATTCAGCACCCATTCCTGTCTCTCCCTGTGGGTAACATCATCAGTTGGCTAATCTGCCTATCTGATGTGTGGTACCTTCCAAGGCCCCCACATGAGGCTGCTGAGGAAATTCAAGAAAGCATTGGCATTCCTCTGACAGTAAGGGGTCATGAATTTGTTATGCTCAAGTCACCATGCTCCATGGTCACCACAACTGTCCTGGGGAGTAAGACGGGGTCCTCGTTGCTGGGAGGACCAAGGCAGTGATGAGTAAGCTTGCTGATGCCGCAGAGTGAGATGCTACTCCAACTCATTAGATGGAAAATCAGATATTAATGTCAAGTCGGAAAACAGCCCTCAAACCTGGAGGAGACAGCATCATGAGGGGGAAAGAGCAGCAAGCCAAGGACCCCTACTCGTAAATCAAGCACATAGATCTCCAGCAAACAAGAAGTTCTTAAGAGCTTCCATTTGAAGCTCCATTCTCCTGAGTGTTGAGTAAGGAATGCATGCCCCTGCTGTATCTGGTCCAAATCTCCATCTGAGAGAGATGGACAGCAGCTCAGAAATGACATTATTTGGAGGGGAAGGTATTCTAGAGAAATCTCTATACAAAGTGGTGTGGTAGAGACTGTGAGGTGCTACCAGTTTCCTTCAGGAATGAAGTACTTATTCTTCCAGCTGCTGAAAGTGTTGCCACCAAATACTCTCATCTGTCCTCTTTAGGAAGTGATCCAGCTGAAGAAAGCCTCCTTGCCCAGGTCATGCCTCCTTCTCAGAGCAAACTACATTCAATGACAGTGCACACAGTAGTATAAAAGCTCACCTCTCTTTTCCTATATGAGAATAGCTCTGAAGACACATCTCATCTTCAGATCTCTCTATAGGGTCAACTGAGTTTTCCATTGAAACTGCATCAGAGATCAACTTCTCCTTTTACCTTATTCTGCTTCTTTTCCCCTTCCCTTCTCTTCTCCTTCTTTTCCTTTTCTCTCCCTTCCTTTTCTTCCCTTCCTCAAGTGTTTATCCCAAAGTACTCCCTAATAAGCCTTCTGAGTTCAATATTCGCACTCTATATGTTTCCTGTGTGCCAAGACTGTGAATAGAGCAGGTAATGAAGTAAACAAGATTCAGTCCTCACTTTCAAGAAGCTCACAGGTTCACATATATGGCTGTTTAGTACAGTAAACAGCATGACAGTAAAGAGTAAATCTTTGGAGTCAGACAGACCTGATCTCAAATATCATTTCTGCCATTTGCTATCTATGTAATTTGGGAAAAGTCATTTAACCTTTGTATGCTTCAATTTCCTCAACTGCAAAATGTCAATAATAACACCTGCTGAACTATCATAGGGATTAAATGAGATGTGTATATGAAAAAAGTTGATTACAGTGTTTGGCCCTATAAGTAATGTAATACATTCAAAAATTGAAGTATGCTAAGACAGAAAACAGCATAGAGAAAAGGAGGTTTTCTTTTATCTGAAGATAGAAAAAAAAGGCTTCTCAGAAGTGATGAGGACCAACCTGGGAAATGAATTTGATTATGGAGACACATAGGGAGAGGACATTATGAGAATCTGGGGCTAAAATGCTATTAGGTTGTCCATTAAACAGTTTCTCTCAATCCCTCATTAAAATCCAGGACAATACAGAAAAATTGAAAAAAAAAAGGAAAAAGGAATTCCAGTGTACAGGCTAGTCTGTGAAGAATCCCCCTGCACTTAGCAGCAGTAACATAGCACACTCTGTCTTGTGCATCCTTGAGCAGATAAAACAGAACTACAATAAAGGAGTCACATCAGTTAGGAAGTGCTCAGCTGCAAGTAACAGAAAACCCCTCTGAAGCACTTTAAGGTTAAGAAAATGTGTTCTCATTAAGACATCAGCCCACACATGGGCCCCCACACTTGTTCTGCAGTGGCCCAGGCTTTGCCTCTTCTACTCTTAATTGTCATGCTGTTCACTGTCTTGGCTTGGACCTCATAAAGCCTTCTCATGACCACAGGGCAGTTTCGGAAAACAACTCCAAGCATCACATCCAGACATTACAGTTCAGAGACAGAAAGGAGGCTGTCTCTTCCTTGTGCTTCTTTTTAAGAACAACAAAAAGCCTTTCTGGTTAGTTCCCCACATCTCACTGGTCATATTATGTGTCTTGCCCATGCCAGTCACCAACAATAGTAACTTACCATGTGTCCATGAAATATTTTTCTCCTTACCCTTTCATGTCTTAATTTATTTAGTTCATTCTTTTTAAACAGGACTCTATTGGGGGAATGAAACAAAAATGACTAGTATAGACAAATTAAAATCACCCCTTGAGGACAAAGGATTTAGTCCATCTTCCCTAAAGCACAGATGTCATGAAGAGTAGAGCGGATACCCTCACAAAACCAGGAACCTGTGTATCAGAAAGATACTGGTTTAAAAAAAAAAAAGCAAGCTCAGTATATAAAAACATGGAAAGGGGGGAAATGTTACATAAGACACATAAGTTATCACTTATGTAAAACACAAACAAAACTCTATATATGAGAGCATAAGTACATCAATAGACATGTATATGTGTGCCCATGTGTCTAAGTGTATATATTACATATATATGTATGTATGTATGTATGTATGTATGTATGTATGTATGTATGTATCTCCATAAAGGACGGAATATATAGCCTTGAATGTCAAACAAGGAAGTTAAATGTGAAGAATCATAAAAATAAGAAGGAAACCACTAGAGCAGAGATACACTTACAAATGGTTTGTGTGAAGTTTTGCAGGGTAAACCAAGGAAGCTAAGATTTGAGTCTGGGTAACTGAAGGTTGTAAAGAAATTGGTCTGGTTGTAGTGAGAGTTGATGATACATGATAGATATGGATGAGAGCATTCAAAGGAGAGATTTGGAGTGATTTGGTGCCTTTTATATAACCATTAAAAAAAAGAGTATAGTAACTAACACTAATTGAGGTGCTTACCCTACTCCTGCAGGGGTTGGAAGATTAGATAGATGATGATAGACAGACAGACAGACAGACAGATATTGATACTCATTTAAACCTTAACTCATTCCTAGGCAATAGGTACTATTTTTGTCCCCATATTACAAAGGAGAAAACTGAAGTACAGGCAGATTAAGCCATTTGCTCAAGATCACAGCTAAGGAATGGTGTTTGGGAATGAAATCCAGACAGTCTGTCACTTGAACTGGAGCATATGCAACTTGGGGAAATTGTCCTTCAAGGCTGGAGGGGAGATGGTTGCACAACTCTCACAGGACTCTTCTAGCAAGTGTCCTACCTTTGTGAGTTTTGTTTATTGATTTATTCATTTATGTATTTATTCTTTACAGCCTTACTATTCTTAAAAACAATATCCTGCTCCTTGATGGTCTGTCTTTCTGGAATGCATGCAGTGCTAACTTCAGAGTGAATTTTCAAGTGTGATCCTTTTTAAGTCTTCTGTATGGTCTAAATCAGTTCCTCCTTCACATCCCCATGGCAGCTACTGTTTCACTGAACAAGTACTCTGTATTTCAGGCCCTGGGGTTTCTTTTATTCCCTACAGAAGGTAGATGCTGTTTCCCTTAGGCTGCAACATATCTCTCAGGGGAGCAAAGCTGTTTCTTTCCCTAGGCCATTCAAGAATTTTTTATTAGTATCAGGGTGACTCGGGAGCTCCTCACCACCTTGAGCACATTGGTCTGACACAAACTGCCTTAGAGCAATAACAAAAACTGCACTCCACCTCCTATACCGCACCCCAACCCCACTCCTCACCCCGTCCTATGCCCTCATCTCTGTTCCTCCTCTATTACACTCAAGCTTCAAATCTCCACCCTCTCTACCCTGACCATCCCAGGTGAGAAGTCTTTTTTTTTTCATTTAAAAATATTTTTAGTGGTAATTAATTTATTAAACAAGTTTATCCATTTAATAAAAGCAAAGCATTTTAGGTTAATCTAGCTATTAATTAGCTCGGTAGTTTATAATGTAATCATTTTTATTTTTATGAACAGATTACTTTTTATAAAAACTTAAGCAATGTAGAAAAGTACAATGATGAACCAACAAATAGCACCACCTAGAAATATTAGGGATAAAATCCTAGAGCTCTTGTTTGATACAACTTTCTTTTTTCTAAGATTTTTTATTAAAATACAGCTAAGATACAATCATATTAATTTCAGATGTATAGCATAGTTATTCAACATTTACTCATCTAAGAAGTGATCACCATGATAAGTCCAGCAAACATCTGACACCATACAATGCTATCACAATATTATTGACTATATTTCCTATGCTGTACACCATATCCCATGATTTATTTATTTTATAACTGTTAGTTTGAACCTCTTATTCCTCTTTATCTTCCCCTGCCTTTTTGATATTTTAATTACAGTTGACATTCAAATATTATTTTGTTATTTCAGGAGTACAGCATAGTGGTTAGACATTTATATAATTTAAAGTGATTCCCCTGATTAGTCTAGTACCCACCTGGCACTATATATAGCTATTATCATATTATTGACTATTTCCTACGGTGTACTTTGCATTCCCATGACTATTTTGTAACTACCAATTTGTAATCCCTTTTTAATCCCTTCACCTTTTTTGTCCAGCCCCATAACCTCCCTCCCATTTGGCAACCATTAGTCTTTTGTATCTAGGAGTCTGTTTCTGTTTTGTTTTTTATTTATTTTGTTGTTTAGATTACACATATCATGAGATCATATGGTATTGGTCTTTCTCTGTCTGATTTATTTCACTTAGCATAATATTCTCTAGGCCCATCCAAGGTGTCACACATGGTAAGATTTTATTCATTTGTATGGCTGAGTAATATTCCATTGTATATATGTACCACCACTTATTATCCACTAATCTATTGATGGGCACTTAGGTTGCTTCCATATCTTGGCTATTGTGAATAGCACTGCAATGAACAAAGGGATACATATATCTTTTTGAGGTAGTGTTCAGTTTTCTTTGGTTAAATACTCAGAAGTGGAATTGCTGGGTGGTAAGGTAGTTTTATTTTTAATTTTTTAAGAAACCTCCATACTGTTTTCCACAGTGGCTACACCAATTTGCATCTTACAAGGGTTCCCTTTTCTCCACATCCTTGCAAACACCTGCTTTTTGAGATTTATTGATGATAGCCATTCTGCTGGTTATGAGATGATATCTCGTTGTGATCCTAATTTGCATTTCTCTGATAATTAGTGATATTGAGCATCTTTTCATATGTCTATTGGCCATCTGCATGTTCTTTGTGGAGAAATGTCTATTCAGATCCTATGCTCATTTTTCAATTGAATTGTTAATTTTATTGTTGTTAAGTTGTGTGAGTTCTTTATAAATGTTGAATATTGATCCCTTATCGGATGTATCATTGGCAAATACTTCTCTCATTCACTAGATTATCTCTCCATTTTTGTGGATAATTTCCTTGTCATGCAAAAACTTTTTAGTTTGAGGTAGTCTCATTTATTTATTTTTGTTTATTTCCCTTGCCCAAGGAGACATATCAGAAAAAAAAATGTATTACCAAGAGCAATGTCAGGAGTTTACTACCTGTGTTTTATCCCAGAAGTTATGGTTTCAGGTTTTACATTTATGTCTTTAATTCATTTTGAGTTTGTTCTTGTGAATGGTGTAAGAATGTGTTCTAGTTTCATTTCTTGCATGTATCTGTTCAGTTTTCCCAACACCATTTATTGAAGACACTGTCTTTACCTTATTGTATGTTCTTGCCTTCTTTGTTATAGTTTAAATGACCATGTAGATGTGAGTTTATTTCTGAGCTCTCAATTCTGTTCCATTGATCAATGTGTCTGTTTCTATAACAGTACCATGCTATTTTGATCACTATAGACTTGTAGTATAGTTTGACCCCAGATAGTGTGATGCCTCCAACTTTGTTCTTCTTTCTAAATATTGCCATGGCTATTTGGAGTCTTTTATGCTTTCATTTTAATTTCAAGACTCTTTGTTCTAGTTCTGTAAAAAATGCCATTGATATTTTGATAGGGATTATACTGAATCTATAGATTGTTTGGGGTAGTATGGACATTTTAATGATGTTAATTCTTCCTATTCGTGAGCACAATATATGTTTCCATTTATTTGTATCTTCTTCAATTTCTACCTTCAACATCATAATTTTCTGAGTACAATTTTCTTACATCCTTGGTTAAATTTATTCCTAGGCATTTTTTGATGCATTTGGAAATGGAATTGTTTTTTAATTCCCCCTGCTGACAATTTATTGTAGGTGTGTAGAAATGCAACTGATTTCTGAATATTAATTTTGTATCCTAATTTTGTATCCTCCTACTGAATTTATTTATCAGTTCTAATAGCTTTTGGTGGGATCTTCAGAGTTCTCTATATATAGTATCATGTCATCAGCAAATAATGATAGTTTGATTGTTTCTTTCCAATTTGGATGCCTTTTATTTCTCTTATCAGATTGCCATGGCTAGGACTTCCAATACAATGCTAAACAGAAGTGGTGAAAGTGGACATCCTTAACTTGTTCTTTATCATAAGAAAAACAGTTTTAGCTTTTCATTATTAAGTATGATGTTAGTAGTTTGTCATATATGATCTTTATTATCTTGAGATATATTTTCTCTATTTCCATTTTGCTGAGAGTTTTTATGATAAATGAAAGCTGGATTTTGTCAAATACTTTTTCTGCATCTATTGATATAATTATATGATTTTTATTTTGTTTATGCAATGTATCACGTTAATTGATGTGCTTCAGGAGTATCCCTTGTGTGGGTTGTGTGTGTTCTCCTATTGTAGTTGAGCCTTGATTGTTGTTGGTACATCATTTGGTTGGACTGACCCTCAGGCTTACTGCCACTGAGGATTGACCATGACCATAGTGTATGAGTGCTGTGTGGAGGCTGGTCCCAGAGAGAGAAAGAAGGATTCACCCCAGCAGGCTCTCATGCTTGTTAATACTCCCTTTGGGTGTGCCACCTGTGACATTAACTGAGTAGTTTTCTGTTATGGTTTGAAGTCGACCACTGGTGTGTTGGTTCTGGTGCCTCTTGGAAGGTACATCTGTGCAAGTCAACATCAGCTGTTGCCTATGACTGGTCTGGAGCTATTAGTGGATGCTACAAAGCAATCTGCAATAGGTTGCTCCCTGTGCCGGACCTGGAGATGCATGGGAGGGGAAACGCTGTGAATCAAGGCTAGCCATCACCAGTATCAGGCCTGTGACAGTTCAGCAAAAGGTCCAGGGAATGCCTAGGTCTGCCACCACCTGCCAGCTATCTATAAAGCTCAGCTGCTGAAAAAGCCTCTTGTATTATGGGTGGTACAGGAGTTTAGTGAGATGATGTCTCAGAGAATCACCAGCATGACACAAGTTGTGTTCAACAGATTAATGCAGATTTAGATTTGGTGCCAGTGCTGAGCTTGGGGCCTTTTCCCAAAAGTCTCAGAGACCACCATGACCAGCCACCATCTACCCACAGATCCCTGAGAGTTGTCCAAGAAAAACTGTAGTGCAGGCCAACAATGGCTGCCTGCCAACCAAGAAGAAGCCTCTGGTGTTTTGCAAGTTGGGCGGGGCAAGGTCCCAGAAAGTCACCAAGGTAGAATGAGCATAGTTCACTAGGCCAATGAAAATTCATACTGACCCTTAACAGGGATGACTCAACACAGAAAGGATGGCATTCACCCTCCAGTTACATGGGAGGAAGGCTCAACACAGGGACAATGGTGGCTTTTCCTCTAGCCCTCACCCTAAAGCCACATAAGTCAATCTCTTCCTGTATGTCTCTGGTAACTCCCCAGTTGCTGTTCTTCCAGCAGAGCATAGGGTGAGTGCCTGCAAATGAGTGAGTCTGGGCATAGGCCCTTTAAGAAAATGCCTGGGTTTCCAGCTGCCTGCAGTATAACCCAGATGGGAAGAATCCTCACTGATTTTCACAGCCAGACATTGTGGAGATGCTGTTTCCAGCACTAGTATTGCAAGCCGGAAAGCTCAGTGTGGGGTTGGAGCCCCCTCATTTTTCAAGGGTTACTTCTGCAGCCATGTTATTCCTCCTAATTCTCAACCACCACACATGGGTGTGGGGCCAACCTATTTCATGTCTCTGCTCTGCCTACTAGTCTTGAGCTGACTTCTTCTTTATATCTTTAGTTATAAGACTTCTATTGATCTGGTCTTTTTGAGATAGTTATCCAGGTTGACCTATATTTTAGTTGCAATTTTAATGCAGTCGTGGGCAGAGGCAAGCACGGTGTTTTCCTACCTGACCATCTTGACTGGAACTCCCAGGTCAGAAGTCTCAATAGAGCCAGCCAAAGACAGGTTCTGTGGTAATTGTTTCAACAATTTTCTTACTAAGAGCCTCTATCTTTTGTCCACATGACACCTGCCTAGCAAGAGCCAGCCTAAGACCCTGACTACCAGGGATCCTGGCACATAGAGCTGACAAAACCACATACTCATGTGTGCTGCCTTCCTGAGATACTGGTGCTTCCTGGCTTTCCTTCTGTTTTCAGAGCTGGTTCCACTTTCAGGTCAACATTCAGGGGAGAAGTTTAGAGCAGAAATTTAGCAGCAAATTATTTAAATGTAAATGTGTATGTTATTGAAAATGAAGGATATAACTAACTTATTAACTTAAAAAGATTTTTAAGAAATCAAAGGAAATAAAAAATAATAATAATAAATGCAAGCAAAATTATTTACCACTCAGGGAGAAGAGAAAATATAAACAAAGCCGAGATATTATATGTGAGAAAAGTATTAAAATAGATAATTTCAGTATCATCAAATCAAGACAATATATATAAGTAATCAAAGTTATCAAGAAATAAGACATAGTAACATATAAATGGGACTTACAAATTATATAACAATATTATTTAAGTTTATTCTTGTGAACTTGAAAAATATTAATATTTAATGAATTCCTAAGAAATACATTAATTATCAAAATAATTTTTAAAAAGTGAATATTTTGAATGGATCGATCACTGTGGAAGAAATTGAGTAAAGAATATATTTTAAACAGAGTTTAAAGTCAGGTTTTTAGATTTTTTTCCAAATGTAAATTAATTCCCGTGTTACTTAAACTATTCTAAATTTAAAATGTTAGAAAGCCATCACAACTCTGATACCAAAAACATAAAACACATAACTCACAAGAAAAAAATTACAGAATATGTCATCATACCAAAATTCAAAATTAAGTACTAGCAAATTGAATCTAGTTGTACATTCAAATGAAAAAAATAGATAACCACGTAGAATTTGCTACATATAAGATTTTCTATATAAAGTGAAATGGTTTTAAAAATGTTTGCACATTCCTTGACACTTCTATATTAATTAGTGGGGACTGTGTCCCCTTTTTTTAAACCTAAGCAGGTGGCTTTTGTGAAAGATTAAATAAATAGAATGTGACAGAATTTTCTATGACTGCTGGTGCTAAGTTTGAAAAAGTAGTGCATATTCTTTTAGTTTCTATTGGGACACTCATTCTGGGAGCCTCTAAAAGAAGTCTGGAGCCCCAGATGCTCCAGCCCCAGCAATGTGAGTCTTCCCAGCCCAGGCACAAGACATGGGAGTGAGGGAGCCTCCAAGATAAACCTAGCCAAGCCATTGTCTGTCTGTCTACCTCACTGAGCCTGGTCAACCCATAGACTCATAAGAAAAATAAATGGTTATTGCCTTAAGCCACTGCTTTGGAGCAGTTTATTACACAGTAATAGACAACCAGAGCATATCTAATCATGAAACACAGTCAATCAATTAATATAATAATATGTAATAATATTCATATATGACCCTCTTAAAGATGTTTGATAAAATTAAACATCCATTACTTATTAAGAACTTTTAGTAAATGATAAAAAAAGAGTTTCTGAACATGATTATGAACCTCTGTTCAGAATATTGGACCAACACTGCATACACTGTGAACCACTGTAGGCATTTATTTCCAATAAAATCTTAAAAAAAAAAAAGAAACAACAAAATTACATGACAGTATTCTAGACCTTCAAGCCAATACACTAATAAAGCAAAAATTAGTGAGGTGTAATATCATCAACGAGATTAAATTACCAACATTCATAGATTATATAATTGTCTACCTCAAAAACTCAAAGAAATTAAAATATTATTTAAAAAACCAAAGTCATAATTATCTTTGTCTCTGTCAAAAATTAGCAAGTGATCTATTGCTGCATCATGCTTATCTAAGGACTATTGCCTTAAACACCAAA
>PVKZ01002672.1:178595-199907 GCA_004027375.1 Macroglossus sobrinus
AGAAAGAAAGAGAGAAAGAAAGAAAGAAAGAAAGAAAGAAAGAGAGAGAGAGAGAGAGAGAGAGAGAGAGAGAATGAGAGAGAAAGAAAGAAAGAAAGAAAGAAAGAAAGAAAGAGAGAGAGAGAGAGAGAGAGAAAGAAAGAAAGAAAGAAAGAAAGAAAGAAAGAAAGAAAGAAAGAAAGAAAGAAAGAAAGAAAGAAAAAGAAAGAGAGAGAGAGAGAGAAAAGAAAGAAAGAAAGAAGAAAGAAAGAAAGAAAGAAAGAAAGAAAGAAAGAAAGAAAGAAAGAAAGAAAGAAAGGAAGGAAGGAAGGAAGGAAGGAAGGAAGGAAGGAAGGAAGGAAGGAAGGAAGGAAGGAAGGAAGGAAGGAAGGAAGAAAAAGAGAGACAAAAGAAAGAAAGAAAAAGAAATAGCTCAGGCTGATTAAGTGCTTAAGCTATGGAGCTAAACTGGATTCAGATCCTATTTTCTCCACTCACTGCCTTTAATGGCCTTAGACACATTATTTAAACTCTTCTGCCTCAGTTTTTCAACAGCAAAATAGAGACATTAATAATGATACCTATAACATGTGGTTATGATAATAATTAAATTATTTTCTATATGTACTCAGGACTGTGATTAGCAGATAATAAGTACAAGCCATTATTATTAGAATAAATTATTAGGGTAGGGTCACCATCTGATTCAAAAAAGATGAAGTAGATATTTTCTCTCAGTAACAAGCACTAGTTTGTGACTTTACAATTAAACCAGAAAAACTGTGTATATACCCATTAAAATTTAAAATACATATAACTTATGCTTAGGCACCTTAAATTTTATGAATTTATCCTAGAAATATGTATGTATGTTTGCAAAATTTATAGATACAAACTTATTCATTGTTTGGAATAATAAAAACAACTTGAATATTCGTTAATAGGGAACTGATTAAATATATCATAGCATACACATAAAATATTTATGGAAAAAACTCTACTTTCATTTATTTAAAGTTTCAGGATGGCATGCATAATATTCTACTCTTTGGTAAAAGTTATAGATGTATGTATACATATATGTGTATTATACCTACTATACATGTGACATATAAGCTATATGTGTTATAATTCACATACATACACACAAATACATATTTCAGCTTACATCTATGTACAGCTTGTCTGACATATACACTAAAAATAGGTGTCTGGTTATCTCTTGGGAGGTAAGCTAATTGACTAGAGCAGAAGTGTGGAAAAGAGTCTTATTTTTCACCATAAATCTTTTTGCTCATTTTGAATTTTGTACCTTGAGCTTATATTATACTATAATAGTATTTTTTAAGAACATGTGTAGGACCTAAATAAAGAAAATCACAAAGTTCAACCCCATTGGTAAAACTAAAGATATGTAAAATATAAAAATGCCAAAGTCTTTTTGGTATGTTTTGTTTTAAGATAAATGGTTTGCTCTCAGTGTTCACAAAGTGACAGAAAATGAGACATCTAATATGCTGCTGGTAGTAGCTAATCCCTATAAACATTTGGTAAAGCAACTAATTCACAGTTTTAGATCAGTAACCTACTTCTAGAAATCTATGCTTAAGGAGTTAACCAAGTAGGGGACAAAGACATATGTATAAAAGTAAATCCACAAGTCTAAAGAAATAATATTTGAAATAATGTGTTTGAAATACATATAACAAAACAGGTATTCTTTGAGTTTTTTAATTGCAGTAATATGTTTTCAAGTTATTTAAGCTTAAATTTTATGATAAAAGTAAGACTTGAACATTTGAAGTAATGAATATTAGGGGGAACCTCATAAGAAAACATTAAATAAATAAATAGTGTATGAATATATATGCAGTATCATTCTACTTTTTCATATATTTTTATGTAAGTGCATGTTTTTTGTTTTATTGACACCAAAAAACTTTATTCTTTCCATATTTCCCATAACTACAGTCTCTACAGTTCTTGACAGTGAACAAGACATGGCAAACAATTTAGATGAAAAATCTTGAGTCTATCTTATCAATATAACACCACTGGATAAGCCTATGCCCCTTTTCAAATCTGATGCTTAAAAACAAAAACAAAAAAGGACATTTCCATTAAAAACCACCTGACTTGTTACAATATCCTCTCAATGGTCTTAGTCTGCATAATATTATCTTTAGCATTCTTCCAGTACTACAAGGCTGGAAGCCTGGAAACTACATTTCTAAGACTCCCTTACTAGTAGGGTTTTAATTAGATTCAACTACTGAGAAAAATTTATATGAGATCTGGAAGGCAGAAGAGAAGGAGGAGCCATTATTTTGGCCCATAATAGTTCATGGGCATCAGCAAGTGGTCGTTATGAAGATGCTTCTAAAAATGACTCACGTTGCTGCTGCAAGCTATTGAGATTATCAGTTGAAAACCTTTTAGGATTTCTTCAGCATTCTAATTTCTAATAAAGTTTTTCTATGGTTCCTGCTTTTCAGATTTTCTGAAAGCCAGCAACACCCTCATGACCCTCACTCTCTTACTTAGCTCTTCTACGGATTCTGTAGTTCTTAGTTCCCTATATGAACTTTCTTTCTGATTAAAATACCAAGAGTGATTGCTCTGTCCCTGACTCATACCTGACTGATAGAACTTCCAAATTCAAACTTCTCATTTCTTCATAACAACCTTTATCCTGTCAAAAAAAAAAGGCATTGACTAGGAAAATAAAAATAAGAACACAACTACTAATATTCATGTTTTCAGAAAGTTCATTATCATCTTGACATTTCATGATCTAAAATATGACCAATTAACTAAAAACTATTAGAAATGATCAATGAATTCAGCAAAGTAGCAGGATATAAAATTAATATTCAGAAATTGGTTGCATTCTTAAACACCAAAAATGAATTATCAGCAAGAAAAATTTAAAAAATAATCTCATTTACAAATGCATCAAAAAAAACCTGGGAATAAATTAACCAAGAATGTAAAAGAAATGTACTCAGAAAATTATAAGACATTGAAGAAAGAAATTGAAGAAGATAGAAATAAATGGAAGCATATATTGTGTTCATGGAGAGAAAGAACATTAAAATGTCCATACTATTCCCAAAGCAATCTGTATTTTCAATGCAATCCCTATCAAAATATCAATGGCATTTTTTGCAGAACTAGAACAGAGAATTTTAAAATTTATACAGCAGCATAAAAGACCCCAAACAGCCACAGTAATATTGAGAAAGAACAAAGTTGGAGGTGTCACACTACCTGATGTCAAACTATAAGTCTAGAGTGATCAAACAGCATGCTACTGGCATAGAAACAAATACATTGACCAATAGAACAGAATTGAGAGCCCAGAAATAAACCCATATCTACATGGTCATTTAAACTATAACAAAGAAGGCTAGAACATACAATGAGGTAAAGACAGTGTCTTCAATAAATGGCATTGGGAAAACTGAACAGATACATGCAAAAAAATGAAATTGCAACATTTTCTTACACCATATACAAGAACAAACTCAAAATTAATTAAAAATATAAATTTAAGACCACAAACCATAAAACTCCTATAAGAAAACATAGGCAATAAACTCTTTGACCTTGCTCTTAGTAATATTTTTTTATATGTCTCCTTGAGCAAGGGAAATAAAAGTAAAAATAAACAAATAAGACTACATCAAACTAAAAAGGTTTTGCATAGCAAAGGAAACTATCAATAAAATTAAAAGACAATGTACTGAATGAGGGTATTTGTCAATGAAACATTGATAAGGGGTTAATATCCAAAAGTTATAAAGAACTTCAATACCCCAACCAAAAAAAAAAACAAACAGTTCAATTTCAAAAATGAGCAGAAGACCTAAATAGACATTTCTCCAAAGATGTCATTAGACATATGAAAAGATACTCAACATTACTAAATTATCAGAGAAATGCAAATTAAAACCACATTGAGATATCACTTCACACCTGTCAGAATGACCATCATCAATAAATCAACAAACAAGTATTGGAAAGGAGATGGAGAAAAGGGAACCCTCACGCACGATTGGAACTGCAAATTGGTGCAGCCACCATAGAAAACACTGTGGAGATTCCACAAGTAATTAAAAATAAAACTACCTATGACCCAGCAATTTCACTTTTGGTTATATATCTGAGGAAACCCAAAACACTTTGAAAAGATATGTTTACTGCAGCACTATTCATAATAGTCAAGATATGGAAGCAAACTAAGTTCCTATCAATTAGATAAAGAAGTAATAGTAAATATATACAATGGAATATTACTCAGCCATACAAATGAATGCAATCTAACCATGTGTGACAACTTGAATGGGCCTAGAAAGTATTATGCTAAGTGAAAAAGTCAGACAGAGAAAGATCAATATCATATGATCTCACTTATATGTGGTATCTAAAGAACAAAATAAATGAAAAAAAAAACAGAAACAGACTCATAGATACAAGGGACTGATGGTTGCCAGATGGAAGGGGGTTTGGAGGCTTGGCGAAAAAGTGAAGGGAAGAAGAAGTACAAGTTGTTAGTTACAAAATAGTCACATGGGTGTAAAGTAAAACACAGTAATAATATAATAACTATGTATAGTGCCAGATAAGTAATAGATTAATCAGGGAGATCACTTCTTAAATTACATAAATGTCTAAGCACCATGCTATTCACCTGAAGTTAATACAAAATAATATTGTATGCCAACTGTAATTGAAATTAATTAATTAATTAATTAATTAATAGTAAGTTTAAAATATGACCAATTAAGAGTTCAGAAACTCTGGCATTCCTAACTTTTAGGTGTTCAGCAGGATACTTTTCTGCCCAGGTTGATTTTGTCCTCGCCCACTCTGGGACATTTGGCAGTGTCTGGAGATATTTTTGGCTTTTACAACTGGGAAGATGGGGTTTTGCTTACTGGCATCTGGTGAGTAGAGGCCAGAGATGCTGCCAAACATCGTACAATGCACAGGAAAGTCCCATACAACTGAGAACCATTCAACCTGAAAAATCCCTACTGCCAAGGTTGGGAAATGCTGCCTTCAATTTTTTTCATCAGTCTTCCAGAATCATTACATCAAAGCTCAAGTTACACAAATTTTATATTCAGTATGATAAGAAAAGAGAAATATCTGTAATTAACTCCAAAAAAAGGGCCATAGTCAGAACCTGTAATATAGATGAGGGAAGAATGCTTTTAACAAAAATAACAAAGGAACCAGAGGGGGCCTAATAAGAGAACAAAGAGAAGAGAAAAGACTCTTCAGCATAGAAATTGGGCCATCTCTCACTTCTGCAAAATGACAGTGTTTATTTCTGTGATGAATTATGGATGCCTTTTCTTTCCCTCTCTGCACTTATCTATATTTTCCAAATTTTATATAATGGTCATATATTACTTCCATAATTGTAAAAAATAATCAATAAGCATTACATTTTAAAATATACAGAATGAGAATAAGCAACCCTTTTGAGGAAATATTCTAGTCATATTGCTGCAAGTACTTTATAGGATCTCGGAAATCCTCCAGGAAAATAGAGACAAATAGAAAAATCATTCAACTTCCACCAATCTTATTGTTCTGATTTACAATGACGCATCTTCCACCAAATTTTATTAACAAGTTTTCTCAAATGTACTCAAGACAGTCAGGAATAAATTGTAAATTTTCCCTAAGCAACAGTGGTGTGCAAGAACAAGGATCCCACCCTGTTTGGATCAAGAGATTGTTGTTCAGGGGACACAGAGTCCTCATGAGAGAAGGAAAGAAGTAATCTCCCCATCAGCATCACACAAGAAGCAGACTGAGCAATCAAACTTGATTTGTAAGACCCCTGAGTGTGAAATTCTGTCAGCTCAGAATTATATGTGTCCATAACATTTTACTGTGCAATGATATTTGTGACTAATGTCTAGCTTTTAATCAGATTCCCAGTGGTTTAAGTCCTATAGATTTCCCTGCAATCCCTATGAGGTAAAACTAGAACAAGAGTTCCCATAAAGTGACCCACAAAACTAGGAGCAGACTGGATGTTACCCCAGGCTCTTTCCCTAGAAAAATGGGAGGTTCAGGAGGAAGCACACTGGGTTCAATGTGTAGTCACTCCTCTTACCTTTCTAATGCAGTCTGTCGTGGTCTCTGCGGTACAGTGGGGTACTTCAGTCTCATTCCCATGTTCCAGGGCTTCCTCAGTAGTGTCTTTTCCATGAATAGTTGTTAGTTGTTCTTGTGAAGAGAGCAAAGTCAGAAACAACCTATGTCATCATCTTGGTGAAATCACTCCAAGGCTAGCTTTTAATCTGTAGATTTCACAGATGCAGCTCACTTCTAAATTTTAAAAACCCATAAAGTATATATTTTGTTATTTTGAATATATTAATTATTTATGTATTATTGGGCCACACTTAAAACTAGACCAACTGGCTCACTCTCTTCTCTTGTAGAAAGTTTTCCAAACTCTAAGAGGGAATAGAATCACCATAGCAATAGTGCTCCATGGCTATGAAATGTTCATAAGGCCCCCTGTAAGCATGATCAATACCAGCTTCAGACCCTCCTGAAAACTCACAAGTTTTAGTTAACCTGTCCCTGAAGCGTAGTTACACAGGCTGCAGAGGGTTATCATGTCCACTGCACCACCCTAAGCTTAGAGTGGACCAAGATCTGGGGCGAATGACCTCTCCAGTTGGGTGTCCTACTCCCAGTACACATCGGACAGGATCATACAAGTACTGTAGCAGGAAAACATAATTTTTTATTTACAATTTCTCCCTTGCCTTCTAAGTAAAATAATGCTAAAAGACTCCTTCATTTGCTGTGGGATATAATGGATGTGAAGAAGCAAGACTGAATAAATTAGAAGACCAATAGATAAATTCCTCATTCAAGAGGAATAAAGAATATAAAGAGGGATGGAGAGATTCCATGGAAGGATATGAAGAGATGGGGAATGATAGAAGGGAAGGTGAGGTTAAGCAAGGTAGAAAAAGATTTTAAGAGCATTTATATTAGAAACTTTGTGAAGGAGAAATGGTGAATGAGGATCTCTGAATCAAATGTATGATTGGTGATGTAACCCTGTTTTCTATTTCCCCTTAAAATTTTTATTAAAATATAGATTTTTTGCTAATGAGCAGGGCCTTGTACATTATAAGTGTTCAATAAATATTTGTTGAATTAATGAATAAATGAACAGACAGAATCATTTAATGGAGTTGGAATTTTCCTCTCTGCACAGGTAGAACAGTGCACAAAAAGTGCTGAGACTTTCCTCTTTCAGGCTATTCTGCTGTCTACATAATTGTGGTTTTTAAAACTGCATAAATCCCAACTCACTGACATGCTATAATTTACTTATTCATTGTAATTTGTTTTTCTATCAGAGGCAATGCTGCAATGAACATCTTTGGACACACAGCTTTTTTCTGCAGGCATGCTAACAAATTGCTTTCCCAAAGGTATGGGTACAAGCATACTCTGACAGCCATGAGGCAGTTGGAGACTCAGTTTGAACCAGATAGAATGCTCCCAGCAAGAAGTTTCTTTGGGTCCCAGTTTCAACTGATGGTTTTCACAGAAGCTGAGTAACCCTGTGCATTGGTCATTAAACGTCCTAGGCCAAGTGCAGTATTATGTCTTGAAAATATAAAACTGTCTTCAAGATCTTTAATCTGATGTAGGAAGCAAATATGTAAACAAGTGATTAAAATGTGGTAATATGAATGCTATTATAGAGGTACGCTGAAAGTGTTTTTGAGAATGTAAGCATCTAATCTAATCTTGAATTAAGAGAAGATTGAGTGTCAGGGAAGATTCCTAAAGGAAATGATATCTATACTTCTCTTAGAGGAGAAATAGAAGAATCCACTTGAGGAAATGAGAAGAGTAATGTCTTCCAGATAAGGAGAAAACAATACATCGAGGCACAGATGTGAAAAAGAAAATTTTATGGGGCAAAGAGCATGAAATGTTATGTCTATAATGGGTACTGGAGATAATGCATAAGAATGGCTAAGATGATAAGCAGAAGATAAAATATGAAGGTTCTTGAATATACTTCTGGGATTTTGGACATCACACCACAGGCAAAATGCTAGCAAGCCCAGGACTAGCTGGCATGCTCAGATTTGCCCCAGGTAAAGATCACTGAGAGGTGAGAAAAGGGTAAAGCCAGGAAAGCAGACAAGAGTAATCCAGGAGCTAAGTATCAAGGGATAGCCTCAGTAATAAAAGCATTGTAGAAGGTAGTAACCTCCTACTATTTCTTAGGGAAGGTATACCCAGGTTCCACAGAACTGCAAAGCTCAGCCACAATCACAAAAATTCATTTTCTTAACTTCACCAAGACAAATAACTTTACCTCATTTTTCTGGTTTAGTTCTACCATGATTCCTCATATTTCCAGTTCTATAAACCTCTGGTTTTATTCTATGATTCTACCTTATGCTGATAGCTCTTTGATGCCACCTTGTTACTTGTCTTCTAATTTCTCCCTGGATCCTACTCAGATCAGCTAAAAAAGCTGCCTTTTCTACACTTTGATATGTGGACAGTAGATCCACAAATTGGTATCTTTATAGCATACTGGGGCATCAAAATTATAGTTCCATGTATTTGATCTATGGGGAACTGTGTTAGTCTGAGTTCTCCAGAGACACAGAACCAATAGGAGATGATTAGATAGATGATGATGATGATGATGATGATGATGATGATGAAGATAGATGATAGATAGATAGATAGATAGATAGTTAGATGATAGATAGATAGATAGATAGATAGATAGATAGATAGATAGATAGATGATGGAGATAGATAGATGATAGATGATAGAAATTTAAGAAATTGGCTTACGTAATTATGAAGAATGAGAAGTCCTGAAATTTGCAATCAGCAAGCTAGAGACCAAGGAGAGCTGAGGGTATAAGTTTCAATTCAAGTCTAAGTCCAAAAGCAGAAGACCAATGTTTCAGCTCAAAGACCAGCAGAGAGAGAGAATTCTTTCTTATTCAGCTTTTTATTTTATTTAGGCCTCCAATTGATTGGAAGATGTCCACTACATTGGCAAGGGGCATCTATATCATTCAGTCTATTCATTCAAATGTTTATCTCATCCAAAAACACACTCACAGACATATTCAAAAATCATGTTTAACCAAATATCTGGGTTCCCTCATGCCCCAGGAAGTTGACATTTGAAATTAACCATTATGGGAACTAAGAGGACCCACAGCCAGGATTTGGAGATCTTGGCTATACCAGTCTCTGGAGCTGTGCTGTTCAATAGAGAAGCTACATGCTTGAAATATGGTTATTTTGAACCGGGAAGTACTGTAATAGCAAAATGCCAGATTTTTAAGACTTGGTACCAAACAAAAAAAATAAAATATCTCATGAATAATTTTACATTGATTACATGTTGAATGGCAATATTTGGATATACTGGGTTAAATAAAATATACTATTAAAATTAATTTTACCTGTTACCTTTTACTTTTTAATGTAGCTGCTAAAAAATGTCTAATCATGCATATGATTCACATTCGATTTCTATTGACAAAGGTTATTGGTGGCATCAGAAGTGCAGATTAAAAAGTTTAAAATTCAGGGTACAGTTTTAGTCTTAATAAAGTACAGCTGGACTAACAGGGGAACTGAGGCATAGGCCACTAATGTGAATTGAGCTTGTGCTGTTGGGGAGATGAGCCACCGTGGCTCCCTGGGCCTAGAACTCCACAGACACTGGCCATCTAGGCTTTGACCTCATGAATAAGATCAGACCCCACTCCAGGTGGAACAAACACTGGTCTGGCTAAAGGACTATACTAACTACACTTTCAGGAGGAGGCTCTCCATGATGCCACCAGCACATGCTGTGGAAGGAAAGTGCCGATTCTCCTGCTGTCCACCTCCTTGCTTCTTTGAGTTGGGTAAATTCTATTTAGGAAGAACAATAGCCCACTCTGAAGCAATTCTCGTTCCCTTTGGTCAAATACATTATAAGTCTGTGCTTCAAACATATTATTGAGCGAATAATCATCCTTCCTTTTGTTTGCTTTTCTGGGTACTGAGAGGTAATAGAATTAATTTTCTTTACTGAGAAAACTGAAAATCCATTTGTAAATACTGGTTTGGTTTTTAAATAGTCCTTAAGAGGTGATATACAATTAAAGGTTGTTTAGATTTCACTTAAGAAGCTAGAAGAGTGAGGCTTGCTGGAAGTGTGTATTAACAGACCTTATTAAGCATCCAGCAGTGCCCACCAGGCCTCTGTTGGCAAATTCCCAAAGCATGAAGCAGGAAGGTACAGTGGGAAGGCAGATTGGGAGTTGAGGAGCATCTCAGAAAAACAGGAAGAAAGAAAGTGTGAGCAAATAGCAGGTGAGACTGAAAGCAGCCACAAGAAAGCCTCATTCTAGCCCATCTTTGCTACTACCATGACTTCATGAAGAGGTCTGAGCCATGGGAGCTGGGAAGCCTGGGTCCTGCTATGATATGGCTTGAAGAGATCTTAGTAAAGTCCCTAAGATGTCCCAATACTCTGTGTCCTTGCCAAGTACCCATTACCACAAAGGAGACCTCTTCAGCCTCTCCAAGGATCCCCTTTTCCACCGGTCCCACTGGCCATTCCCTGGCTGACCTCTATTCCTTTTTTTACCATTTCATTGAAGCTCCTTTAGTAAAACAAAAGTAATAAGACTGACTATTAATCTGTCAGCAGTTTTAGTTTTATTTCACCCCTCCCTGAGTTTGCTAAAGATTCCGTCTCTTTGTCTTCCTTCCTCCAGCAAATTTCCTGGTCTGCCACACTGGTCCTTATGCTCCTATCAGAGAAAATGAGAAGAAGTAGAGGAGGTCAATAAAAGGCATGCAGGGTGACCACTAGAGGAAGCTAGGAAAGGTTGTAATAAGGGCAAGGGAGCCAACTAGGAGGCAGGCAGCAGTGACAGAGGGCCTAGTGCTGAGAAGACAAACTGGGGTCTCTGTGTCACATTATGGCACATTATTGGAGGGGCAGCAGGACCTTGCTTGTTGGAGCTTGGAACTAAGATGCACACAATAGAATTTCAGTTTAATAAGATTAAACTGTATATGGCTTGAAAGTTTTTCTCCATGAGTACCCAAAGGCTGAATTCATAATATAAAGACCTGAGGCAAGCATCAGCTGCTAGGGCTTTTGGAATACCACTCCACCCCGACCCAAGAGCCATGAGGATACTGGGGAGACCTCGCTGAGGTTGGAAGTAAAACTGGGAAGTGACTGAGATGTTCAGACCAACAGGTAACAGTCAGATCACCAGATTCACCTGTGTGACAAACATTGTGATGTACCCATCTACTGCCCATTACTTCCTTCTCTCTTATTGCCAGAATCACTTAGAGTGGCAATGTACCAGCTAGAAAATTACATTTGCAATCTCCCTTGCAGCTGAAAGTAAATTCCCATGTGCCAATGAGACATGAGAGAATGTCTACTGGGAAAATCTGGAAAAGTCTTAATTTCCATAGATAGCACTGCTCCTTTCCCAGTCACTTTCATCCTGCCCTGGTCATGAACAGGAAGCCAAAGGAGCAGAACTCTTTTGCCACCAAATGTTGGCCATGAGAAAGAGAATTGTAGGTAGGAAACAGCAGAACAGGAAGAAAGGAGCCGGGGTACAGATACCACCCCACACCTGGACTCCTATCCCAGATGTCTGGTTTTACGAGAAATAAATAAACCCCCTTTCTTGTTCAAGTTATTTATTTTCATATGTCCACAGTTCTATCCTGACAAATAGACATGCCATTATGTGGTTTTACTAAGTTGAAGAAATTTAAAGCACTCATTATTTACAACATCAACTCCACAGATGCCCACATCCTCAGAATTATTTGGAGCAGCTGAGAATCCGTCAGTATCAAATGAGCCCGGGCCCCACCTCAGAGACATGGCTTTCAAATATAAGTCAAGTCTGGAATCCCTGGAGATGTGGCTGTACCCCTGCAACTTACTATGAAAAAATTGGCATGAAATGTAAGAAATCAGTAGGAAATAGGATATCAGGGTTTGTAGAAAGGATCTAGACGTGTGTTACAATGTATCACAGAAACACTGTAAGGATAAAAGTGATACTGAAACATATACCTGCTGCCTCTGGCAGGCAAGCTGTTGTGGCCTGGCACTAAAGGATACTCATGGGCACAACACCATAAAAACAGAAACTTCATGTGTGGACAGCACCTGAGGCTCATTGATATCTGTGCTAGAGTCCCACCAGAGACAGAACCCAAGTTATGTGGGAAGAGTAATTTAATACAATGAGTTGTTAACTCATTATAAAATTGTTAACTAAGTTACTGAAAGGGTAAATCAGAGAACACAGGTATTACAGAGGAAGTAACTGCAGGAAGCAGCTACTGTCACTTGGGCCAGAGAAACAAAAGGAAGATGGAATTTTTAAAACTTAGAAAAGTAGAGGAGGAGCCTCTTGAGCTGAAACTCAGACTTGGAGAAGAGGCACCAGCTGGTGCTGGGTCTCTAGCTTTGAAGAGTTGTGTAAGGTGCCATGATTCTAGTTCTGTGAGAGTTGGAAAAACTGCAGACTGGATTCAGCTGTTGTTCCAGAAAGAAACTGCCTCTGCCAAGGTGAAGAAACTTTGCTGATGGAAAGAGCATGTGCCCCACTCCCTCCTTCAGCCCTGCCATCTCCTTCCAGTATCCCACTACTGGCAGTGCCTATCATAATAAAGCAGCTGGCTGATCAAGAATATGGTTTGCAGAGTCCCAGCTTCAGCATCTTAGAGCAGAGATTGAAGAAGGGCTTGGGGGTGAGAGACAATTATTTAATAACTGGCACAATGTCCCTGTAGCAGATACTCAGTGAATAATGTTCACCTCCATATTTTAAAATATGCTAATCAATAGAGATGAGAAAATAAGCTTGGAGACTCAGAAGCATTTAAATACATTAAGGAGATAGGGAAGGGAGTTATAAACAGTCAGAAATTAATAAGCAGCATTGAACTTGATTCCTACTATTGGCAAATCAAATCAATATAGAGAAAATAGAAAAGGAAATGGACCCAATAAAGGAAATATCAGCTCAGGCTAAAGTAGTTCAGCTAGAGGAGGCTGAAGAAGCCAAAAGGGAGGCCACCAGGGTTTCACATCACAGAAGTAGAACTCAGCCAGGCATGATTCCAGCAAATAGAGATAAGCTGGTCCTCAGCTAAAGACTAGTTGAAGATTTGGCCTGTACTGTGCTTCCCAGACAGAAGATGGGCCTTGGGCTAAAATCTGCAGGCATCGGGTGCTTGCCTCCTAGTACATCACAGACATGTGTGAATTGATTTTGAAGGTGAGCTGAGTCCCACACTTGCTTTGGTTGTAATAACCAGAAGGATCAAGAGGTCCAGGGTCCCTTTAACTACTTATATCAGAGACATTTCTTAGAGGGGAAAGGGATTAAATGCTCAATCTCAGCATTATGACATCACTCATTCCTGGTCCTGAGGTTGGTAACAAGAGTCTAAGTAAACTCAGCCAGACACCTGGAGGCTACCCAAATGCTAACAAACACTCAGAGTAAAAGAAGGCAAAGCTGGGAGGAACGAGAAGTGAATGTGAGCTGGAGTCAGTAAGGGGCTTATTAAGTAATTTAACATTTTTTTGTAGAGTTCATTATACTACTGAGGTAGAAGACGATGGAATATAATATTAACTTCAATAATATAGTATAGCTTTGTCCCAGCCCCCAACCCATGCTTGCTGAAGTATTCTAGCCTAGCCTGCTGCCATTTCTCCAGTCCTCCAGGGTCCCCAGCCTTGTCATACCACCACTAAAGATTTTGTGCTGAAGGATACAGATGAAAGAGAGACTGAGGATGGGGCCACTAGGGATGAGAACCCTTGGGCACGTTCAGGGGCCTTTGAAGACCTAGTCCTGGAGAACAACTGCAGTGAGGAAAGCAATATGAGGGGTAAAAAATGAGAATTTAAAAAGTATTGCCAGAGATCGTGTTTTCACTTCATGGGCCTACAGATGTACAAGAAAAGAACATAAATTGTTTTGAAATTACTTTTGGCCATATGCTGTGTTCTTTTAACCACAACACTGCTTTGGGAATAAACCACGTGAGTGGTAGCCCTATAAAAGTCATGAAAACAATCTAAAAGGTCCCTAAAAGATACAGGGGCTGTCAGAGAATTGCCTAAGCCTCTTTTACTTTTATTTCCAGGCCACGTCTTTGGCTAGGCCAGCTCGGAGCTTGGCGCCCTTCTCACTGCAGCTCTTATAGACTCAGTTCCTTCCCTCTCATGCTAGCACTTCCAGTTGGTTCTCTGATCTTCAGCATCCCTTCTCAGCCTTACTGTGGAGACAGCTTCTCAGGCCTCCTACAGACCAACCCAGAGCTCTTTCTCTATTTAAGAAATAGACTGGTGATGACTATAAGTATGGACACTATTTTTCCTCCTTAGGGTAGTTGTCAACAAATCACACACATAGATGCATACACATCATACACACACACGCACATGCACACACACACACACATGCACACACACACACACATGCACACATGCACGCACACACAAATACACACAGTTCTGGACCTAAGTCTGCTAAACTGATCAGCACAGAACAGTAAAGAGAAAGTAGTGAGGGCTCAGGTGATAATTTTGTCTCATGTGGACCTGTGGCTTCTCTGAGCCCCCTATCCTGGGAGATGAGACCGTGCTCACTGGAATATCATCACTTTCTTACAAGGAGATAGTAATCCAGGTTCTCAAGTGGAGTTCCAGTCCTGTATCTTGGGAAGAGGAAGGTGCACTTGGGAAAGGCACCCTCAGAGAAATTGTGACATTAGGAATGGGAACCAGGAGTAGCAGAAAAAGTGGTAGGGCTGGAAAAACAAAATCCAATCTATAGTTTAAGGATTAAGCATAACAGATCTCATCTCCTTTTGTACCAGTTATTAATTTATTGCCTTTCTGTTCCATCACTTTGAGATATTTCAACATCGTCACTCCATCCAACACACTATCATTATACAGACTTAACCTTCTTGATCTTAGTAACTTATATCTGGATTCCAATCCCATGGTCATATCAATTGTTCACACTATTTCTCCAGCCAGCTCTTCTTCCAGCCTTTACTTCCATACTCATGAGAGTACTCAAACTCATAAAGAATTCAGTTCCTTAAATCCTTAACTTTCTTCCAGTCTACCAGCAGTTCCTAGCCCATTTTCTTCTAAATTCAGCACAATCTCATCATTGACAACCCAAGTCATTTTCTCCCTCTAGAATTCATGAAATCGCATGGTTTTGAATCCTATCTCCAGCACATTCTACCTTTGTAACTTTGGGAAAATTCACTTATCAGCAACTTAGTTTCCTCATCTGTTAAATGGATTTAATATTAATTTCAACCTCCTAGAGTTGTTAAGAAAATTAAACAAAATAAAATACATAAAGAGCTACATACATAAAGATTTTTTGTTTTCAATATGTTTATTTTATTTTTTAATAATTTTTTTTATTTTTTATTACAGTTGGCATACAATATTATATCAGTTTCAGGTATACAACATAGTGGTTAGACATTTATATAACTTATAAAGTGTTCATCCTAATAAATCTAGTACCCATCTGATGCCATACATAGTTATTACACTATTATAGACTGTATCTCTGCTATATTTTACATCCTCATGACTATTTTGTAACTACCAATTTGTGCTTTTTAATCATTCCCCCACCTTTCACCCAGCAACTATCAAAACACCCTCTGCATCTATGAGTCTGTTTCTGCCCTACCTGTATGTTCACCTTGTTTTTTAGATTCCACATATAAATAGAATCACATGGTATTTATCTTCCATCTGACCTACTCCACCCAACACAATATCATCCAGGTTCATCCATGTTGTTGAAGGTGGCAAGATTTCATTCTCTTTTAATGACTGAGTAATATTCCATTGCATATATGTACCACCTCTTTTTTGTCCATTCATCCACTGATGGACACCAAGGCTGCTTCTGTATTTTGACTACTATAAATAATGCAAAATGTCCCTTCAAAGAAGTGTTTTGAGTTTCTTCAGATAAATACCCAGTAGTGGGATTACTGGGTCCTTCTTTGTCTCTTGTGATAAACTTTGTTTTAAGGTATATTTTGTGTGCATAACTATTGTTACCCCATCTTTTTTTTTCATTTTCATTTTTGTAAAATATCTTTTTCTGTCTCTTCACTTTTATTATGTATGTGTCTCTTGTGGGCACCATATGTAAGAGTCTTATTTTCTTATCCATTCATCTACTCTATATTTTGATGGTAGTGTTTAATCCATTTACACCTAAAGTAATTGTTGATAGACATTTTATGACTCATATTTTTATCTTTTTTTTCTTCCTCTTAAAAAAGTTCCTTTAACCTTTCTTATAATACTAGTTTGGTGGTGATGAGCTCTATAGATTTTCTTGTATGGGAAGCTCTTTATCTATCTTTTAATTCCAAATGATAGCTTTGCTGGGTAGAGTAATCTTGATTGCTTTTCATCACTTTCAATATTTAGTGCTAATCCCTTCTGGCCTACAAAGATTCTGTGGAGAAAGCAGGTAACAGTCTTATGGGAGCTCCCTTGTAGCTAACTAGACAATTACCCTTTGCTGCTTTTAAGATTCTCTCTTTGTATTTAACCTTTGGCATTTTAATTATGATGTGTATTAACTTGGGCCTCTTTGGGTTCATTTTGTTTAGGACCCTACACTTACTGGGCTTGCAAGTCTATTTCCTTCACCAGATAGGTAAGTTTTCCTTCATTATTTATTCAAATAGATTTTTAATTTCTTGTTCTATCTTTTCTCCTTCTGGTACCACTATGTTGCAAATGTTGTTGTGCTTGATGTTGTCCCAGAGCTCCTTAAACTATCCTCATTTTTATTTATTTTCATTTTTTATGGTGACATTGGTTAACGAAATCCAATGTTTCAGCTGTACACTTTCATAGAAAGGCATGTAAATATTTACACTGTGTGTTCACCTCCCATAGTTAGATTTCTTTCTGTCACCACATATTTGACCCCCTTTACCCTGTCTATCTCCATCCTGCCCTGTCCTCCCTACCCTGTGGTAACCATTAGCCTATTGTCCAAGTCAATGACTCTCTGTTTGTTTGTCCTGTTCATTTGTTGCTTTTAGGTTTATATACTCCTGATAAGTGATATCATGTGATTTTCAACTTTTTCTGTCTGGTTTATTTCACTTAGCATGATTTTCTCAAGGTCCATCCTTGGTCTAAAATGGTAGTGTTTCATCTCTTCTTATGGCTGAGTAATATTCCATTGTATATATGTACTACAGCTTCTTTATCCAATCTTCTATTATAGGACACTTTGGTTGCTTCCATATCCTGACCACTAAGAATAATGCTGCCATGAACATCAATGTACAATTATCTTTTCAGATATGAGTTTTCAAGTCTTTGGTGTAAATACCCAGCAGAGGGACTGCAGGATCATATGGTAGATTAATTCTTAGTTTTTTGAGGAACTTCCATACTATTTTCCATAGGGGCGATACCAATTTGCAGTCCCACCAGCAGTTTATGAGGGTTCCTATTTCCCCGAATCCTCTCCAACACTTCTTATTACTTGCTCAGTTGATTTTAGCTATTCTAACAGGTATGAGATGGTATTTCATTGTGGTTTTGATTTGCATTTCCCTAATAGCTAGCGATGTTGAGCATCTTTTCATATATTTGTTGGCCATTTGTATGGGCTCCAAGGAGAAGCCTATTTTTTGATTGGATCATTTGGGGTTTTGTTACTGTTGTTGTTATTGAGTTGTATGAGATTTTTGTACATTTTGGATATTAGGCCCTTATTGGAGATCTTGCTTGCAAATATATTTTCCCATTCAGATGGCTGTCTTTACCTTGTTGATGGTTTCTTTTGCTGAGCAGAACATTTTGTTTCTTTTTAATTTAGTTTAGAATGTAGCCCCATTCATTTATTTTTGCTTTTACATCCTTTGCTTCTGATGTAAGATTCATAAAATCCACTTTAAGTTCAAGGTTCTTGAGTTTCGTTCCTATGTTTTCTTCTATGCATTTATTGCAAGTATATGCATATTGTTTCAGGTCTTATATTCAGGTCCTTAATCCATTTTGAGTAAATTTTGATGTGTGGTGATAGACAAGAGTCTAGTTTTATAATTTTGCAGGTGGATTTTCAGTTTTCCCAGCACCATTTATTGAAGAGAATTCCCTTGCTCCACTGTATGTTTTTGGCTCTTTTGTAGAAAACTATTTACTCATATAAGTATGAATTTATTTCTGGACTCTCAATTCTGTCCAAATGGTCTGTGTGTCTGTTTTTCTGCCAACACCTCACCATTTTAATTACTGTCACTTTTTAGTATAATTTAAATGTGGGCTGAGTGATGCCTCCAGCCTTGTTCTTTTTTCTCAGGATGGCTTTGGCAGTTCAGGGTCTTTTGTGCTTCCATACAAATCTGATGATTTTTTGTTCTATTTCTTTAAGAAATGCTGATGGAATTTTTATGGGAATTGCATTAAATCTGTGTAATGCTTTAGGTAATATGGTCATTTGAACTATGTTGATATTTTCAATTCAAGAACATAAAATATTTTTCCATTTCTTTGTATCTTTTTAAATTTCTTTTAATAGGGTGTTGTAGTTTTTATACATTTCATTAGATTTATTCCTGGGTATTTTATCATTTTGTTGCAATTACAAAAGAAGTTATTTTTTTCCACTCCTTTTTTCTGACATTTTATTATTAGAGTATAGGAATGCTATGGATTTTTGAATGCTGATTTTGTATCCAGAAACTTTACCATATTTGCTTATTGTTTCTAGTAGAGTCTTGTGGAGTCTTTAAGATTTTCTGTGTAGAAAATCATGTCATCTGCAAACAGTAAGGGTTTGTCTTTTTCATTTCCTATTTGGATGCCTTTTATATTTTTCTTTTTTCTGATTGCATTCGCAAGGACCTCCAATGTTATATTGAATAACAGTGGTGATAATGGACAGCTTTGCTTTATTCCTGATCTTAGAGAGAAGGTTTTTCGTTTTTCACCATTTAGTATAATGACTGATGATTTGTTATATATGGCTTTATTATATTAAGGTACTTTCCTTCTATACTAACTTTATGAAGTGTTTTGATCATATGGATGGATGTCATATCTTGTGGAAGACTTTTTCTGCATCTATTGATATGATCATGATTCTTATTTTTTTAATTTATGTGGTATATCACATTATTTGATTCGTGTATTCTGAAACATCCTATATCCCTGGGATGAAGCCCACTTGACCATGGAGTATAATCTTTATCATATGTTAATGTATTCAGTTTGCTAGTATTTTATTTAGGATTTTTTCAGCTGTATTGATGAAAGATAACAGTCTGTAGTTTTTCTTTTTTGCATTATCTTTACCAGGTTTTGGTATCAGGGTAATATTGGTCTCATAAAATGTGCTGGAAAGTATTGCCTCTTCTATTTTTTTTTTGGAAGAGTTTGAGGAAAATAGGTATTAAATCTTTTTTGAGTAATTGGTAGAATTCACTGGTGAAGCCATCTGGTTCTGGATTTTTACTTTTTGGTAGGTTTTGATGATTGTTTCCATTTCCAGTTCCATTTCTTAATTCAGTCTAGGAAAGTTGCATTTTCCTAAGTACTGGTCCATAAATTTGATGTTATATACTTTTTTCTAGTATTCTTCTATGATTATTTGTATTTCTGCAGTGTCTATCATAATTTCCCCTTTCATCCATGATTTTGTTGATTTGTGTCCTTTCTCTTTCTTCTTGGGTGAGTCTAGCCAGGGGTTTGTAATTTTCTTAGCCTTCTCAAATAACCAGCTCTTTGTTGCATTTATTTTTTTCTATTGTTTTTTATTTTCAATTTCATTTATTTCTCCTCTGATTTAGATTATTTATTTCCTTCTGCTGACTTTAGGCCTCATTTGTTCTTCATTTTCTACTCTTTTTAAGATGAAGCATTAGATTGTTTATTTGGGCTCATCCTTGTTTTAGGAGGTAAGCCTATAATAATATGAATTTTACTCATATGACCATTTTTGCCATGTCCCAAAAGTTTTGATATGGTGTGCACTAGCATTATCATTTGTTTCTATGTATCTCTTAATCTCTCTTCTTATTTCTTCTCAGACCCAGTTATTCTTCAGTAGCATGTTGTTTAATCTTCATGTATTTGTGGTCCTTTCTGATTTCTTTCTGCAGTTGATCTCTAGTTTCAAAGCATTATGGTCAGAGAATATGTTTGGTGTGATTTCAACCCTCTTATATTTGTTGAAGCTATCTTTGTGTCCCAGTATATGGCTGATTCTTGAGAATGTTTCATGTGTCATTTAAGGATGTTATTTCCTTATTGATTTTCTGTTTGCATGATTTGTCCATATCCGACAGTGGGATATTTAGGTCCCCTACTATGATAGTGTTTTGGTCTGTTTCTCCCTTTGGTTCTGTTAGTAATTGCTTTACATATTTCGAGGCTCCCTGATTGGGAGCAGAGATATTAAGAAGTGTTATGTGTTCTTGATGCAAGATTCCCTTTATCATTATGAAGTGTCCCTCAGTATCTTCCTTTACCTTTTTTTTTATTTTGAAGTCTAATTCATCTGATATTAGTACCTCTACTCCCATTTTTCTCTGAATGCCACTTGCTCAAAATATCACTTTCCACCCTTTCCCTTTGAGTCTATATTTGTGTTTGGAACCGAGACACATTTCCTGGAGGCAGCATATGGTTGGGTTTTATTTTTTGATCCATTCTGCAACCCTGTGCTTTTTTATTGGTGGGTCCAGTCCATTTACATGTAGGGTGATTATTGAAATATGAGTTCTTCTTATAGCCATTTATCTTTGCTTTCTGGTAGCTCGGTGTTTCTATTCCTTCCTTGTCCTCGTGTTTCTGTTTTCTTTATTATTTTTTTTTTACTTCTGTGGGTTTTCTCTCTGGTTCTTCTTGTTAGATGTTATATACTTTAGTTCTGAACCTTCTATGAGTGGTTACCATTATTAATATGTAGAGGATAATTACATACGTACAGTATTCCATTTTCTTATGTGCGTGCCTTATCTCCATTCCCCTTTGCAAATTTGGATCTTTAAATTCTCCGTCTTTCAGTCATTGTTATCTCAATTTGTTTCTATAAATGCTGACTGTTCATTACTATTTTGCTATAGCAATTCTCTTCTTGTTTAAGTTTATAATGCCCTGTTCTTAGTAAGAATTGCACTCCTCTGCTTCTATTTGCCTGCTAATCACCT
>PVKZ01002673.1:0-199585 GCA_004027375.1 Macroglossus sobrinus
TAGAAGTCTCTAGAGACTAGCGGTATAGCAACATCGGCTAAGCGTGACCAACTCCCTCGTTCTATACTACTATAAGAGTGTGTTTTGAAAACAATACATTTGCTGGTGCCTTGTGCCAGTCCTCCCAACCCTGTGTCCTAGTCTCTCTCATCCCACGCCGCCTCAGACCCTGGAGGGGATTGTTGCGCAGGTCGCGACATCTACCACAGCTTCTCATTCCATGACCATGGCCTCCACCAGTAGAGCATTCTTGGGCCCAAGGTGCCCTGACTCATGACCAGATTGTCCACACTTGAAGCAATTATTGCTGCTCATGGCTGCAATTAGATCTTTGGTGTTTGCACAAACCTGAAGCAGTGGAGACTTGGATCCAGTAGATACTTTTTAAATTGAATGAAGGGAAAAGTAACTTTCATTTTAGGATTGGAATGACTCAACCTTATATTTAGCACAAATTGGAGGTACCTAAAAGACTTATTCTCTAGATATTAAAAAAAATTTTTTTTTGATTCTTGATATAGTATAACAAGCATTGGCTTTGGGGATCTGGTCTCAGTTCTGCCTTTTAATCTAAGATTGATTTCACTCTTTTGCATATTGAACATTATCATAAAAGAGATTGACTGCATAATGAGTGTGAAAGTTAATTAAAAGCTGCCTACATATTATTAGTCCAGGTATGCTAACAATTGACAGTGTTAATAAATGAGCAACATATTGCCATACATTCATAGAGATAAAGGGGACTGATCTGTTAAATTACAAAGAGAATAAACTTAGTGAAATAAAATCTACAAATGCTATACTTAGGAGCTAATACACACTAAGTTTTATGCTAGATGGTATGGAGAATTGGAAGGGCATGACAAGCATAGAACAAGGAAGGCATAATTTTATGAGTGGGGTAATAAGAGGTAATTATCCAAAGCAAATATGATTTGTTGTTAGAATAGACTGAATATATACCATGCTATTCTTTCATCCCTATTTATATATATTTATGTCATTTCAGGACCGTATGGAATTGCTATGGCAATTGGCTCTAACAGAAAAGCTACCAGTCTTATTTTTCAAATTTGCAAGTGCTTTAATTTTCTTAACAGAGAACCATTTCCAGTATATTTTACTTTTAAAAATGTACAAATTTGTTGCACCATGCTATAACAAGAAAAATACTGTAAATGGGAAAATTTAACCAAATTCTACATCCTAACACATTAATTGACTTCATTTTCACTTTTTTCCCCTTTCAGTCCCTGTTTCCATGACATGGGCTTTATGATTAGACCAGGTAAATGTTCAGTGTTATAATGCTGATGTACCTGGGAATTAAAGAGCTATTGTTAGCACCAGGAACAGGGAAGTTGGAATCAATGACCAGTTCTGTTACTTATTTACTAAATTTCTTCACACACCCAACTTTCCCTTCCTCTGCTTACACTTCTAAGATAAACTGGACTACTGCATTTTAAAAACAACTAGTTTCACTTTTAAGGAACATCATATTTTTAAGGGGATTGCTAATCTGTCGATTTATGCAAAATTCTTTTGAGATAATTAAGCCTCTTGTTAGAAGTAACAACAACAATTTCTGTGCTAAATCATGTTGTCTTATTTTTTTTTAAAGCTTGCATTGTCTGGCATGAAGACTAGAATAATCAAATAACACACCAGTAAATTATCTGAAAGTATTTGCTAGTCTGAGTTAATGTACCATCATCCTGATTTTGCGTTTAAGGAAACTAGCTCATTTGTCATAGTAAATTAATTGACCATGTATGCTTGGGTTTATTTCTGTGCTCTCTATTCTGTTCCACTAATCTCTGTATCTGTTTTTATGACAATATCATACTGTTTTAATTACCATAGCTTTGTAATTTAGTTTGAAATCAGGGAGCATGATGCCTCCAGCTTTTTTCTTCTTTCTCAAGATTACTTTGGCTATTTAGGGTCTTTTGTGGTTCCATACAAATTTTAGGATTGTTTACTCTATCTCTGTGAAAAATATCCTTGGAATTTTGATAGGAATTGTATATTACCTTGAGTAGTATGGACGTTTTAACAATAGTAATTCTTCCAGTCCATGAGCATAGAATATCTTTCCATTTATTTGCATCTTCTTCAATTTATTAATATCTTGTAATTTTCAATATATAGGGTTTTTTTACTTCCTCAGTGAAATTTATTCCTAGGTATTTTATTCTTTTCGATGCAATTGTAAATGAGATTGTTTTCTTAATTTCTTTTTGCTAGTCTGCTAGTTTTTTGTATATTGATTTTGTATCATGCAACTTTATTGAATTCATTTATTCTAAGTTTTTTGATGGAGTCTTTAGGGTTTTCTCTATATATCATGCCATCTGAAAATAGGGGCTTTTACTTCTTCCTTCCCAATTTGAATGTCTGTTTCTTTTATTGCCTAGTATGGCTAGGACTTCCAGTACTATGTTGAATAAAAAGTAGATCGTGGTATATGATCCTTTTAATGTTTTGTTGAATTTGATTCGCTAATTTTGTTGAGGATTTTTGCAACTATTTGTGTGGCATCCTTATCTGGTTTTGGCATGGGTAATGCTGGCTTTGTAAAATGGATTTGGAAGAGTTCCCTCCTCTTCTAATTTTTGGAGAAAGATTGATATTCTTTGAATGTTTGGTAGAATTCACCAGTGAAGGTATCTGGTCCTGGACTTTTGTTTGTTGGAAGGTTTTTGTTTAGTAATTCAATCTCTTTGCTAGTAATCTGTCTGTTCAGATTCTCTGTTTCACCACAATTTAGTATAAACCTTCCAAGAACCCGGGAGTTCCTTTAAAAGAGTGAATGTGTTCTAACAATAACATATTGTCATACTGTATAAAGAGTAATGAGACATCATCCCTTTATTCAAGGAACTCTAAATCTAGTGTGGAGATACACAATACACCACAGTGCTACCAGAGAAGGAAACAAGGGATGTAATAAGTGGGAGGAGCGGGGTGTAAAAGCACAAAGAGGGGCACCTAACCCAGTCTTGAGAATTTAGAGAGCTTCCTGGAAGGAGGTAAAAGCTTACCCAAATTACATTCATCCCATTATTCCTCTGTTTTTTTTCCCCCTTCAAAGCTCATATTGCTATTCGTAATTATTTACTTATTCGTGTGACTTGCTCAGGTCGGCTGCCTCCCCATTGGGACTTAAACTCCTTGTGAGTAAAGAATGGGTTCTGCTCTCCCGTGTGTCAAGTTCTAGACTCCAGCACAGGCCTGACACAAAGATTAAGGAACTGGGGACTGAACAAATGAATGAGGCTCCAGAGAGGAGGAGAGAGGCGCGGCCCCGCAGGGATGGCAACCACGCTGTGCCGCTGAGCAGGCAGCGGAAGCCCCACCCCTTCCGGCCGTGGCGCGGACTCCCGGGCAGTCACGGCGGCCGGGCCGCGGCGGGCGCCGGCTCGGCCCGCCCCCTTCTCTCCGTCCCGCCCCGCCCCGCCCCGCGCCTTCGCCGGCCGGGTTGCTGTCAGCTCCCTCAGTGTCCGGCAGAGACGTGGTGTATGCTGAGCCGCTGCGGCCGCCAGCTGCTGCAAGTCCTGGGCCTTAGCTTCCCGCTGCTTACCCGCCGGTCGCTTATTCTCTGCCCTCACCGCCTCATGAAGCCGCTGGTCGTCTTTGTCCTCGGCGGTCCCGGCGCCGGCAAGGGGACCCAGTGCGCCCGCATTGTCGAGGTGAGGCTCGGGCAGCTGGCAGGCTACCTGGGCGTGACCGGACGCCGGGCCGGCTTGTCCCGTAGCGCCCAGTCTTCTGCGCCCCCAGGATCCGCGGACTACGAGTCCCGGCAACCATCGCGCGCCTGCTTAGCGGTGGTGGAGGGTCCGCCGGCGCTCGGCATTTCGGTACTGGTAGTCCACATTGCCCGCCACGGGAGCGCCGGGAATAGGAGGGAACCGCTTGAGGTCGCTTTGTTCCTGTGCCCTCTTTCCTTATATTTTGGGGACTAAGTTCGTAACGAGAGTGGGCTGGGAGAGGGATCCGAGAGGGTCAGCCTCCAGGGAGTCACACAGCGCCCAGATGTTAATCTGTCGCTGGGTGTGGAGTGGTGAAGGCAGCCAGAGCTCAGATTTAGTTTAGAGGTGGTGTCCGCCCACAGCTGCTTGCCCGAAGGAGAAACCGATTTTTTCATTCTGTCCCTTCCTGCAACCTCTCTAAACTTTCCAAACTTTCACCTAACCACTCTTTATCCTAGAAAGGATCCCGGGTGTTCAAGGTGTTACTTTAGGTGTTTTGTGATTTGCCAATAGCTTTCTGGCCCCTTCTATGAGCAATACCAGTCCTAAAGCTCCGCCTAAGTTTGTGTGGTTTGGAAAAGCCGTGGAGTCGAGTACTGACATCAAGCTTCAACCTCTGGCCCTGCTGCCAACTCACGCTTTGTTCATTGCCAAGTCACTTCCTCTCCCCGAGTCTCATATCTCCTCTAGAACTTAAGAAGAGGCTGTGCACCCAATTTTAAACTCGATATAGAATACCTCCGAACTCAGAAATTGTGTTACTTCTTCTTCTTCTTCTTTTTTTTTTACTTCCAGGCATACTAAGGTTACCAGTTCAATACTTTTAACAATTTTCGAACAGATTCTTGGTTTCCTTCAGTGACGCTGAGGAGTGCTTATTGGAGAGACTGGGGGAATATGTGGGAAATAAAACAAGATAAGTAGAAACAGAGGAGGCGACCAGTGGTGCTGTCTGTAAAACATACCCAAAGAATCCCTGTGAAACTTGTGACCAACAGAAGTTTTGACCCAGAACTTCTAAAATAATTACCTCATTGTGTGATGTGGCTTATATTAGCTTTGGGTTTTTACTTCTCTTCTATGTTCATACAATCCACTCCTGTCCTATATTTTAATCTCTAAAGAGCACCCAGAAAAAGTCCGACAATAACATCTACTTCATTATGTGTTCTGGTGCTGTATTTATCATTATTGATCGTTTTTAGTAATAAAAGTGGAACTAATTCAACCAAAAATACATAAATATTTTTATCCTCATTTTCTTTTCACTTTTTAAAAGACAAGTGACAGTTGGATGATTTCAAGTTTTTGATACATAAAGTGATTCTTATATGTAAATAACATGATAGGAGGTTTAGAGTCAAGCAGATGTGGATTCATAGTGTAACTCCATTTACTGTTTCTTTAGTCCCTGAGAAGTTGTTACTTTTAGCTTGAGTTTCTCTGTATAAAGGGAGAAATAATACCTATTTAGTATGGTATTTGTGAATAGTAAATGAAGTACAATCTTTGGCAAATATAGATGCAAATAATTTTTTTCTTCATTATAGACTTCTTAATATATATGAGATTGATTATTTTTACTTTGAAGTAGTATTTTTAAAAATTGGTTTATGACTGTTATATTTGAATGCATTTAATTATTTTGTTTCTGAATCTTAATGTAGCTTTAAATGTCCACACCTAAACTGTTAGTACCAGCATTACTTCACTGGATTAACAATGTTCTACACATTCAGTAACTATCATTTATTTATTCTGTTCAGTTTGACAGCTGGTATTATTTTAAACTTGTTAATTATTGCGAGATTTCCATAATGAGATATGTCTCATAATATATTATTCTTTAAGATTTAATGGTTATTTGAGCTTAAACTGTTTTAAATTGTAATCTTTCATGAAAAGAATTGCTCTTGATTCTAATTGCCATAAACATTAATTTGATATCTATAAATTCCAAGTAGTTTATAATTTAGCAATTTCTATTACAATGGAATGTGTATGGTCAGTTACATCAGTTTTTTTTTTTTTTTTTTTTTTTTTTTTTTTTTTTTTTTTTTTTTTTTTTTTTTTTTTTTTTTTTTTTTTTTTTTTTTTTTTTTTTTTTTTTTTTTTTTTTTTTTTTTTTTTTTTTTTTTTTTTTTTGCTTTGTGAGTCTCTTGTATTTAGATTCAATTTTATTGTACAGGTAAACATAAGCTGACTCTCTAAAAGACTGTAATATTTTAAACTAAGTTTTTTTCTGTAGGGAAAAAGTTATATAAATCAAAGTTAAATTTCCCAACTATCATACCATTGCTAACTTAGCTCACAGTGTACTGAAATGTGTTTGAAATAGAATTGTTTCTTTGTGAAAATTACATTGATTACCAACTCAGGCTGCCAGAAGTACATTTTAGGGCCTTGGCTATAGTACCTGAGACTATCTGGCCCTCTAATGTCACAGGGCGTTGCTTTTTGGAATGAGGGTGAAACTAGAGGGGAGATAGTACTTGTTTTTCTTTCTGGAGAATTAATTCTACATCTGCTACTTGATTTCCAAGACTCTGGGGAAGAAAAGGCAAATCTGATACAGTATCTTCTGAAGGTGTTTTAAACTGGGAAAAAGAGGTTAGAGGGGGATTTTAGGGTTGACTATGTCCATTTTTTTTTTGTAGGGGTCTTTTTCAGTTTTATTTTCTAACTTAATTGTTTCTATTTTCTGTGTCCTCTCATACTCAATTTGTTTTTGAAAATCAGCTGTTTTCTAAGAGTGCAATCATTTACTAGAGTTCAGTGCTCAGGGTGGAGTTATTGTGGAATAACTTGTTACTAAAAAATCATGATGGGGATGCTGAATCATTTTTGAATTTTTTAAACTAAGCCTTGTGTATATTGTTTTAACCCAAGAAAAATGATAGTGCTGTAGCCTAAACTTGTCTTTGAAAATAACATTATAATTTTGCACATGTTATGGGAAGGGATATTTAAACCTTCTCTTTTTAAGGTGGTGAACATTTTGCTTACATAAACAAACTATGCTAAAGCTTGTATCCATGCCAAATTGCTTACCGTAGCTCCCCAAAAGCATTCTTAATCATCTTCTACTGTGTCTTAACTTCCTCCAGGGCTTGTAAGGGTAATTTATACTTTGTCCTTACTGTGCTTAGAAAATTTTCGGTGATATTGACTTTAAGCATATAGAAATAAGAAACTTGATTTTATTTATCATTGTGTCTCAAGTGTCGAATATTGTACCTGGCACATAGTCAGTGCTTAATTATTCTTTCAATAAATATTTTTATCTATTTTTTATTTTATTTTATTTTTTAGGTGAGGCAACCCTTGGTAGACCTCACAGATTGCAAGGACCTTGTCAGCTTACAGTCTCTTATTTTTTATTTTTTACGCCTACAGCACGTGGTCTTCCTAGGTCGTCTCCCATCCAAGTACCAACCAGGCCCAACCCTACTTAGTAGCTTCCAAGATCAGACGGGATTGGGCTTGTTCAGGGTTGCATGGCTGTAGACTGAATAAACATATTTAGAGGGCACTAGTTTGTCTTATTAAAGATGTAAAAAAAAAATTACATTTGATCCCCAGGGGGCGCCCAAGTAGCAGTTAGCTCTCCAAATTTCAGGACAGAAGTGTTTCAATGAGACTTAGCTCTGTCTTAACTCAAGTTTCTCATGTAACACTTCAGTTTACTCTCAGTGAATAAGTGGTATGATTGTGAAAATCTGATGAGCATTCTAAAATTTCCAAGCTCCTGATTACATATCCCGAAGCAGATTACCACTCATAGAAGAAACTAGATAAGAAGGTCCACTGGACTTTAAGCTTGTAAGAATAGACCTTTATCCTTTTGAAAAGATAGAGTGAAGTAAGAGATACTTTTTTTAGTTCATTTTTTTGAAAAGAAAGTTTAAATTATCTATAAAGAAGATAGTCCACAGAATTCTTGGCTCTTCTGAAGCACTACATTTTCATTAACAGAATTTTTTTTAAGACAATGGAGGAAGGGAGACTGTATTCCGATTTTACTATCCTTACTTTTGAAACCTTCCTCATTTTTTTTTTTGCCTATTTTAAATTACAAAAGTTACAGACGTGTTGGGAAAAATTAATCTCCAATTTTGAGGTCACTAGTATTAACTGTCTGTATTAACTGCGTCCCCCTCTCTTCAACATTCTTACAAATGAAAACGCAAGTATTTATCTTTTTTATCTCCAGATTGGATTATTCTGTTTTCTACTGAATGTATCATGGCTATCATGGGTATCCTTTCAGGTCTTTACATATAGATTTAATTCATTCTGAATAATAGCTGAAGAATATTCTATAATATAAGCATTACATGGCATCATTGTGCCATTTTCTTGGCACAATTAATTGATGAACATTCAGGTTAGTTTCCAGAAATTGTTTTGCTATAGCGAACAGTGATTCAGTAAACTTCCTTGTAAATATAATTTTGCATATGGATACTTTGTTAAATTCATAAAAGTAGTAATGTTCCTAAAAGTAGGTCTCAGTTGCCTTTAGCTCAAAATAATCTGTATACCACAGAGGCACATCTTGGGGTGACTTGTTCAGAACCCCTTCATGGGATTGCTGAGTCAGAGGATAGATGCACTTTTAATTGATAATGAATTGTCAGATTACTTTTCAAAAACATTATTCTTGTTGTATGTTACAGTTCTGTTAGTACTGTATGATTCTTTACCAGCCATGGATCATTATCATTTTCTTGTTTTTTTTTTGCAAATTTGTAAATCTCCTTTCTAAAGTTTTCTGAATAAATTCCTCATTTTTTCCAAGAAGCCCATTAAGGTGAAATGGCATAATTAGACTTAAAAAAAAATTTCGTGTACTTGTCATGTATCAGAAAACATTTTTGAGAGCTAGGCACTGTGATAGTTGTTAAGATGAATAAGGCATAGACCCTGCTATCAGAAGTTTATGGTGAGTGGGTAGACAAGGAAGTTAATCAATGACTACTACAGGGTAGAGTGGTAAGTTGTATGGTAGAAATATGTCCACATATACCATTTAGATAAAGGACATTTAAATTTTAGTCCAGTGGGTCAGGGAAGTCTCCCAGGGGAGGTGAATTTTGAAGAACACTAAGAAAAAAGCAGCTGGGAGATGTGGGCGAGTGGAGAACACTTAAAAGCAAAGTTACCCATGCATGGGGTAATTGGAGGTTTCAATTACCTAATGGGAGTAAACCTATAAAAGTGAGACTGACCCAGAAAACACTTCCTGAATGCAAACAGTGTGTTGTATCTGTGTGGGGAATGGATATAGGCTTCTAGGAGCTCTTAATTTGTAGTGGAGATAGACACACTTAATAGAATTCCATGAGAAAACATATGAAAGGTTTCTGCAAATATTAAAGTTTCACAATAAATGTTTTAAAACATTTTACCTTTTAGTTTTGCCTCCCTAAATAGATTGTAATGTCTTCAAGGGTAGGGACTCTCTTTTCTGTCTTTTGCTCCTTCTGCATGGTGTGTGAAATATCTACTTCTCCTCCAGATCTCAGCTTAATACAGATTCCCAAAGTTCTTAGTTCATGGTGTCTTTAGTGTCTCAGTAAATTTATTTATGACTACCCTAGTCCAAAATAAATATCTAATAGTTATCTTTATTAATTAGATCAAACAATACTTAGTATTTTCTAACAATTTAGTAGCTGTTTGAAGAAATAATACACATAATTTAAAAGAAAAGGTGGCACTTTTCTTTCCACAATTACTAATGGGATGTAAATGCCTTTTGGACTCTGCATAGTTTCTCATCATACCTCATTTCCTTTTCATCATTAATTTTCAAGTGGTACTTGTTTTTGTCACAGCAACTGCTCACCATAACACAGCATCACAAAGATATGTCTTCAGAAAGAATGTGCCACAATCTAAGTTGAAACCGTGAAATACCCTGAGCTGGTAGTTCACATCAAATATTGCTGTCTCCCTTAGAAATGTAAACCTAGGGCACTCTTGTAAATTCACTGCTGTGCTCCAGGCATTTTGACTTACAGTTTGGGTACCATGACTTAAATGTTGTTTTCTCAGCAAAACTGACCCTCATGTGTTTAGACAAGGTCAAATTTCTCTACTATATGCTCTCAGGGCACATCAGCACATTTTTTAGTTTGTAATTCACCTTTATTTTTATGATTATTTTATTGTCTCCATGTGATATTGTGATTTATAAGAAAAATATATTTGGTCATTCAGATGACCAAAATATATTTCTTATATATACAGTTACGTGCTCTAATATTGACAGTTCAGTCATCTACAGACCACACATTTGATGGTGGTCCTGTAAGATTATAACACCTGAAAAATTCCTATTGCTCAGTGATATAGCAGTCTTAACTCACTTGTTTGTGGTGATACTGGTCTAAACAAACATTGTGCTGCCAGTCATATAGAAGTATATCACATATAATTATGTACACTACATAATACTTGATAATGTTAATAAATGACTACATTGCTATTTTATGTATTTGCTATACTGTACTTTTTATTGTTTTACTTATTATTTTTTCTACTTATATTAAAAAAAAATTGCTGTAAAACAGTTGTGTTACTCTAGCAACAGTCTCCTACATCTCATGGTTACCTCATCTCTTGGATGCATCATTTTAATCTCATGTTGCTTTGCAAATTTAGCGTAACCTTAGTGTATAGTGTTTATAAAGTCTGCAGTAGTGACAGTAATGTCCTAGGCCATGTCACATTTACTCACCACTCATTCACTTACTTAACCCAAAGCAACTTCCAGCCCTGCAAGGTCCATTCATGGTAAATGCCCTATACAGGTGCACCATTTTTATCTTCTATACTGTATTTTTACTGTACCTTTTCTCTATTAATTCAGATACAGAAATACTTGCCATTGTGTTACAATTACCTACAGTATTCACTACAGTAACATACTGTACAAGTTTGTAGCCTAGAAGCAAAGGGCTATATACCATATAGCCTAGGTGTGTAATAGGCTATACCATCTAGGTTTGTGTTAAGAGCAGTCTGTGAAGTTCAGACAATGATGAAATCACCTAACGAGGCATTTTTCAAAATGGATCCCTATGAAGCATTTCTCAGAATGTGTCCCCATAGTTAAGTGACTATATTTGAACTTGACTGTATTTGGTCTTCAACCACAGGTCCTGACTCACAGCTCCCCAAACCCTTGGAATTTCCTAAGTGTCTAGAGTGATAAAGGTGCTTCTTGTTCTGTTAATGAGGTGATTTTTGGACCTCACCTAAGGAAAGGAGCTGGTTGTCTGGAGAACTGACCACGTGAATAGGGGGAAGAAACTGTCAGTCCCACCCTCACCCCCTACCACACTCTCATATGTGGGGAAGAGAGAGGGCTTGGAGGTTGAATTTCACCAATGGCCAGTGATTTAATCAATCATGGCTATATAAAAAAGCCTCCATAAAAACCCAAGAGGACTGGGTTTAGTACACATTACATCATGGATTTTTAACTGGTGTTTGAAGTGGGGTAGAGAGACAGTCTTATAGGAGTGAACCTTTAACCTGTGGAATGTGATGACATCTCTGGGTGGGTTGTGTCAGAACTGAGTTGAATTCTCAGCCCACAGGTGTCCAAGAATTGTGTAGGGGAAACCACCCCGCCACGTTGGAATTGGGTCCGGGAACCAAAAGACTCTCCCATTAGACCATATGCTCCACGAGGGTAAAAACCCTGGATTTCTAAACTTATTCTCATATCTTTAGTGCCTAGCACAATGTCTGGCATAAATAAACTGATGCTCAATGAAGGTTTTTAAAGTAGATTTTGAAGCTAGACAGATCTGGATTCCTGCCTTTTAGTGAGCTACTTAAATGTGTGGCTTTTCGGGATAGTAGTCTACAGGGAGATTGTGAAGATTAACCAAGGTAACCCATGTGAAAAAATGTCCTAGCACAGAGGCTAATACGTCTTATGTACTTCGTATATATTAGCACTTGCCTTGTCCCCCTTGCCTATTCTGTGCTTATCTATAAATAGCTGATGAAAGAAATGTCTAGCAGTATAAGTAGCTACACTTTGGTAGGCATTCTTAGTTACTAGACTGAAAAAACATTGATTTGAAAGGCACAAATGAATGTCCCAAGTGTCATATCTGTGCATTGTCTATTAGGCAATATGCAGAGTTCAGATTCCAGAGTGAGACTGTTTGGATTGACTCTCACCCTAACTCTTAACTAGGAGTGTGATTTTAGCCAAATCATTTAATCTCTCTATGCTTTAGTTTCCTCTCTGTAAAATGGGAATAATATATAGTATCTACCTCATAGGAGTGTTGTGAGGATTAAATAAGCTAATATATGTAAAGTTACTTAGAGCAGTGCCTGCCACATGGTAAATCTTATATAATCTTAGCTATCATTTTTATTATCATTATCATCTTTTCCTGTGTTACTTTTACCTATTTGCCCCCCTTTCTTTTGACTTGAGATTTTTTTACTTTCCTCCCCCTGCTTTGGAAGTTGTACAATCTGTTTTTCTTGGTTATCCTACCCTGGAAATTTTAAACACATATTATTTAACTTAAGTCTAACATTAATATTTTTATTCTCCCTCCAAACAATACAAATACCTTAGGACACTTAACAATATTTTTTATCCTGTTTTCCAGGATTTTAATTCTATATTGACTTTTTTTTTTAATCCCCACAGATATGTTAACGTCTTATAACGAAGGTGAAATGTTTGTGTAGAATAGCTCATATGCATACTAGTTTCTTCACCATTTATTTTTGTACCTCAGAGCTTCCTTCTGAGATTATTTTCCTTCTTTAAAGTATATCCTTTAGCAGTTTCTTTAATCAGTATGGACTTGTGGTTAGGAGTTTTTGCTCTTTTTTCTGTATGGCGGATTCTTTTTTTCTAGTTCAAACATTGAGGGTGTCATCCTTTAGGGGTCCTTTATGTGGTGACTTTATGTGGGACTCTTTGTCCTGACCCCCAGTCTTATATAGGCCTTAGTTTTTTTCTCCTTTACCTACTCTGTGGCCCATTAAATTCAGTGATTTCGGAGTCGCAAGGTCCCAGGGCAGCCACAACTTCAGCACTCACTCAGTCCTCTGGATTTGTGCTTTCCTGATTTATCTAAATCTGAATTACTCTTCTAATTATTTTACTAGTTCAGTCATGCTTTTAAATACAGTCACCCACACATCCAACTAGTTGAGTGTGCTGGGCTGGAAGGGATTTCTCTGAATGCATATGTATATTCCACCCCCATCAAAATTAGATGCTTTGCCTAAGTCTACTGTAGCTCAAAGCCCCTCTTCAATATCAGTTTTCCCCCTTTTCCTTACTCCCTTTGAAATCTACTTGACTTACATCCTTTGGGTTAAAGTGTCAGGATAATCCGTAATCTAAACATTGTTCCAGTTAAGGTGCTAATGGAAGAGGACTGCAGTTACTGAAGACTTTTCAGAATCCCTTAGGAGTACAGTATTTTAACAATTGTCCTGAATTGAAAGAGCATTTCAGAGAAGTCAGTCTACTAGTGGGACTTTTAGACCCGGTAGGAGAGAAAGGGTGGAGACAGGAGATAACTTGTATTCTTTGTGTCCTGTTGGCCTGATTACAGTGATTCTTGTTAACCTTAAAGTTAATGCTTTTAGTCCAGCTGCCATATGAAAATGTATTTGGTTTAACAATTCAGTTGCTTTTACCTAACAAATCAAGAACATTTTTACAGACTAAACATGTGATAAGAGCATTTAGAACTTAATAGAGAACAGGTGTGACTGGATATATTTATTGTTTGCCGACAGTTTTATGCTGTCTGGTGAACAAAGCTAACAAAACATCACTTTAGTAAAGGAAAAAGCACCAGTTGTTACCTACCATTCTCAGAAACTTTCACTTTGAAGGAGTGGATTCCATGAAACATATTCCATGCCTAGTTTCTGTCTTCTGATAAGTTGGTTCTATTCATTATTAGGATATATCCTATATCAACAAACAATTAAATATGTCTAACATGGGGCTACAGAAAAGACTTCTTCCTTGCCCACTTTGTTTGGAACTTCCATAATGAATTAGTCATTGATGTTTTTTATTGGTAAGTATTGTGTTTAATTTGACCTATAGGACTTACCTTTATAATTATGTATGGTTTAGGTAGATACAAACATGAATTTCTATTTTCTTGGTGTCTACTGGAAGTAGACAGCCCAGATGATGTTTTGCTTATGTAATTGGGAAATGACTTAATGGTTAATTTAGGTTTTTAAATAGTGGAAATTTTTTTTTTGATTAACGATTATTGGGTAAGACAGGTGGAAAGTGGAAACAGTAATGGTGTCAGAAGTGAGAAAGGCAAGAATGAAGCAAATGAAGTAGGGATGGTCAGAATCAGGCTGAATGGTGGGTCAAATATGCCTGGTTCTCTATGGATAAAGTTCTGATCTTATTCCCATGCTAGAATACAACAAAATGGTAAAGTCCACCAACTTTTAGTCTCCTTTTTAATTTCCACCAACAGATTCTATATTCAAAGGCTTGAAGGCAAAAGACTATCTTCACCTTTGTCATTTAGTAATTACCTCTGGGCCCTACTGTGGAATAATAGTCTCGGAGACTCAGGAGACCTGGTTTCAAGTGTCAGTTTCTTCTCCACTAATTGGCAAGTCAGCTCATCTCCATTTGCCCTTTTGGAAAATGAGGGGTATGGAAGTGTAGGTAGTCTTGCCAACCCTAAAACAGGTCTATATCCACAGACATCAGTGTTAGATACCATGTAATCCAATATAGTTACAATCTAGAGACAAATTATCCAAATCACTATGAATATGTGTACCTTCTTTGCCATTCTATGCTATAGGAATGAGAGCACAAGGAATTATAAATTCTTGCTGCATTTTATGTATACATAGAACTTCAGAATGGTAATAAAGAATGTGTAGAGTTGGAAAAAGAAATAGCTTTTTGAATAGAACAATTGTGTATTTTTTAACAAAAATATTTAGAAATAAGATATTAGGGCTTTGAATTCAGATGTTTGAATCTCAGTCTACAACCTATGGCTATGTTGCTTAACTTCTGATTATGTATCTTCATTGATAAAGTGATGATAATAATGCCAACTTCACTAGGTTGTCATAAAGATGAAATAATTTAATGCTCCTACAGTGTTTAGCACAGTATATAACAGTAAGTATGTAAATGGTAACATTTATTGTTTTAGAAAAGGTCTATAGAAAAGAGATCAAGGAGTAATTTGGAATAATGTGGTTTTGCGGAGCATTATATTCCCATTGTAGTCGTTAGATTAGGTACATTATTTAATTAATTCTCTATGAGAAATTTTGTTTCTGATTTTTCAGAGATCGTATTCTATTTTTTAAGAAATAACTTGATTAAATATAGTAATTCATATACCATACAATTCACCCATTTAAAATGTATAATATAATGATTTTGATACACTATATTATTAATTTTTAAAAATTGTGCCAATATAAAACATGAAATTTGCTATTTGAACCATTTTAAGTGTACAATTTAGTGACTCTAATGTAATGGCATTTACAGTGTCGTGCAACTATTACCACTATTTCTAAAACTTTTCCGTTACTTCAAAGAGAAATTCTGTACCATTGAGCAATAACTCCCTATTCTCTTCCCCCACCTCCTGGTAATCTCTAATCTGCTTTCTGCCTTTATGAATTTGCATATTTCAGGTACTTCAAGTGGAATCAAACAATATTTGTCCCTTCATGTCTGGCTTCTTTTACTTAGTATAGTGTTTTCAAAGTTCATCCATGTTAGTATGTATGGGAACTTCATTCCTTTTTATGACTAACTATAGTAGTGTTAACTTGTATGTAGATGTCACATTTTGTTTATTCATCTGTTTTTGGACATGGCCTGCTTATACCTTTGGCTATTGTGAATAATGCTGCAACGAACATTGGCATACAGACATTGCTTGAATCCCTGTTTTCAGTTTTTTTGGGTATGTAGCTAGGAGTGGAATTGCTAGGTCATATGATAATTCTATTTAACTTATTGAGGAGCCACCAAACTGTTCCACAGCTGCTGCACCATTTTACCTTCCCACCATCAGTATTTGAGGATGCCATTTTCTCTTTGTTTAATTATAACCATTCTAGTAGGTATGAAGTGGTATCATTGTGGTTTTGAATGATGTGAGCATTTTCATTTACTTGGCCTTTTGTATATCTTCTTTGGAGAAATGTCAATTCATGTCTTGACCCATTTTTAAATTTTGTCTTTTTGTTGTTGCGTTATGGGAATTATTTCTATAGTCTAGATATTAAGCCCATATTAGATATATGATGTGCAAAATTTTTATATTTAACCTTTTGAGGACTTTCAAAGTGGCTGCACCATTTACATTCTCACCTGCAGGGTATGAGAGTTCCACTTTCTCTATGTACTGGCCAACACTGCTTATCTGTTTTTGTTTTTAATAGCCATCATAGTGGAAGTGAAGTGGTATCTTATCCTTGTGATCTGTATTTTCCTGATGACTAATGCTGTTGAGCAACTTTCCAGTATTTACTGGTTATTTGTATATTTTCTTTGGAGAAATGTCTGTTTGGATCCTTTGTCCTCTCCCCACCCTTAGATATTGCATTTTAAAAATTGTCTTCACTTATTTTTAAAATTGGGTTATTTATATTTTCATTATTGAGTTGTAAAGTTGTTTATATGTTTTAGATACAAGTCCTTTATCCAGATATATGATTTACAGATATTTTCTCCCATCCTGTGGTTTGTCTTCTCATTTTCTTGGTAGTGGCGTTGGAAGCACAGAAGTTTTTAATTTTGATGAGGTCTTACATCTTGCACATTAGAACATAGTATGCTTTCTATTGCTTGTGGTGCCAAGATTTAAAAACTGATAAGTGACTCCAAAACTACAAAAGAGGTATAGCTGTAAGTGTCCGATTGTTCCAGGACTGAGAGTTGGGGGTGGAAGAAAGAGGGGATAATGAATGGTAGATGGAAATGAAGAGTGGAAGTAACAGATTCTTCTTACTTCCTTGACTGAATCCAGAGCATAATTGGGTCCATGTTAAATCAGACTAGGTGGAGCCGGAGAAGTTGGCCATTTCACAAAATGGTTTCTGCATTCTTCCTGTTGTGTAGTCATGGCAGGAAAGAAAATTTTCCGTAAAAATTTCCCATAAGCTTACCACTTTTTAGGACATATTCCTTACATGAAGAAGTTAGGCTCTAATCAAGAAACAGGATTCTCTTATAGTTTCTGCTCTACATTGTATAAATGGATTTAGTTATCTATGGTCAACATTAAATCCCAGGCTGGGCTAGGATTTGATGGCTATACTTATCAGAAATGTATATTCTTATACTGACTTTCACTTTTGATTGAGCAAAATGAATTCATGAAGGTAAATTTTATGCAAAAAATAAATAAAACGTACTACTTTTTAAAGCAAATAATGATTTTACACACTTGTTAGCACAGGTTGATGGACTAAAAATGAAGGTAATTCTTTGTTTCTAAACAAGATCAATTTTCTCTAAAAAATTAGTTGAGAGCAGTTGCATGGCACAATAAAGTTCTGAAAGCACTCCACAGAGTTGGAATGGAGACCAGAAGTAGTGTATATTGCCTTTGCTGGGGAGGTGTCATTTCCAGAACATCTTGCTTATAATTTTGAACTCTAGTGTCTAGAGTAAGGCTTCATTAAAATACGTTTCCTTTTAAACCTTTGCTGCTATGCCTTTTGGATCCTCCCAACTAAGTATGTCTAAATTTCCATCTGGTTCTAGGCTATAAAACTGGACTGTTTTCTGTCTCCTTCTATTAACTCTTGACTTCATGCCCACACAGTGTGTTTCTGTGTTGCTATATTATACTTTTGTTTCTCCTTTGTTTAAGGACTGGATGGATCACTTTCCAGAGAAATTTTTTTCAAACATTTGAATTGATTTTTGTTGCAATTCTCTGCAGTGATTTAGTTTTAAATTTTAAATAAGTTTTTGATAGTGCAGGTACTGTTTCCTTTTTTTCATGAAATCAGGTACTGTTTTCAGTATAGGGATTTTTATCCTTAATGTGAGGCAGTTTGAATTTCATTTTGCTCATCTCTTAGAATTTGATATTAGTAAAACATTTAAGTCATTAATCTTACTTTGTGGTAGTTGCCATTTAGAGCTGTGTAGATAGTATATATAGTTTTTTAAATAAAGCTTTAAAAATGTATATATGTATGTTGTAAAAGATGCAAACAGTTTGAAAGTACATAAAGTAAAAAGTGAAAGTTTTAAACTCAGCCTGTTCTTATGTAATCATTTATCAGCTTTTTTGTGTCTGCTTTTCTGATCCTTTTTTGATGTATTTATAGACAGATATAATGCATGTGCACATGTGTGCATACTCATTGCCTATTATTTTGTGACTTGCATTTTTTTGCTTAACAGCATATCTTGGGTAGCTTTTCATATCAGAACATATAGATAGCTCTACTTCATTCATAATATATACAATAATCTATTTAACCATTCATATATTGGTGGGCATTTAGATTTTTTACTTACAATTGATGATGTGAACATTTGTGTACATATAACTGTGCACACCTGCAGCTATTTCAGTTAGCACAGTTCCTGGAAATGGAATTACTGAGCCAAAGGGTATGCAAACTTAAATTTTGATAGACTCTGCCAAATTGCCCTCTTAAAAGGCTGAACTAATTTACAGTCCCACAAAGTATGAGGATGTTGCATATCCTTACACTCTCATCCTTGCCATAGCCAGATATGTCTTTTTTATTTTAACTAATTTGATGGGTGAGAAATGGAACCACATTGTTTAATTTGCATTTTCATGATTACCAATGAGGTTGAGCACCTGTCCTTTTTTTCTTTTAAGTGAATTGTTTGTTCTTATCCTTTGCTCATTTTTGTATTGAGTTTTGTTCTTTATTTGCTAGTAGGATCTCTTTATATACAATGTATTTATACCCTGTCACCTTTGTGTGGTGAAACATTTGCTTCCAAGTGGTTGCTTATCATTTGATTTACATCTTTCTTCAGAAATTTTTATTATTTACATGGTCAAACATAATTTTTAGCTGTCCTGGTTCTTGTTTCAGAATGCTTTTCCCTATCTTAAGATTATTTTCCTTTAGTACGATAGTACTAGGGCTTTTTGCTTGTATTGTGTTGTTTTGAACTTTAATTTACCTGAAATTTAGTTTTGCATATGATATGATGCAGGGATCTAATTTAATTTTTCCCAGATGGGTAGGCAGTTGCATAGGTATCATTTATTAAATAGTTAATCTTTTCCCCATTGATTTTTAGATGCTGATTCTATCACTTATTGAATTCCCATTTGTACTTGGGTCTGTTTCTGGACTCTGTTGAGTTTCATGGTTCTGTTTGTCTATTTTTATATCAGAATTAAACTTTTAATTACCATAGCTGTATATTATTTTCTGCCTGTTAGGACAATATATATATATGATTGGCAAGTTCCTATTTATAGTTGTTAATATTTTCAGTTTTGGTTATTCTTTCACATTTACTCTGATAAACCAGAGAATGAACTCATCAAGTTTTATTAAAAAAATTAATCTCGGTGGAATTTTGATTGAGATTGCAATAAATTTATAATTTGTAAAAAATTTAAATATTTACAGTACTGAATCTATCCAGGAACACAGAATGCCTTCTTTTTATGATACTGTTTTTGAGTGTTTCTAGTTTGTTCATAGAGTTTTTACATTAGTTTTAGGTTCACCCCTAAGTTTAAATCTTTATTGCTGTTTTGATTAGGATTTTTTTAAAAATTGAGGTATAATTGACTTAAATAGGATCTTTTTAATATGTGTATTTTTTGATTAGTCATTTTTAGTTGGTTGGAAGCCCCTGTTTATAAGAAGATAGTAAGCAGGGTAAATTCTTGTTGGTTCTCATAAATTTTTTAATGTACTCAAATATGTCCATGATGCCAGTTTTTGGAGCCTCTGTGTTTGAGGCTATTTGCAGAGTGAATTGGATTTTGTTGTATCATACTCTACCTGTTTTGTAGTTATTCTTTGACTTTGCTCTTTTCTTGTATTTTTTCATTTGCTGTTGAGTCAGTTTGGTGGTTCTCTTCCTTTATTCACATGTAATTTGTAGTTTAGCCATTGATTATTTTGGACTTTGCTCCAGGAATAACCTATATGAGTTTGTCTGATTCCTCCCTGATATATATGAGTATTCTCACAGTAGGTCTTGAATCTAGTAGCGCAGACCGTGTTTTTTAGGAGTGTGTTCTTCAGGAGATGCGTCTAGTTGTAACAGCTAATAATGATATTTGCTGTGTATGGCTGTTATTTCTGGTAGTGTAGATGCTATTTCTATTTTACAAATGAAGAAACTGAAATATAAGAAAGGTTAAATAAATTTCCCAGTGTCATGCTGGGTTGTGACAGAGTTTAGTTATAAAACTCCCTTATCTTTTAACTTCTGGTTCAGTGTTATGAGTATATGACTTCATGCAAGTTTCTTATGTTCTTGTGATCCTTGCTGAATTCTATATTTCTCTAAATGCATTCCTGTATTAGTTTGGTAATTTTGCAGATATTTGACAGTCATATTTGCATCTATTATTGAATTCAGAGTTTGGTGTCCTTTATGTATTTTTCTCAAGTGTTGATTCATATATCCAAATAAATTCTATTTCTCAAAGAGAATCTGATATATTAAAATGTTGTGGTTATTTTGTGATGAGGCTCTTTCTTGAGTATTCTCGAGTATATCTCTTAGGGTAACTTTCTTTTGGTATTCTTGGGTAAAATGATATTTTCATTTTAATGTTACTTACCCTTTTAAAATAAGAAACAAGTAGATTTGGGCCTGTTTAGTATTTAAGAAACCTCTCTTTCATAAGTTGAAAGAGCAGTGGCTAAGGCTACAGCTGAGTGGTTTGACGTATATCCTCAGAGTATTCTCACAGGAACTGAATTAACCGAATTTTAGACCACCTGCAACAATATTTGGGTTGTAGTGGTATGAGTATTTGTTTGCAGGCTCTGCTGTGACTGTAAGAATTGATCATTTAATTAACAATATCAGATGAGTGTTTCCTGAAATTAACAAGACTTCTGTGCCTATCCATCAATGTTAGAAGTTTTCAAATTATTGCCCCTGAGCTCTTGGAATTCCTGAAGTTTCTGGGCCTGGTCTTCATTTTTGGCCATTTTCTATCCGCTTATAATATAAGGAAAGCAGTTTGGTTCAGAAGGCCAGAGATGAATTAAAAGAAATAAAAATACTGGAAATGACCAACTGAAATGAAATTAGAAGGTGAAAATTTTAATTCACAGTTTGCTATAGGGGCCATTTATTCTGTATATAAGATACCAAAATCCTCAATTACTTGAAACCTTTTGCAAAATTTAAGAGTGATATCCAGGACTCCCCAGTGAGGAAACCACCTGTTTGGTGGCCTCTAACCCATCCTGTCTTTATGTTTTATTTATTGTTTTGTCTTCTTGCCACTGCCTCTGAAAAATCAACTTCTTCCCCAAGCAGACAGTTGCTGGTAAAGACTGAATTCCTTAGGGCAAGTTATGCAAATAAGAATTGCCTTTATTAATTAACGTGAGGGCTCAAGTTACTTTACAAATGTAATCACTATTACATCCTTTTTGAATATAACCTTTTACCTTCCCTGAATCAGCACGTTGCCTGGTGCTTTGTAGACACTCCATAAATATATATGAATTTAAAATAAGTTCTAGCTGTTGCCTGAATTAAGATTTTCTTACATGAAGAGCAAAACATGGAGGAAAATGAAATAGTGCTATAATTGTCTATAGTTGATTTATATGTATCCTCTTCTTTGCAGATGTAAGCTTTTAAAATGACGGTCTTTAATTAGAGAAAGAAGTATGCTTCATATTAATTTGGAGTCTGTTAATTTAAAGCTTTTTGCTTAAGAGAGTTAGCTGAGTTTATAACTTTAGTAGTTTATATTGATAGGTAGATTTGCATTTAAGTAGGCATGGTCAAATGCAGTGCATACATTTGGAAATACAATGAGAGCAGTCTAAAAATGAGATTGAAAATCTGCTAGCAATTTAAGTCAAATGTTGCACTTAGCTTTTCTTCCACTGGATAGTCTTTTTTTTTTTTTTTTTCCTAATTTTAACCTTTCTTTAATAGTGATGATAGAAAAAACCCTTTTCTAACCTAACCCTCTGTGGCTGAACTGGAAGGAACCCTAAACAGTTGGCCAGTTTTAAATACTACCTATATGCTGTGTAGCTGTTCTTACAGTTGAAAAGTAAGTTCCCCACGTTCTTACCAGACATCTCATTTAGCGTAATAGGAAAAAGTTCTATTGCAAATGCCTTTGAAATAAATGATAGCCTTACATAAAGTGTTGCTGGGATGCTGTAGGTTCTAAATCTATTGTTCGTAACAAGTACCAGACTGCTAAGTCTGGATAGTTTGAGATAGTTCCTGCAGCATTTCTGGGTGTTCTGCTGTAGGTATATTACTGGTAGTAGACAATCAGAATTTAGATTTTAAGGTTCACTAATCTTATAGGGAATGCAAAGTAAACTTAGTCTTAAATGCTTCATAGATGTGTGAACAGTGCAAAGGACACCCAATAGTTTTAACTCAATAGTTTGCTTTAAAAATATATTTATATCTAGTATTTTGATGTTATATTCCCTCTGTGTAATGTAAGGCTCAGTAGCAGTCCCATGCCACTTTCTCACTGACACAATACCAGGAGTTGCCGCCTGGCATGTGGATCTCTTCTTGCCTCCAAGGACTTGCCATTTATGCATCATTTGTACCTTGAACTGTTTATTTGTTATTTTGTTTTTATTGTTTTTTTTTTCACATAGAACCACATTACTAAATTTAGAAAGAAGGAAAGACAATTGCTAAGAAGTGAGCTAAATTGATCAAGATGATTGCGATATCATACCATAAAATTCTACATTTGCCTACTTGTAATAATAAAGTACCATTTTGTACTTGTTGAAAACATGATGCTTTTTTTCTTCCTCCAGATCTTAGTATGTGATTCATAAGTTATTGACTTGTTTTTCAACTTCTTAAATGAGAATATGAAAGTGAAACATTTAGACAGTTATTCTAAATTAAGTGAGTTTATACAATTGTAACTATAAAACTACTGTTTTTGCTGAATAGTAGCTGTAACTGTAGTTATTATAGTTTATAGTATTTATAACCTCTGGTTTTTGAATATTGCTCTTAAGAGTACAGTTAGTGATCACTAGGTTTTAATTGCTAGGAAATTTTAGAGAATGTGAAAAAGTTTTGGTTAAACCTGGGATATGGCTGTTCTTGCTTTTCTCAAAATTGGCAACAGTGACTACTTAAAGAGAGCAGAATGCTTTGAAAGCATGTACTTTAAAGTGTAGTTATTAGTAAGATCCTATAATAACTAGTATGTAACTGATAGTTGCTTTTTTGTTATTTAAACTCTGGTAAGAGAAAAGAGAAAAGAAAGCTTCAGTAAATCCTTAAGAAAAATATAGTATAAAAAAGTAAGTGGTAAATAAAAAAATTTTTTTTAATGGAATGTGGTTGAGAAATATATATATATATATGTTGACATTTTTATATTTATTTAGATTGCTTGACTCCTCTCTTGGTTGTTCTCTCTCTTTTGACAAACTGTGTAATTGTTTTAAAAATGTCATTTGTATACCTCTACAATTTATAACTAGTTTCTCTTTTAAAAAAGCGATATGCCAAAACCCATTTTAATACAATATGAAGGTTGCAAATTTGAGCTCTGCAGTGTTGGGAAACAGTGTAGGTACTAATTTCTAAATTACAAGCTGGACTTCTAAATGTCTATGTTGTTCATAAAACAGAGGCAATTTGTACAGAGCAATTTGTTTTGGTGTTTCATTGAGCATTTGCTTTTGTTTAGTACTGTTTATCTCTGCATTTATTCAATATTACCATATGCTGTAATCTCTAGACCAGATAAGAGTGTCCAGCAAGCATAGACTTCCACCTGGAGTCAAAGTAAGCAGTGGGAAATGAAGCTGTTACAAAAGTTTGTAGACACTATATGCAAAATGCTTTTTGAAAATCGTACAGAGTAAATGGGAAAGTAGGTCACATCTCATTTTTTTTAAGTCTTTTCCACACCCATCTTTCAAAAGTTTGCTTACACTTAGTGATCTAAGTAGACATTTGAAAATGGTGTGGTGTAAAAATAATTTTTAAAGTCACAGTTTAAATAATTAAACGCTTTCGTATTTCCATTTTCTTTACATGATGGGAATTTTTTAGAAGCCTAATGAAAGATGCTGTATGACTAAGACATGAATGATATTATGGTTTTTGTTTATTCTCACCAAACTTTATATCCAATTTTAGTCAGCATATAGTGTTTAGAATTTGTTTCCCTTTGCTGAATACCTCACTGTTAGTTTCCTTTAGTAGGCAAGAATAAGTTTAGCCAATAATTTTTCAAAATAGAAAGGGATAGAGAATATATGGCTTTTGTAATCTAAAAAAAAAAGAGAGAGAGAGAGAGAAAACTCACCTGGACAACTGAAAGACTTTTTGTAAAATATACAATCAAAATACTCTAAAAGGGGGGCTGCCTCAAATCTTAACATTGAAATTAAAGATAAAATTTAACTTACTATGGATAAGATAAAAACCCATTTAGGAAGTCTTAAAAATTTGGGATGTTTATTATAATTAGTCATTGAATATAGTTCCGAGTGTCCTTTTATTTAAGAATAAAAACATTTTAAAAGTAGGTTTTATGGTTCTGTTATCTCCCTTAAGCCCCTTAATTAGTCTTTCTGTCAAAACAATTAAAGTGAATACATACACACATTATAATATAAAAATGATGTATGTATGTGTGTGTATATATATATAATATATATAACATATATATTATGTATATGAAATATAAAAATGCTTCCAGATTATTTAAAATAAGGTAATTGATGGCTTTTATCCCCTACTCTGTGTCAGGCTCTCTGGTATGCAATTTCTGTATATTATCTCATTTAATAATCACCACTGACTTATAAAATAGGTAATCTCATTCCCATTCTAATATGAGACCTATCTAGTTGTAAATAGAGAAGTAGGAATTGGACTTTTGAGACTAGTTAGGAAGATTCTGGTCTAGATAGAAAGACATTGATACTCTAAGACGCTATTTGATTACATGACAGCTCTTGGGAATGATGAGGAAAGGTAATTTTGTGAAGGAGGTAGGACTTGTGCTGTTTACTGAGAAAGGGAATAGTACAGAAGAATGGGGTTTGTTTAAATGCTGATGAGTTCAATTTAGACATGTTGGATTTAAGGAAGGGAAGCAGATTTTATAGAAGGTGGGTACAACCAACAGTGGTAAGATTTTTTTTTTCTGCCTTGAATTGTATAGATTTTTGTTAGGCACTTCTTTGAATATTATTAATGTTTAAATGTTTAATGTTTAAATGTTTAAATCAATGCTTAAATGTCGATTGTGTTTTTGGAGGAGTACAATGAGATATTAATGTCTTTAATATTTAAATTTGGGGATGATTTTGTGTTTATGAACATTATAGCTTCCATGCCCTATGTAGGTTAGGGACACTTTTTTAAGCAAACTGAGAAATGGTATAAAATATCTCTTAAATTTATAAATTTTTTATTAAATATACAAGCAAAGCTTTTTTATTGTAAGAAAAATTGGAATCTAGAAATTAACGTAAAGGGAAAAAAGCCAATAGTCCTACCACTGGGTTGAATGTATGCTGATTTTTTTTCCTGTGTGTTGTTTCTTTCAGAAGTATGGCTATACACACCTTTCTGCAGGAGAACTTCTTCGTGATGAAAGGAAGAACCCAGATTCACAGTATGGTGAACTCATTGAAAAATACATTAAAGATGGAAGGATTGTGCCAGTTGAAATAACCATCAGTCTGTTAAAGAGGGTAAGGAGTATGAATACCAACCAATTTAAACCAGCAAGAAAATAAGAAATTAAATCTACCTTTTTTTTAAGTAATGAAAAAAATCAGGGTATTGAATTTCTTGCTTATAGAAAATGGCCATGTATTTGACTTACTTTCTTTCACCTGGGAAGAAGTTGGGTAGTAGCAGGCATTCTCTGCCTTTATCTGGGATCAGCTACAGCTCCACTTAATGTTCATATGAGTACACTTGACCCCTCCCAACATTCAGACAAAGGTCTGGTCAGCCATTGTTTTTGAGGAACTAGGAAACAGTTTGAAAACCAAGGGAGCTGGATATTGGTTTCTTTTCATTTCTATTTCTTCTTTTTCTCTTTCCCCTCCTCCTTTCCCTTTTCTGTTTTCTTATAAATTTCCTTCCCTTCCCTCCTCATTCTCCCTTCCCTTTCTCCCTCTCTTCTGACCTTTCCATTGTTGCTATTTCCTCAGTCTTGATATCTCCTTTTTTGGTACCTGCACCACCATCTTCATCTTTCATTTCTATTGAAAACTATTGAAACCAGTCATCTTCATCAAAACTACTCTTTCTGATCTCGCTTCTCTATTAAATCTGGGGGATATTAGTCATTTTTCTTACAGCACTTAATTCTACTTACTGTCTTTTTGAAACTTATTCCTTTGGTTTCTGTGACACCATTTCTTTTTTTGATTCTTTTCCCACTTCAATAACTGCTATTTCTTAATGTCTCCTTTAATAGTTCTTCTGCAAGTTTCCTAAACCATATGCTTCTCAGGGTTTCATCCTTGGTTCTCTCTTCATTTTATATATTTCTTGCTGGATGGTTTTAGCCATACCCAAGGCTTTCACTATGCTATTGATGCCAAAATCCAAAGCTCTAGCACAAATCATTTTTCTGAACTACAGACCTATATTTCTAATGAACTACTAGGCATCCATCAGAACGTCTAGCAGGTATCTCAAAATCAACATGTCACAGACTGAATGTATCATCTGAAATGTGATCACCTTTATATTCTGTCCCAGTTAATGTTTCTACCATCTACCCAGCTGCCCAAGCCAGAAGTCTGGGTGCCCTCCTGTATTTTTCACTTTTCCCTCTCTTTCTAAAATCCATTCAGTGAGCAAATCCTTCCATTTATCTTCTTCTTAATTCTCTACTTAGTCTTTTTTTTTCTGTTACCATTATCATTTTGGTTCAGATCCTCTTTTCTTCTTGACCATCACTAGAGCCTCCTCATTAGTCTTTTTTGCCTTAAACATCCTTGTCCCCTTCTAATTCATCCTTCATGGTACAGTCAGTGTGATTGTTTTCTAAAAGGTGATGTGAGCTTATTCTTCTGCTTAAAATCCCCCAGTGATTCCAGAATAAAAACCAAATCTTTAGGGTGGCATAACAAGTTCTTCATTAATCTTTCCCCTACATACTTTCTATGTCATGGCTCCCACTGCTTTCTGCACACATCTGAAGATTCAGCTGTACCAGCTTACTTCAGATTCATCAAAGCTGTTATGCTTTCTCATTTCTGAGCCTTTATTCATTTAGTTTATACTGTCTGAAGTACCAATTCTGCTCTGCTGCTACCTCTTAGGTAAAGCTTTCTCTGAGTTTCCAGGTACTTTGTGCTTGCTTCTTCATTTTATCCTAGCATTCTAGAACCTAGCATATTTACTTACGTATTTGTCACCCACTAGACTATGAGCTCCCCAGAGGCTCCTTGCTCCTCATGTTCCCTCAAGTTGGCCTCAAATAAATGTGTATTGAGTGAGTAGAATATTTATGTACCTCCTAATATATCTTCCACTACCATAATTGGGGTAGAAATCCTATAGCAGAGGCCTAATAGTGTTCTGTGGAAGTTTTGTGAATATGGAGAAACTAGATGCTGGGATAAAGACAGCCCTCAGAAATGAATCAGGATGCTGACAGCCGTTGTTCTTGAACTAGGAAACAGTTTGAACATGGAGGGGACTGGATATTGATTTCCCTTGAAATAGAGGCTCCTCTGGCATTTGTCAGAGTAATGCATCTGTGCTTATGCCATGGTGGTTGGTAGTGCGTAAGGATTTGGAAATTAGAGAGCTTATCTCCCATTCACGTATTTCCATACTCTACGTAAATTTATATTTCCATAGAGGATAGTGAAATGTGTTTCTCTTACTATCTGAATGTGTTTCTTTTGCTGCCTGTGTTTTAGAGTAGCCAGTGACGTGTAGGTTTAATCAGCTCAGTTAAAAAGAAAAATGATTTCTACACTAATAATTAATGCTAGCAATATCTTTATATTTGTACAAAACTTTTTGCAATTGGACTTGAATTATTGCAGAGAATCTGAGTACCTATAGTAGTATACTTCCCACCACAGCAAAATGACTTGGGAAGAAGAAAGAAAAGGCAAGATAGGATCTCTATTGACTAGAGCAAAGATATTGGTTAATGTGTAATTTTTCTTTTTTTACTGTTGATAACTTTGTGAATGTATATGTGAAAGTACTTTGTACTTACTACAGAAAATTCAGAAAAAAATTGTGAGTCTATGTGTATAAAATGGGGTAGGGGTACATACCCATATTTCCACTTGGGGCAATTATATTAATACTTTGGATCATTTCCTTAAATTTTTTTTTTATGTATCCTTCACTCTTTATGTATGATTTAAAGAATAATAATAAAACAGACACTAATATGTCCACCACCCAGCTTAAAAAATTGCATTTTGTTAATGTAGTGTTGACCTTAAATCTTTCTTTTCCTTTAGGAAATGGATCAGACAATGGCTGCCAATGCTCAGAAGAATAAATTCTTAATTGATGGGTTTCCAAGAAATGAAGACAACCTTCAAGGTTGGAACAAGACCATGGATGGAAAGGCAGATGTAGCTTTTGTTCTGTTTTTCGATTGTAATAATGAGGTAAGAAAGCAACGATGGTCAACTGTTAGAGAAATACTAAGTGATTTTTAAAATTATATTTACATTTTATATTGGCAGCAGTACTTTTTTGAATTGGGACACTGGGTGGTCAGAACAGCACTGTCTTGCTGTTAGAATGTTAAACACTATTTGACATCAACCTTAAAATTAGCTTTATTTTTAAGATAACAAGAATTTGTTTCATTTTCCCTTGTTTTTAAGTAAGAATTGACTTGTTCAATGTTAGGTAATATTACTTAGTATGCACTATTATCAGAGAGTGTCTTGTCTTAGGATAGTTGTTTATTGGAAAGGAAACACATTTCTGGGAAGTTGGGGAAACTTTTGGTTTTAAGGGAACATACAAGGCAGCCTGATTTGTCTTCTCAGAGTAAGATGATCTTGAAAAAAAGCAGAAAAGAGTTTTTTTTTTTTCTTTCTGGCATTTCTAGTAACATACTCAGACATGCCTTTGAATAACTAGATGAATTTCTCAGAATTATTTAATTAAAAGTCCTGACTGACACCTGTAAACTTCATTAAGTGAATGCCAACAGCGTGAAAGAATACAAATCTGAAGTACTGCCTTGAAGGAAGTTGGTTCTTCTTAGGTTCAATTGCAGATGTGCCTCTGGTGGAGGGACTTGCTGCAGGCTTTGAGTTGTTTTAAAAAGTAACTCTTTTTTCAACCCCCAAAAATATGTTTTCACTTATTCTTCAAAGTTAACTTTAGAATGTTACCACAGCTTTATAACTAAGGAATGTTTATTCAAGATTAACAAGGGATAGTTTATTCAAATGCAAATATGTTGATTCTTAAATATTTAGATATTTATGGAATTATTGAAAAGTAAGCAAAAATAGAATAAAGTTTGAGGCATGTAATTCATACCTAATAAGTTAATAATATATCCTAGATGGAACCCTACACATACAGATCTTCTTTTTATTGCGGTTTGAAAGAAAATACACAGGAAAAACTGAGTCATGAATGAATTCTTATTATACTCTGTACTTATTTAGCCTAGTTTATATAAATTGAACCACATGTTTAAATTTAAATGGACTTTGCATGTCGATTAATGAATTAGACATATTGGGTTTAATGCAGGGTGTTTTTTTTTTAAAAAAAAAACTTCAAACATTTTCTTTTCAGGTTAAAAGAATAACAGATTTATATCTTTTTTTAAAAAATAATTTTTAATTTATTTCTCTTTTTAGATCTGTGTTGAACGATGTCTTGAGAGGGGAAAGAGCAGTGGTAGAAGTGATGACAACAGAGAGAGCTTAGAAAAGAGGTACTTTGCAGTTTTTACACATAGCTATCTCAATCTCAGTTTGGAATTTGAGTAGCAGATTAAATACTTATCTCATTTTGGTCCAGAAACAAAAAAATGTCATGCTTAAATATGTAAAATGGCTTGTCTAAGAAGGTGATAAAGGAGTCAGTTGGGGCAGATCTTGTATGGCCCTCTGAGCTGTCCTATAACATGGGAGAGAGTGGATGGACATTTAGAACCTTGCAATATTTGCTTCCCTGGCAGAATTCAAACGTATCTTCAGTCAACAAAGCCAATTATTGACTTATATGAAGAAATGGGGAAAGTCAAGAAAATAGATGCTTCTAAATCCGTTGATGAAGTGAGTATCCCTAGCCTGCCTTAAAAATAAAAAAGTCAAGTAAAAATGTAATTTGGATAAGAGGCACGGTTTAGGCAGGAGAAATACTATGACAGATTAGGTTGCTTTTTAAGACACTGGAAACTAAATGAAAAATTAGGCTTTTTCTCTTTCTTTTCTCTTCTTTTTTATTTGAATAGAGTTTAAAATGGGTTTTACAACTTCAGACTTGTTCTTTATTAGAAGTGGGTGGTTTATTAATTCCAAATCTCTTTTCTCAAACACTGGGAAATTGGCATTTTGAACACTGTAATTCGGACCATAATCACTTTTTAAGAATCCATAATGTGAGTAGCAAGTGATCTAGCTCAGGAGCCCCAGGCTGTCTTCACTTCCATCACAGAGCAAGCACACAGCTCCAGAGGTGCAGAGTTTCCATGATTCAACACTGCTCTCTTCCTTCATGAATCAGTGGTCTCCAAACTGGTTTGCAAGTACTCACTTTGTTAGGACATATACTAAAAGAAAAATGTGGTTAGCAAGGCCTCAATGCCCAGCAGCTATTTTTAGTGCCTCTTAACTCACCTAAATCTTCTTTCTCTGGACCTTTCTATTTTATTGTATAGTTATTTTTAGTTTTGATCCATTGCCACTTTCTGTAGTGGTGAGGTAATAATACATCCCAAACTTTAGCGTTTTAGAATAAGATCTAGGAAAATAAGCCACTCCAGTTTACATTTTATCAAATTATTGGTAGTCTATCAAGTAGTTTTGTTTTATTCTAAAAACAATAGAATTGCATGTGTTCATGACTTTATATGTATTACTTATGATATTACCTTCTAAAGTAAAATAGATGAAACTAAGAAATCATGTTTTTAATGATCCATTTTGAAAATTAATATAATATTGATATATTTTTAAGCCATATGGTATTTTAACAATATCTGCTTTTAAAATTATTATCTTTTTCCTTTATAGGTTTTTGATGAAGTTGTGAAGATTTTTGACAAAGAAGGCTAACTCTAAACCTGACAGCATCTTTAAAATCATGCTTGAATATTGCTTTGTTATAGCTGCTGTCACAATCCCTTTTTAAGGCAATTTTAATGTTTCATAATTACATCAAATTAATGGCTAGAAAGTATGTAGTAAGACAAATTAAAGTTTTAATCATTTTTTGGGGGAGGGTGGGTCACAGGAATAGACAGTGAATTTGGGTCTAACTTTATCTTAGCCATGGTGCTCACAAAACAAAGAAGGGTATTAGCTAGTTCTTTGTTTTTATTCAAAAAGAATATCCCTTTTATAGTTTGTGCCTTCTGTGAGCAAAACTTTTTAGTATATATGTATCTCCCTTTAGTAATTATAGCATGTTGGAATTAAGGATTCCTTATTCCCTCTTTTTCTTGCAGGTTTTAAATTTCCAACCTGTTAAGTGAATTTGTGGACCAAATTTCAAAGGAACTTTTTCTGTAGTCAGTTCTTGCACAATGTGTTTGGTAAACAAACTCAAAAAATGAATTCCTAGAAATGTTTTAGTATTTATCAAATAACTATTTTCTGTAGGATGGTAAGAAAAGTTAGGTTTTGTTTTACTACAGCTCGTACAAAGTTGTGTGACAGGGCACATAGTCTTTGCTTCCAGGGATCGGGATGGGGGCACTGGGAGTTCAGAGCCTGGCAAAATTGTCAACCTTATTCTAATATAAATCTAAGGATAAGGGGCAAGGATCACATTTAATAATGTGTTCCTCATGCTCTATTAGTGTTATTAATAATTAAACTGATCTTAACAAAATTCCTAGCAGTGGAACCTTAAAATGCATGTTCTAGGTTTATGGTAAAATGGTTTTTTGGTTTGTTTGTTTTCTTGACTAAATATAAGGTTAGTATAAAGTTGAAGGAATCTAATAGTTAAATTACCCATTTGTATTTTATTTTCTTGAATACTTTTTTCATAGTTGTTTGTTTAAGAAGATTTAAAAATCATTGCACTTTGGTCAGAAAAATAATAAATATATCTTATAAATGTTTGATTTCCCTCCTGGCTACTTTTATTCAGTAAATTCTTTCTCTCTCTCTCTCTCCCTCCCTCCCTCCCTCCCTGCCCCTCCTTCCTTCCTTTCTTTAGCTTTTCTTTTCTTTTTTCTTTGTTTCTTTTCTTTTTTTCACATCATATTGAAGCATGGAAAGGTACAGAATAAAAAAAGAAGGTACAGAATAAAAAAAGAATCCAAAGTAATTTTTTCTTAAATCTATTCTTCCTTTAAAAATCTCTGAGAAATTTGTTTTTTCCTTTCTTACTTTTTTCTGCCATCATTAATACAAAATGGTATCCTAGGTTCCTATTATGAGATTTATTAAAATATTTCTCATCTTCAGCATTTATACTGTTTGGTATAGAGGGTTAAATCAAGCAAGGAATTTTGACTTTGTATATTTTATATTTAAAGTCATTGGGAATAGTGAGGACAACCTATGGATGTCTTATGTTGTAATAGATTTATTTCTATGCGTGTTATGAAATTCTCTTATTAATGACAAATTTTCAAAATACTTGCCATTAGAAAACAAAGTATCCATAAGTACTATAACATATTAGCCACTAAAATTTGTACTGACATCTTTGTTTCTTAGAAGAGATTGTAATAAATTCTTATCTGGTGTTTCAGTCCAGCCAATAAAGAGAGATTTTACTGGTAATTTAATCAAACAGCTTTAGTATGAAGCAAGAGTAAAGACTTAATGTTTTTAATTCATTCCTGCTTATAAGTGAAGTAATCTTTCAGATGGGGATCTAAATATTTATATTGATATTGTGAAAGCAACCTTAAGGTTTGTAAGAAGACTGTTGAGTTGAGGTACTTTGCTTCTTTTTATCAAATATCTTCTTGTGGCATTTGAAAACAAAACTAAGAAACATAGTAATTACTAAATTATGAAGCTTTGCTTTTTGTTTACTTTTTAAGTAGAAAAACATGTAGGAAATATTGAGGTTAGGAGTTAATTGAGATACATCTGACTTCACTAGCTTGGTCATTCCTTTGTTAAAGATGGAGTCAACCAAGAAGTTTTTGACTTTTTTGAAAGACCCTAGTGGAAGTCTTGGGATTTTTTAAAAAATTAACTGCATTATTTTCATTCAGTTATGTTGGATATATATGAGTTATTTAGTAAATAATCCCAATAAATTTTGTGCTGTAGCTTTTGCTGTTTGCTGGTTCAGATTTCTGTTCTCTCAAGCTTATTGAAGATCAAGAACTATCATATTTAACATGTGGGTCCTCACATAGCAAAAGCAGAGTTCAGAATCCAGGAGAATTTTCTGTTCTGTGTATTCTGTTTGTGTGTCTTGAATTAAGCAGAAAGCATGACTTCATCCCATTTCTTCAAGAAGTAATCTGGATCGAGGCACAAGTAACCTACTTCATTACCAGCCTGCAGCATCAATTCCTTGTCTCTTTGAGGGGGAACTTGGCAGCAGGCAGTGTATCTCAGGATGCGGGTTTTTTTTGTGGGTTTGTGGCTTTGTCCATGTAATTTAAGTGGTTGCCTGACATTCCAGTGGTCCGTGGAGATAATAGTGGCTAGAAGTATTAGCCAGGCTGGATCAGCATCCTTTCCCTGGATGTTTGGTCCTTCATCTTCAAACACATATGAATTGCACAAGCCATAGTGCTATGGACACATACTCTGCCTTCCAAGAATTTTCTATCTAAAACTAAAACTCTGATGTGGATAGACCTTCAGATGTCTTCTTTTGGATCACTTCTATCATTCTTATATAGTCTACTGCACTTCTCCCTAGTCTGCCTACATGCCTCAACTAAATTAAATACTCCTTTATTCTAAACATTTTTTTTAATGAAAGGAAGTTCATTTATTGTGTAGCAAAGGAAAAAGGTAAAAATGATCCTAATCACCTATCCCTGTGATATGTACATACTCTGACTCAGTGTACGTACTCTCGTGGATCCAGGTCTGCTTTCCCTTGAATGGGTGTGGTTATTGTTATTGTGACATATTTAATTCTGGTCCTCATTTAAGGTCTGCATATCACCATCTTTCCTGTCCTGGGGAGAGTCGAAGGATTAAGTGAAATTTCTGGCTACCTCCTTATACCCCATGTCAGCCATACTGACTGCAGGCTCTTACCAGGGCTCAGATTTGAATGGGATCCCTGCTGTCTTCATTCATTTGACCAGAACCTACTTCTTTTGGTTCCCTCTTCTTCAAAGAGACTTTTCTTTCATGACCTTGTCTTCCTAAGACCCTGGCATAAGACTAGAGGGTATAATTATTTTGTACTATTTACAGGGTAACAAATCAACTTTTTTCCAGATGAGGTTCTTTCAACCACAGAAAATTATTTTCTATTCATGATGCATTTTGTAGTAACTATGCAACTTCCTAACACTGGCCTTTGACACCCTAACCAACCAGAGGAAAAGCATCTGCAGAGGTAGTACTACACTCCACCCTAATGGTAGATAATCCAGGCAAACCTTAATTAAGAACTGTCTTCTGCACAGTGGAATCAAGCAGTTAAGCAGTGTACCATATAAATGGCAGATGTATTCTCATTTGGTTGAGTAACCACACTTAAAAAGAGAAAGTGAAATTCAAATAAAGCTGAGTATGTGAGCTTTGGGATGCTCATATACTATCCTATAGAGGCTTCCTGGAAGAAATATACTCTCAGTAGCTGCTTCTATAAAATTATGGGGAAAAATTGATACAGTGGACCCAAGATGGATTTCTAAGAAAACCCTTGAGTTGATTAAGTTTCCTTACTAGTTTGTAAACCCTTGCAGTCCTTTGAGGACTCTGAGTGGAACTGGTCCTCTCACAGCCACCTGGCTCCAGAGCTAGCGGGAAAGGGTATTGAATTAGTTTAGCAGTTAGTACTTAGAAGCACAAAGCTGTTGTGCATGACTTACCCTAGGTTGTTCATTAGTTTTATAGAATAAGTCCTCACTTAACTTTAAGTGAAATGATATATAATGAAATCAGTTTTACCATAGGCTAATTGACATAAATGAGAAGTTTCTACATCATCCCATCAATGTTAATGATGTTGAACAAAATGTTATTTGAATAGCTGGTGTATAGAAGCATTTCTACAAGTGGCTCCAAAGCAGCTTCAAGAACTTGGCCAGAGATCTGTGATCATGACAAGGCTGCATGAAGATGGCCTTGTTAAAATGTACACCCTTTTTCTTTTTAATTACCAGGTAATGTGCACAATAGGCACCACCATTATTTTATCCTCAACTGGGATAGTGGTCAAGATGGACACATTATTTACATTATTTGATGGAGGCAGGTAGGAGGTGGGGGAGAGAGAATGCTAAAGTTTAATGACTATAAGATTGGGTCAAAATATTTCCACGTCAAGATGACCAAGTTAAAACAGCTGCATCAAAATCTCCCTGGCATCAAGTGCTGTGTCAGAAAGCCTGTGTCATATCCAGTATCCAACATGATCGAGCAAAGACTATATTTCTTCCTCTATTAAGGGACTTTATTTAGGTCTGGATCAGTTTTAGGGAAAGAAACTGTTTTAGGGAAAGAAGTTAACTACTGGACTTGAGGCTGTTGCTACTATGTGCTAATGGAAGATGTAGAAATTTAGGGGATGAAATGGGATGAGGGTAGGGAGGGTAAAACTATTAGAATAGAGAAGCAATAGTTGGTTTAGTCCAGTTCTATTTCGTACATTATGGCTGTCATAGGAGCTTACTTATTCTCATAATCACTCGCACCAGACACAATTTCCTAATCTGTCCAAAAGCTTCATGATTGTAGACCAGATTCCCACTCTTCTCCATGAGTATTTTGTTGATGAAACTGAGTTTCAGGAATGTGAATTCCTTAATACCATCTACATCTATCTTTAACTTGTGGTTTGAGTAATTTTATGGATAGTTCTGATTTTAGCTTGTGTATTTGACTTAAATTAGCTGTTTATAGTCATCATTAAATTATTTTATTTAAGGATACACAGATTGTTAAAATAGCTAGATGCATATAGAAAGCATTTCAGTCCGTGATCACATTCATGCAAGGATCTGCCATCTTAGCTAACTGGTTACAGTAGCAAGTGAGATTTCAGAGATGCTAACTATTGTGACTGAGATCAGAGATTTTATTACAGTAAATCTGTATCTTCCTCGGGCAATGTGTCACGAGATCAAGAGATGACAATAGCACTAACATGATGACATTACAAAAAGCTGGCTGGCCATTCATTAAAGATATGTTTGAGACAAATTTATTAAGGATACAACAATCAGTAACACAACTTTGCCCTCAACAAGCTATTTAAGCTCAAATCTAGTGGTTTCTTAACTGTATTGTGCTTCTGTATAGTGCTTTTAATGCTTTAATGCAAACTTTTTACCTCTGTGATCTCATTTTGTTTTCCAATGAAGCAAATTGAGATGATTTTCTTGTTTCATGGATATTTAAACTGAGGCCCAGAGAGTCTGAGTAAATTGCCACACCTGCATACTTTAGCTAAATTAAGTACTCCTTGCTTCTAAGCATTTTTTGTTGTTGTTGTTTAAATGAAAGAAAGGTTTTTACAGCTAGATAGTTGTGAGTTTGGAACTGGAATCCTGATCTATGGGCCTTGTGAGATCTGCCTCCTGTCTTTCTAGTGCTCCCTGCTTGCTTATCTGTAATAAAGCCCAGTTTTAAAGTGTGACCTCTTAAGACCCCACCATATTTCCTCAGTCACTAGCTTATTACCCTCATTTATTTATGCTATTGCACAAAGGTGCCATTTGCCATTTGTGAAGTTATTTTGTTTATTGTTGATCTCCCCTGCTAGATTTTAAGTGCCAGGACAGCAAAAATGTCTGTCTTTTACGTCTGTTTTCCATTGCCTGCACATAGTAGGCACCCAGTAAATATTTGTTGAAAAAATAACCTGAAAAGGAAAATTATTTTTGACTGTTGCTACAGGTTGACTCATCAAACTTTGGATCCCAGTTGGGTCTGCTAGCAATCTCTTTAGGATTCCCCTTTTGTTCCCCCTGCAGATTGGAAGTCGGTAACCATAAAATACTGGGGATTGCAGGGGAGACGAATTTTCAACCCCATCAGCCTCTCTCTACTTTTAGCACACAACTCATAGAAAGATTTAAAGTGTGACTATCTTGGAAGGAAAGCAAGGAAAAACTGGGACCAGAAAGCAATGTTTTAGTGAAAAGCTCATCCATCGTGCAATCTAGATGGATTTTTGACCTATTGTATTTCTATTTCAGTGTTACTGTATTATGATATAAAATCTTTGCTTTATGAAGACTTTTTATAGTTACTGATCATGCTACAGATCTGAAGCTGCTTACATACATTTCTTCTACGGGAATCCTTGCAAGAGTATAGTGCATACTTGACTTTCACTGACTGTATTTATTGAATTGGGGAAGAATGAAGCGAGAAGCTTTCAGCCTGCTTTCTCCTCTGTGGATATGCATTTTAGTTCTTGATCAATGGAATCTTTGGGAAAGAGGTTTTACAGGTCTTAGTTGTAGTTTTCTATTCTCTTAATGACCTGGCATGGAGTAGATTCTTAATACATTTTATGATTAATACATTGCCTATACGTTTTATTGTATGTTGAAATAAGGAGTGTCCACCTTAAAGTCCTTCAGACAGCATTTAGAAGCAGAACTAGGCATAGCATCCAGCTTGCCTTCCTCTTAGCTCCATTCCTCAACACCAGCATGCTTCAACTTCGATCATTTCTCGCAGGGACCTGGAAAAGCAAAGTAATATCTTGGGATGTTCCAGGGTCACTTTGTTCAGTATGCTGAGCATATACTTTAAACCGCATTAAGAAACAAACAAACAAATGTTTCAGGCTCCACCCCCAGAAATTCTAACCTAATTTTGAAGTTTCCCCAGGTGAATCTAAACCAGTGGTTCTCAAACTTTCAAGTGTATCCAAATCACTTGAAAGTCTTGTTGAACCCAGATTGCTGGGCTCACCCCTCGAGTTTCTGGCTCAGTAGATCTGGGGTATAGTCCAAGAATTTGCATGTCTTATATAAAGTTCTGGGTGATACCAATATTGATACTTTGTGAACTGTACTACACAAAGTGACCAGAGCAGACATTTGGAAAACTCGCAGCCCTGCATCTCTGTGGGCAAAGAACCAAGCCTTCTTGGTCTTTGTATCCAGTGCCTAGAATAGATTAGGTACATAGTGCTTGATAAACTGACAAATTGGTAATGACCTTAGTGAAAGCTCACTAATCAAACAGTTGCCTTGTCCTTGAAGCTCATGGTTTGAGACAGGAAAAAGTACTGCAAGAAGATCACAAATGTTCTCCCACTAAAGAAGTTGTCCAATGAACACCAACTTGACATAGTAGAACTGCTTCCATCTCACTTGGCAGCTGCCACTGTCTTAAAAAGTGAGGAGAGCTCAGAGGCCACTGTCAATCTCCAGAACTCTGAAGGGAGGTGGAATAGATGTGGTCAGTGTAAGCCTGAGGGCAGGTAGGGCAGTGGAAGCAATGCAAGAAAGACCTTTGAAAGTTAGAGCCACCCAACAGTGACACTATTGGGCTGCTTGGAGATATGATGAGTTCCCCATCATTGGAGGTATGTAAGCAGAACCTGGATGCCTACTTGCCAGGATGTCCTAGAGTCTTGTGGCCCTAATTCTGTGACTTGGGACTATCCTTTTCAAGCTGTTACTATTTAACTCTTTAAGTCTACCTAGAAACCCAGCCACATTCCCTGGGCCCTCTTGAAACCCAGGACACAGACCAGTTCCCTGTCTATGGTAGCAGGAGGAAAGGCTTAGGAACATCAGGAGTCTGCGCCTTCCCATAAGAACCCAAATACCGAGAGATTTCCCTTAGCTTCTGTTTTTGCCTCCCTGGGACAGGTACTCAATAAAGTTTGCTGGTGGCCATGCTGCTGGTGGTCAGAAGGTTCCTGGTTTGTATTGGGAGAGAAGAACGGAGTATTCTGGGAGAGGAAAACAGCAAAAGCAAAAGGATGGTGATGAGGATGAGTGAAAATTGATGGAGACACAACTACCTGGAGGGGTAGGAGTCCACATACTAAACAGTGGGAGATTGGAATATGCAAAAGTGGGAAAATATATTTAATAACAGGCAATCTGGATTTGTCTTGTATCTGATTAGCTGTATCTGATTAGCTGGGTCCAGACTAGAATGCTGGGTAACTGCTAGGCTGGATGAGTCAGTATGACAAAACCTTCTCAAATTTTGCCCTACTTCCCTCCTTCCCCCCACTTTATTCTCCTTTCTCCTCCTTACAGTAAGCTGTCCCTTGAGTTCTATTCTGAACCTGTAATGGTTTTTCCATCTTACTATGGACAGTTTGCAAACCGTTCCTGATTTGGCCTGAGTTGGGCTGGGTCCAGGGCCAGCCAGTTCAAGAGAGCTGGGGAGAGGAGGTGGCTCCCAGCAATAAGTAACCCACAGAATTGTGTCTGTTACTTAAGAAAAGTTTCTGGGTTTTCGGCTAATTGCAAAAATACATAATGGATGCTTTTTGCATCTGCTAGTTATTCTGGAACAGGACTGCATCCAAGAGCACACTTTAAACAAACAATAAGATTATAGAGCTTAACTATTTCAATGTGTAACAGAAAAGAAAGCCAAGGCCCCAAAAGTTACAGTAACACACATGCACTCAGACACAAGCAATCACACCAACAGATACATACACATACAAATGTACAGATGAACATTTTGGCACCAGTGCTCACAAATGCATTCTTGTGTACTAGCACCTAGTACATACATGCATGACTTGCACGCATGAGCCCAGTCACTGGCACCAATATATGTGCTCTCAGACACATACACAAATGCACATGCATACACTCATGAACATGCATATACCAGTTGAGTAAAACAGACACAACCCCAGACACACACATTCTCAAAAGTCATTTTTGCTGTAGTGAGTAGTCTTCCTTGGTAGGAAAGTGGGTCCTTCCAGTCCCAAGGTAACTGAAGCACTCAATTAGCTGAGTTTTGTCTGTGTCTGGGTGGTAGCAGGTGTAGTTACTCAGCGTGGCCACCAAGGGGCACCCAGGATCCATTCTGCAGCCACCTTTCCCTGGTTCTGCAGTCCCGTCAGTTGTTTCTGCATCCACAAGCCTGCACCTTCCTGTTCCGGATCACTGCAAGCCTGGAAGGCTCTTGGCTTCCAGCCCCGGTCTTCTAGGATCCAATGTACTCATTCTCACCTTTTACCTCTCCCAAACCACTGAAACAACCACAACTCTCCATCCTTCCTGCCTCCTAGCTGAATGCATACTTCAGAGCTCCCTGCTCAGTCTTGAGATTACTACTTGAAGAAACAAATCTGTCAGGTCTTGATCATAATGTGGCCTCTCCCAAAACCTTCTCTTCCAGGAGCAGCTGTGAAAATCCCACCTATTTTTCAAAGTCAATTTCAGCATCTCCAAGTGATGGACTGCGAAAGTTAACAATGCATGGTAAAATGAATGAATGAATGCCCAGCTCAGCACCTGACTCTGCCTTCCCTACTACCCCCAGCTGGAGAGGTATCTCATCCTCCCGCACCTGCCTCCCAGCTCTTTTTGTGTGTGATTCTATGAAACAAATCCTGGCTTCAAAACATAGACTAGGATAAAAAGTCCAAAATGTCATGAAGTCAATTCCTTTCAGCATCCCTGACAGGGAGCTATCCTAGTAATAGAGAATTTACCCTTCCCTGAGCAGTCCTCACTGAGTGGCTCAGAATTCTAGAAAGTTCCTACATTTTCCTTCTCCATAAACATTCTCAGAGCTCCTTCTTCATGACAGGGGTTGTGGCAGGCTCTGAACATACAAAACTTATGCCTTTCAACAAGCTAACAGTCTGCTGAGGGCCTTTAACCAGGTGTACAGCATGTAAATAATACAGTGAGTGAGGCAGGGAGTTGGGGAAACATTTACAGAGGGAGCGAGAGCTGAACAGAGACTCAAAAAATGAATAAGAACAATAATTACAGTTCTGTTTGTTGAATGTTTACTGTGTCTGTGACTGTTAATTTTTATAGAGGAAAAATTCTAACCCAGGTCTGCCTGTCTGCAGTCTGAGAGCTTAACCACTAGTCCAGAACACCTCTGATGACATACCCAAAACAAGAGTTTGGTGACAGGCAAGGTGGGGAAGGGCATGCCAGGTGTTTTAGTTTTCTATTGTGTAATAAGCCATGGCAAACTTTGTGACTTAACACCCCCATGTTACCTCACTATTGTGTAGGTCAGAAATCTGGGTTCTCTGCTCACAGTATCACAAAGCTGAAATCAAGATATCAGCTGGTCCCGGCTCTCATCTGGAGGCTCAGGAAAGAATCCACTTCCAACCTCACCCACACTTTAGGCAGAATTCAGTTCCTTGGTGTTGTAGGACTGATGGTCATGCTGCTGGTGACCAGGAGGTGCCTGGTTTGTACTGGAAGAGAGGAGTTGTGTATTCCAAAGCACTAGCATTAGTAGGGCACTCTTGGCACTAGAGGCTGGGCTCAGGTGCTTTCCATGTGCCCCCTCCATTTTTCAAACAACAAAGGCAGATGGAATTTTTCTCATGCTTCCAAGCTCTGATTTCTTCAGCCAGATCATCTAGTCTTCTGTGGTTTGGTGATAGATGCACTCTAACATTTGTAAACGAATGCACTGTGTTTTTCGTGTAATTGTGTTAGTATCATTCACTGCAGAGCTGCATTTCCTTTCTTACACCGCTTTTTCTTTTCTGCAGTTCCTGCCTTTAGCTTTCCCTCATGTTTATCCAATCTTTATTTCATCCACAGTTCCTCTCTCCCCAGAGACCTCCTTTGAAGACCCTCTACTTTCCCACTCCAGTCTGGTCTGCTAGCGTTCAACCAGGCAGCACATCTGTCACACTGACTTCCTTTCACAGCTTTCTGCATGGAGTCCACTCTTTTCTGAAACCCATGTTTTCCTCTTTGATAGTTTATTTCCATGTTTGCTTGGAGCACACCCTCCAAGTAACTGCCTAGGGAAAGCTGCATAGGACATATATATTCTGACTTTTTATATGTCTCCATATGTCTTTATTATATCCTTAAAATTGATAGTTCAGCCTCTGTGGAATTCTAGATTGAAAATTATGTTCTCTCAGCACTTTGAAGCATTTCTCCAGTGACTTCTCACATCCAGTGCTGCTGCTGAGAATGCTGAAGGCATTCTGATTATTATTCCTTTGTGGCCTTTAAATTTTTTTTTTCCCATTTCTTTCCTCTGAAAACTTTTAGCTCTTCTCTTTATCCCTGTGTTCAAAAATGTCAGGATATTGTACTATGGTGTGGGCCATTTTTCAAATTCATTTTTGGGGCACTTATTAAACTTTTTATATGGAGACTATGAATTTTATTTTTGGGAAACTTTCATATGTAACATTTAAATAATTCTCCATTTTAATTTGTTTTCCTGGAATTCCCATTTGTTGGATTTTAAACTTCCTTTATGTCTCATTTTCTACCTCATCTTTATTTCACTCTGAGAAATTTTCATAACTTGAAAACATTCTATTATCTATTAATTAAAATATATATATGTATATATATTTAAATTTTCAAGAGCTCTCTCTTGTTCTTTGGTTATTTCTTTTTAATTCATACCATCCGTTTTTATTGATACAATACCTCTTGAATCTCTGGGAGGAAAATGTAAAAAAAAAATTCTTTTTCTTTTCCATTTCCATTTTTTCCATTTCATCTGAGGTCATTGTATTTGTCTTATACTCTTTCAGTTTGGAAGCTTTCCTCAAATGTGTGGTAATCTTTGTCCATTTATATTTAAGAACAGAGAACTAAAAGCTTGCTAATTAGTGAGTATGCCTTAAGTTGACTAAGCACCACTATAGCAGGGGACTTCCTTTCCCCACTCCCACCCCAATGACAGAACATGAAGATCTTTCTTCTGGGGACATTAGATTTCTCCAGAAACCCCCTGATTTCCCACCTGGAGAGTAGTTCCTGGAGTCTTGGTCTCCGTGCCTAGGCATAAGGAGAGACTGTTCAATGCACAGATTTTCAATGAATCCCTGTTTTAAAGCTCTGTGTGTTGCTGGTTCTTCCAGCACTTCCTTTCTTGGCTATATCTTCCTCTCTGTACTATACGAAGGCTCTCTCTGCCCTGCTGCATCAGTTACCACTCCTCCATCTGCTTTCTGGTGTTCTGAAATTTGTTGTAATATCTTGTCTAGTGAGGTTACTTCACCCAGTAACTTTATTGTTGTAGGTTTATATCCTTTTTATTCCTTAAGAGTCATTTTAGAAGACTTGAGAGAAAGGAGGATGAATGAGCAGTCAATTTATCACCTCCAGTGACACATCAGCCTAACCTCTTTCTTCTGTCTCTCTCATTACCACACTGTCCCAAATGTGACAGCCTAAACATATGTCTCAGGACCCCCATTCTCTCTTCTCCTCCCCTAGCCCCAGACACCTCTTCCTCACCTTTCAAGGGTCTCTCCTCCTCCCAAAGGACTGTAGACTCCTTTATTCTGAGGGTGCCTGTCATGTGAGGACTTCGAGGAACATAGCCTCTATTGGTTCATAAGAAGAGTAAATAGTGAGGTTTGAGGAAGCTATATCTCAGGCATGAGTACAGTACTCACATGTCTTGAGCCCCTAAAATGATCTGTTACTTGTTGGCGATAATAGCACCAGAGTGACTCTCCTGCCTGAGACAGGCTAGCTATGGCAGGGGAGAGGCTGCTGCTACCCTGTACTACACCCTCCATCCCCAGACCTGGACATGCAGCCTGTGTTCATTGAGGGGGCCGTTGCTGTCCTTAACCTATTAGACTGTAAAGACTGGAAGTGGCCCTGCATCCCAGGTCTGCATGGGACAGGCCTGCTGGACCTGGGTGCTATCCTTCAGGCTTACCAGGTGTCCCAGCATTCTGAAGGGGTCTACCTAGAGGGTGCCCTGCCAACAGGCTCTGACCAACCATCCATATTTGCTCATTACTGAGAGGGCTTCCCGGGATGTGAGATTTTCAATGCTGAAACCAGAAAGTCCTGGGCAAACTGGGAAGAATTAGTCACCCTACCTGCAGAGAACTATTATTCCCCTGTCTCCTGCCCTATGCCCCCGATTTCAGGCAGGTTTCCACAGAGGAAGTTTTGGGGCCTTACTGACTGTTCTAAGCTGGTTGCCCAGGGTCCCAACTGGGTTCCTCTAACCAGTTCCTAAATACAGGCTCACTTCTCATTGATGACCTATAAATGACAGTTCAGCTTCGCCTAGGGTGGAAGCTCCTCTGCAGCCTTTCTCACATGGCCCTTCGACTCTGCTTGTGCCCCCAGAGATGGAAGCTGGGCACATCCAGAGGCAGCCTCCTTCACAGTGCTTTCCTGATACTTCCCCTCAATGGTCCCAGCGATAACCTCAGAAATCACAGAAATCAAGTTGGGTTCCTCTTCTCATCTCAATAATGTGACAAAATAATGATAATAAATAACATTTACAAACCACTTATTATGCATCAGGTCTCATGCTAAGCTCTTATTTGTGTCATCTCATTCAATCTTCAGAAGGACCTTAGGGGTGGGTATTATCATTCTTCTTTTATAAATGAGGAAACTGAATTTCAGAGAGGCTAGCTTGCCCAGAGTCACACAGCTAGTAGAAATAGAGCTAAAACTCAAAAGCATCTGATGCCACAGTCTGAGAATTTTAAATGCTTTCAAAATGTCCAGTTTAAGTCCCATTTTCTCCAGAAGATCTTTGACAGAAAATCCAACTTGTAATGGCTTAACTCTTTAGGACATTATTTGTTTCCTTAATAAGTCAAGAGGGCATAGCCCAGGGCTGGTGCAGTGGCTCACAGATCACAAGAACCGTGACTCTTTCCATTTTACCACGTCATCTTCCTCAGGGTGTGGGTACGGTAGATAACATTTTCTAAAGATAGATGTAGTAGTATCTCCCATGCTACCTGCTCTCCTGCAATGTGACCTTGCTATTCGCTCCTCTCAAATCTGGGCTGGCCTTAGTGACTAGCTTAGCCAATAAAATGTGGTAGAAATGACATTTTGAACTTTTAAAGTTAGGTCATAAGCCTTGTAGCATTTGTCTGAGCCTTTTAAAATGCTTAGTGCTTAAACACTTGCCCTTGAAACACCATGCCGTAGGATATGCAAGCCCCATGGAGAGGCCATGTACTGGTATCCTGGTCAAGAACCCTGGCTGGACTTCCAGCATCAACTGCCAGCTGTGTGAGTGAGCCATCCAGGACATCCAGCCCAGTCAAGCCTTCAGATAACTCCTGGCCTGGCCTCCATCAGACTACAACCACATAAGAGACCTTAAGTAAACCCTCTAGTGGAGCCCATTCAACCCACAGAATGGTGATGGATGATAATAAATTGTTGTTTTAAGATACTGAATTTTGGGGGCGATTTGTTATGCAGCAATAGATAATTGGAACATTTGGCTTTCTTCCTCTAGCATGTTGCCTCAAGTTAGAAGATGGCCGCCTCAGCTCCAAGCATCATTGCAAACAACCACATTTAAAATCAGAAGTGAAGGGAGTGGGTACAGAGCAAAGGTTTTCTCCCTGAGTGACTTAAAGGAGGAGGAATATCTGGCCTAGAAGTATCCAGCAGAATCTCCCATGTATCTCATTGACCAGAACTGGGTCATGTAGTTTCTCTTAACCATTAGGGAGGCTAGGTACAGTCTCTTCAGTGGGGGGTAGGCAAAAGAAAAAGAGGCTGGGAATGACTGTTGGGTGGGCAACCAACAATGTCTACTATGCTCGTTGATGTAGTAGTTGTTCTAGGGAAAAGAAGAATTAGATGGGAAAATGACCCATACTAAAGAAGGAGCCTTCACTGCTCCTTTCAAAGCAAAGTTGCCTCAGTTTACTTATTAAGAAGGAGTTTACTGAAAGCTCCTTCTTTAGATAGGAAGCATGTTGTAATGGCTGCAGTCTTGCTATGAGAGGCAGAACCTGGCTCTGCTGTTTGCTAGTGAGGCAATATTGGTGGATCGGTTCCCCATTCTGTGTCTCACTTTCCATCATCTGTACAATGAAAGATTCCACCCAACTTCTTCAGGCTAAGAGAAGCCAGGGCAGAAGGCAAGTGCTGGATGCTTGATGTGTGTGGAGGCTATGCATTGCCCAAGTCAAGCTCAGCAGAGCCTGCCTCTAGCCACAGATGTTGGGATTTGCCAAACAAACCCTAATCACTTAATGAGAAATGAAAATGGTGTCTGGTTCCTCCACTTAATTGCTCCTTTGAAAACAACACACAGGAGGTTTATAGTAATCACCATAATCGCCTCATAAAAACCCGAGAATTTGATGACTGACATGCCTCATTTCTGGGAGGAATTAGAGGCAAAATTAAGGCAAGGAATTCCTGGCCTGCCTTGGCCTTGGCTCAAGGACTTTGCCCACAGAGAGGCTGCCACTGTGGACAGCCTCCTGGCCCCAGACAAATGTTGCTCCAAATGCTCTGCTGCCAGTTTCCTCGCAAGCTGCTACCTGGGGCTCGTCTGTCATCAGTACTGCCTGAGGAGGAAGACCGACATACCAAGAAGACCTGCCATCTCTGAGAGTCAGATGGAGGGTCTGACGGAGGAGACGGGAGCCTTGATGAGTCTACGTGTAACATCTGAGCTAAAGGACAGGAGGAGTGGTCAGCAACACACAGGCCATCCCTGGCCTCCAGAAAGCCACTACTCATTGGTTCTTCTGAGGCCATCCAGTCTTGACATGGGCCTCTCTTACGAGATGTTATGACCTCTTGGGACATTTATTAAGATACCCTGACAGCAAGAAGTTTCACCCTCTGCTCAGCAAATATCTGTTCCTTTTCATTTTCTCATAACTGAACTCAGAATCCCTGAGTGTCAAGGTTAGAAATGCCCTCCAGGTTTGCCTCTCCAGCTTCTGCCCTTGATTGCGATTCCTTTCTTTCTTATCACTGTCTTCTACTTATTCATTCAAAAATATCTCTTTAATCCCTAATGAATGTCAGAAATGATCAATTCTTACCACAGTAGCCAGAGTGGTCCTTTTCAAATCTAAGTCAGATCAAGTTACTCCCAAATCAAAGGTCAAACCCCTCCAGCGTCCCATGCAGCTCCCATTCCCTTCCCTTTGCTCACCCTGTCCCAATCACACTGGCTTTGCTGTTCCTGCAAGATGCCGGGGACCTTCCCACCTCAGTACTTTTGTACTTGCTGTTCCCACTGCCTGGAATGCTCTTCCCCCGTGTACCAAATGGTTCCCTCTCTTACTTCCTCCCAGGCCCTTCCTGGCCCCACTATATAACATTTCACCTCCACCCTCTCTATTAGCCTCCTCTACTTACTTCTGTCCATTATGCTTATTACCTTCAAAAACTAGAAGGTTTGCTTATTATCTGTCTTCACTAGGAGGTAAGCTCCAAAGGGCAACAATTTTTGTGGTTCTTGTTCTCTATTGTATCCCAAATACCCACCTCAGTGGCTGTCACATACTTAATGGCCTCTCGGTAAACATTTGTTGAGAGAATGAACAAATGAGGATAGTGCAGTGAAAAAGATAAAGCCCCACCTACCCTCATGGAACTTATAGTCTCAGGATAGAGGCGGACTAATAATTGCACTGTGATAAATGCTGAAGGGTAAGTGGCCAGTGTAATAAGGGTGATCTGACTGTGGCTGAGAGGCCAGCCTGCGGAACCCTGAGGGCTGTATGAGAGAACTGGATGTGTAGAGTGAGGAGAGTTTGAGGACATGATGGTTGGGGAGGAAAAGGTGCTGGAGAACGTCAGGTTGCCTAGACTCTCTGAAGGCAATGGGATTCCATGATGAGGGGACAGCCATCTACCAACTGGGTTCAAGTCCCCACTCTGCCACTTCGTAGCCATTCACCCTGGGGCAAGCTGCCTCAGTGCTAGAGACTTTTTCCTTTTCTGTAAGACAGAGAAGAGATAAAAGGCTCATAGGCTTGTTGCGAGAAACAATTGAAACTTTTGTCAGAGCTGGAATCTGTAGGTTCTCAGCAAGTGCTAGTGACTCTACTAGATTTAAATTGGGTGACTGACCAGATCACAATGATCTGCTCTTTTATCTTTTGTCAAATCCCTTACCATCCAGTCTCTTTTCATCTGGCCCTTCATGAGCCTTGGAGAGTGGTATGAGGAAGGGGAGCATCTAATCCACCTGAACGTAAAACTCAAGGAATGACGTACCTCCCAGCCTCTATCACTGCCTCTTTGTTTCTCCTTCTAGGTGGACCTTATGTGCCCCTCTGATCAGATAAGGGAAGACATGGCTGCTCACAGCACCTGACAGGTCTTGCCATGTGAAAAAAAATCTCCAAATTCCCAAGAGAAGGGGATTGGCCCAACTGATGCAAGTGTCCAACTCTGGCCCAGTCAGCTTTGGGAAGGGGAGTGGGGCCACATAGTAATAACATGGCTGTCAGGCTACTCTTCTGGGGGTCATTGGTGGGGGAAGGAGCTGCTCTGAGAGAAGGAAAATTATCTTGAGCATAGCAGATACCCCAGAGATGCCTCTTATATATCTACAATGTCATGTGGCTAAACGTTTATGAATTTCAGTTTCAGACTATTCTACTGACCTCAGGCATGTCCTTACCCTCCTGGGGCTGCAGTTTCTTCATTTGTCTACAGAGGAGGGTGGGACTAAGTGTTCTGTTTTGCTTTTTAACTCTCTGAGACTTTAGGCCAGTTACTTATCCTTTTCGAACCTCAGTTTCCTCATCTGTAAAATGGGAGTGATAATATCCACTTCACAGAGTTATTATAAGAAAATATATAACATGGGTTGGGTAGAGAGATGCTCAAGAAATCTAGTGACTCTACTAGATTTAAATTGGGTGACTGACCAGATCACAATGATCTCCCCCAAAAGTCATGGCTGTGATACCCCATGTGTTTGAGAGAATTGCTCTTCCTCTAATTCGGAGCTGCCATCCTCCAACAGTGATTTGTGAAGGGGTGAGCATGGGTCTCAAACTGGATCACTTAGAGTGCTTCTCTGAAGCTTTTTTCCAGCTGCAGCTCTTTTGTGACTATTCGTAGAACTGTGAGGATGGGAGCATGAAGCTGCCAAAAGCCCAGTCCCCAACCTCATGGAGAAAGTGGCCTATGAAAGTGAAGCTGACATGAAGAGAATGTTTGAGTACTTGGTTCCAGATATTTCTAAATCCAATTTCATCCTTGCCATAATTTATGAGTTAACACCCCCTATTCATTTTTCTTAAGTTAGAGTTGGTATTCTGTCACTTGCAGCCAATGACCCCTAATACTATTCCCTTCCCTAAGCTCCTGCAACCTGTCCCCTTATCTCTGATACTCTATTACTATAGTCGTCAATTTATTCACTCCATCAATTAGTTAGTCAGCAACCACTGTTCTGTCTGTCCCTGGCCTTATATTGGACACTGGGTCTCTTGCCAGAGAAATAATTCATATCCCATTTCTCAAGAGTTACAGAGTTAGGCAGAGGAGGGAGCAAGCGTTCAGTACTGAGTGGGTAAATGGCTTTGACTGAGGGAAGCACAGGTGCTGGGGGGAAGTCAGAGAAGGAGAAGTATCCCTGTTTGGAAGGCTTCCTGGAGGAGTTGGCACAAGCTGACTTTTTCAGATGGGAGTGGGCATGTAGAGAGGATAAAGGGCATTCCATGCAGAAGAACCCACCTTTGTAAAGACCCAAAAGAGAATGAGAGAAAGTGGCAGCCTAAAGAAGGAACACAAAAGATGAAATTATTTGTATTTTCCATCCATGTAACTTCAGGGAGAAAAAAAACAAAGCCCTCCATTTTTTAAGCTTGGAAAGTCCCCAGGGTGGAGTCTTTGAACAGGGATGAAAAGAAGTGACTCTTGACCACAGTAAAGCACTGGAGTGAATGATTCTTCCCTCAGTAGGCTGCCCCACTGATCCTCTGTCCCATCAGGGAAGCCAAGCTCACAGTCACATCCAGCCGCTGGTCCTGTCTGTTGGACCCATCTAAAAATAGTTAGCCTAACACCAAGCAGACAGCAGAAAAGCAGCCCAGTCAGGCCTGGGAGGAGCATAAAATTCGTCCCCTCATAGAAAACATACTCATTACATTCTAGCAAAGGCAGTTCATAATGCACCCTGCAGAAAATATGCAGTTATTGTCCCCAAACATGCCAAAACTCTACTAATGACTGCACGCCTGCTCCAAAGCAAAAACTATTCCAGATGCTGCTTCTTTCCTCTAGGAGAGTTCTTCCTTCCTTCCACCCAAAGAATTCTGGACTCTTTCATGGATTCTAGTCATTTGGGAGACATATGGTCAGCTGGGGGGTCTTTGGGTAAGTAATTGCCCTCTCTGGGACTCATAGTAACAGATTAGGGGCTTTGCTTTAACAGACTGTTGTGAAAACTATGCCTGCCTGTTGGGTGGGGTGGCAGAAAAAGGGTAGTAGGCAGGAAGCCAGTGCTTTAGGTGCCTTAGGGCTGAGGGAGGTGGGCTCTAAACTTGAGTGTTTTCAGTTTCTATATCTATCTAGTGGTAATATCTGTAAGAAAGCAGTAATTTGTGAACTCAAAGTGCCAAACACACTCAGGAATTGGACAAGCATTGGGGTTTGGAACTGTCATTTGGCTGAGTGACTCATGGCATCTCCCTCTACCTCCATGAAGCTCCACCCCTTCATCTGTAAATGGGGGATAGTTCTGAAATTAGCATTTTTTCCTCTGGTGGAATGGACCCAATCTTGCTGCAGGACATTAGGTTCAATTTTTCCCAATATAAATAACACAGTGCTGACCATCTTATCAAACATGCATCATTGAGCACAGCCCTCAAGATGAATTCCTAGCAGGGGAATTACTAAATCAAATTGTACCATTTATAGCATAGTCGTGTGCTGTATGACAGACTGCATATATGACAGTGGTCCCATAAGATCATAATAGAGCTGAATTTCCTGTAAGATATAGAAAGATATGTGGTTCAGGAGGAATTTCTTTTTCCTCTGATGGAAGCAATATTGTGAGGCTTAGCAATAGCCTCCCTCTTACTCACAGTACCTCAATATTGAGTGTACAGATGACATCCAATCGGTCAGCCACAGACCTGTTTAGCACAGAGGAACCTTGTCCCCCCAACCCTACATATTCAAATGGTGCTACAGCCCTCCCAGGTCCAGCTTGATGGTCTTCCAAGTACATTGCTGTAAATTCTTTATTGAGGACATAAGATCCTGTACAAGGACATAGGTCGCCAAGAGCTGCCTTAACAAGTACTACGTGCCACTGCCACTTTTAGTAAAAGTTTTCTGTGGTAGTGTGGAGCCAGCCTGTTCCTGAACTTTGAAAATGTTTTTAGGTTGTAATGATGTACAGCATAGACAAGTTTTATTTCTTCTATCAAGTTAATCCCAGAAAGAGAGAGAGAGCCCTTTTTGACAGATAGGGTCAACTAAATCAAAAACAGATTTTCAAAGTCAAAATAGTGAGTTCTCAGTTCTATCCCCTCTTCATGTTAAACACTCTCTTTTTTTTATGAGTACCACAAAGTTCCTTAATCTGACCACTGCTCCAATATGCAATAGCTAAAACCACATTGCCATGACAATCTCCTGTGTTCCTTTCTCACTCCATCTTGGTTTCTTATTCCTACTGAGCCTCAGGCCACCTCTCACTCCCTGCTGACAGTCACTATTAATGGTGATCTATGCCCAACCCGGCCAGTTTCTCCTCAATATTTCCATTCAATCCAGCCCACCTCCCTGTTCATGGAGCAGCATCGACCACTTCAATGTTCTATTTCTGACCCTATCAGAAGGAAGCAGGGGAAAGCTTGTGAGACAGTGTTTATAACGTCTACAATAGTGGCAGTAATGTCCTAGGCCTTCACATTCACTCCTGATGCACCCAGAGCAACTCCAATTCTACAAACTACAACCACGGTAAGTGCCCTCTATTGGTGCACCATTTTTTATACTGTATTTTTACTGAACCTTTTCTATGTTTAGATACATAAATATTTACCATTGTGTTATAATTGCCTATAGTATTGGCCACGTGACATGCTCTAGAGGCTTGTAGCCTAGGAGCAACAGGCTTTACCATACAGCCTGGGTGTGCAGTAGGCTATAGCACTTAGGTTTGTGTAAGTGCACGCTGATGTTTACATGATGATGAAATTACCTGAGGCATTTCTCAGAATGTATCCCCATCTTTAAGTGACACATGTCTGTATCAAAACTCAGGATGAAACAGGGAGAGGCTGGCCTAATTCACAGGGCCACTGTGTTAGAGATGTTATATAAGGCTCTGGTCTAGTGCTGGTCACAGACATGGGGCTCCACGAGTGTGAGCTAAGGGGTCCCAGAGAAAAAGGACAGGGAAATACCTGCTTTTCCTCCTCCTAGAGGCCCTGCCTTCTAGGCCATCCCTCCCTGTAACCTCCTGACAGCCACAAAGGAGAGTCTATGTCTTGTCTGAGCTTAATTATTTTAATCACTGGAGTCTTGCCAAGTGGTGGGCTAGTGACTGTTTAACAGCTGGATCTTGAGGGTGGAAGGTAGGTTCTGATCTGTAGTGTTTGTTAATTTCTGTGGTATAAAAACTCTCATTATGGCTGATTTCAAACTACCAACATGTCTCTAAAAACAGAGGTGGGAGGAGATTAACATAATCTCACAAGGTGATTCAGCACCCCAAGTTCTTATCTTTTAACCTACCTAAGTCTCCCTCTTCTTAACCCCTCCCCAAGAATTTCCCACCCTGAGGCTTATCCAAGGTGATAGAAAATGGAGCATTTCGTGGGAGGTAACTGTTCCTGGAGAATGAGAATATCCTCTCCAGTTATCTAAATAAGAAACTGAGGCTCGAGGTGGTCAAGGTGACTGCCAAGGTCACCTGGCCAGATGACCTTTTACAAGGTGTTATTCCCTGGTCCCTGCTTAGAAACCTCTGCTTCTCAGATGGGAGACCCTGCTTTCTGCTGTGGATATATAGCGTCTATTCTAACCACTCCTCCACCTCTTTGGAGACTCCTGGGCCTGGATCCACAAGTTGATGAGTACCAAGGCCTTGTCCCCAAGAAGTTGACAGGTGAGTGGGGAGGCAGACATCTGTGAGTGGTTTACACAAGGCAGGGAAGTGAGTGCTCTAAAGTAGCCTCCAGTTTGGGCTGCCAATCTCTTCTTTCCTCTCTTTGTAGTAGACATTGATGAGGGTTCTTTTCCTCCTTCCTAAGGAAACCCATTTTTTTTTCCAGGATCTACTTTTCCACACAGCAACCTGCTTGATGGGAAAGTGGCCTACCCCCAGAGAGAGTAGGTTCTGATTAGTAGTGGTCAAACCTGTAACTCTTTCCTTTTTTGTGATTGGTTTAGGAATGGGAAAGTGATCTAATTCTGGCCAATTAGAGCTGAGGAGACATTGAGGTTGGGGATCTGGAGCTTTTCCCTTCTAAAAAAATAGGCATAGAAACGGATATTGCTCTTCTTCTGGACTTGGAACTCAGGCATTGTAGTTCTGGTGGTATAAGTATCTTATCACCAGCTTGAAAGTGAAGCTAACCCACGAGGGACAGCAGAGCCAGAAGAATCACATGACAGGTGAACCAGAGCCCTAACCACATCCTGCCTTTGACCTTCTTGTTAGGGAGAAATTATATTTCCCTACATCCTAACTCGCTTTGAGTTGAGGCTTTCTGTTACTTAAAGCCAAAAACATCCTAAAATGATAAAACCCTTTTGGTCCATTGTCCACATTGCAAATACAGTGGTTATTATACAACAGGAATCTTATCGTATCACTTCCTCATTCTCGTCCTACAGTGGCTTCCTTTAGTGGTTAGGATAAAGTCTTTGTGCAGTGTCTCTTCTCCCTGCATTTTACCTATTCCCCTCCTGCACGAATATCAGCCCCTGAGGGTAGGACCCTTGGTCTTCATCACTGGTCCCTGGTGCTGAGCATAGAGTCTGCCACAAAGCAGGTACTTATAAATATTGTTAAATAAATGAAGATAAGAAGGAGGTGGGGGCTAGAGCCCTGGGATCCACTTTTGGTTTTGCACTGATCTGCCTTGTGACTTTAGGCAAGTCACTCCTTTTTCTGGACCTCAATATCCCAAACTGTAAAAAGACATATTGGACTAGAGCAGTAGTTGAAGAATGTGGATTAAACAATCCTCTCAGCTACCCTATATGATTGTAGTTGTGCTTTTAGTATCCATTGATGGATTAAAAATAAAAATGACTGCAAAGCTTTTAAATGTGGGTACTTACCAGTCACAGCAGCACTGACATCCATTTGAAAGACATTCATATTTATGTGTGTGAGACACATTGTGCATCCTCTTCACAGACAGCCCTGGGTACCATGTGATTTCCAGATGCCTGGCTTTCGCTAAGGGGCCCATATGTTGGGAATCACTGGCCTAGATCATTTCAGAGTTCTTCAGGCACCAGGGGCTGACGTGTCTAACATGAGCCACAGGAGTTGTGCAACTTGCTCTGGATCACATAACAAATGGGTGGTGGATTCAAATGCGCTTTCCTCCAGCCTGGGCTCCCTTGGCTTAGACAGCCTGGCTGACAGCACCACTTCCCCTTAGCCTCACTGGAAATGAGAAGCTGAGAGATCTGAGAGCCCTGAGATTGCCTAGAGTGCAGGCGGAGGTAGATGGCAGAACGCAGAATGCTGACAGCCCGAAATGATACAGAACATACTTCAGATGCCGGGTGTGTGGTTTAGGAGCAGCTGGAATTACACCCTCGGGGCTGAGCCTACATTGTCTGAGTCTGAGCCTGAGCGGAGTCTGAACCCTGCTAAAGCAAGGACCACATGGGGGGTCTCGGCCCTGGGCCACATAGCTGAGCAAAGAGGCAGCAAGAGCAAAAGGCAGAGTCCTAGCTGGAAATCAGGGACAGGAAACTTTTGCCTTTCCAGACACATGTGGACATTTGTTAGCTCTTTTATTCATCATTCATTCATTCAACAAGGTAGTCCATCCCTCAACAAATGCTCAGAGGTGTGGCTCTGCAGCCTGTCATAGGGTCCAAGGGTGGACTGGGCACAGAGGGAGGCAGACCAGAGCATGTGCTGGTCTCTCCTGGTACAGTCAGGCCTGAGGCGCCAGCAGGCTTTTTGCCTGGCGAAAGAGAAAGGAAAAATTTGGAAATATTTTTGAAGTGGTTATTTTCTGTGAGTGATTCTCAAAGGACAAGTAGGACTACACTAGGCAGGTCAGGGAAGACAGGAACTTCTGGCAGAGGGGCGGTGGGATAAGGGGTGAATTTCTTCTCTGCTTCAAGATGGAAAACGCTCAGGGTTTTTATTTACTTCTTATTTGTTTGACAATATGGAGGTGGAATCTTTTGGAGGGACAGATGGGATTGCTTGTTAATGAAGATCTTAGGAGATCGAGGGGCTGGTTGGAAAAGTAAATGAAACTGTATTTGCATCTAAAGCTGTCAAAGTGTATTGTGCTCATTTGGATTAGCAAAGGCTACCTTTGACAGAAGGTAGCTCTGTATGGAACATGGGCATACTGCAGGGAAAACAGGGCACGAGGGGTTGGTGAGAAGTGAGGCAGTAAGGGACCACAGGTCAGGTCGTGTTAATGACTTGGTTTGACTCCGAGGTGATGGAGAGCCACTGAAGGTGTTTAAGCAGTTGCAACAGATGAGACATCATGCTAGCTGCTGAGTAAAGAAGGAATCAGACGGAGAGGCAGGGAACCCAGACAGGAGGCAGTTGGCAGTGTGAGAGTTGATATTGGCCTGAAAAAGGACTAAGGAGACAAGAAAAGAGAATGAATTTGAGAGAAACTTTTGCGAATTGACAGGTCTCATGACTGGAGGTGGTCAGAGAGAGAGAAAGGAGTAGAGGATGATAGCCAGCTCCTGGACCGTGTGACAGAGTCGATGTTTAAACTATCTGAGATGGACAGCTGGAGATTCTCTCGCCATTCTGGTCTATAGTGAATGAGAACAAAGGGTGTGGTGCATACCACCCTCCCGCCCCTCTGTCAGAGCCCTGGTTCACACTCATCATATGCCCAGCTTCCCCTCTTCTCTCTCAGCCTCTAGCCTCTTCCCTCTCTCGCTTATCTGCTGCCACACTGATCCAAACAAGGGAGGTGATCACATCACTTTCCTGCGGAAGAATTTTCAAAGACTCCCAATTGCCTCTAGAAAGACCCTAGCTCCTTAGGCTTGCAAATAAGATCATCTACAATCTGACCTTGTCTACCTTCTCTGTCTTGGTTCTTTGACCCTCTACATTAGCCATAGTTAATAATAGTAACAACAACAGCAAAAACAACAGCTTATACTTACACAGAATCGATATGTTTGAGGCAGTGTCCTAATAACTTTACATATATTAGCTCATGTCATTCTTAGTGGAAAAACACTGAAAGTCTTGCACATCTCAGAATGGACTACATCCTCTCTTGCCCTTCAGACCTTTGCACCGCAGTTTTCTTGTCCTGGTATCCAGCTGTCCTTCTAGCCACCTGATACCTACTTATTGACCATCACCTTGTGCCAGGCACTGTACCAAGTGAAACATGGTACCTGTCCTCAATGTATAGAGTCTAATGCCAGAGACAGACACAATAAAGTAAGGACAGTGACAGAGATGTGCTGAGAACGCAGAGAATGAGCCTCTAATGCAGCCTGGGTCCTGCACCACCTGGTCAGCTGAAGTTTTATTCCTCCAGGAAGCCTTCCTGACTTCGCCAAACTGGGTGAGGTCCTTCTTCTGTGCTCCTGCAATTCTCTTCTCTGCCATATTATACACCCATCACCCCATACAGGTGTGACTACATGGCTGCCCCCTCCTGAGCACAGTGAAGGCAGAAAACAGTCCGACTCATCACTGACCCACACCCAGAGCAGCCTGGACAAAATCCTTAGGATTTGCTGGATGGAAACTCTTGAGAATAGGGTCACAAAGAGGAGCATCCTTCTTCTGGGTTGTTCCCTGACACTCTCCCCAGAGTCAAGCCTACCCCTTCCCCATTTTTTGAGCCTTGGTCAGGCCCCTGAGCCCAGAGAGCACCCCACAGGGGTCAGGCGCTGCTGCTTTCATCCCTAGTTCAGGAGCAGCCTGGTTAGAAAAGGCTACATCAGAATGGGGCCCAGTATGCCCCCCAGCCAGGTGGGAACTGTCTGCTCCAGGCTTCTGAGGAAGGAGCAGTATCCTAGGCAGCTCTAGATGTGGGGTAAGAGGAAGGGGTCCTGCAGCAGCCCTCAGGGTCCCTGTGTGGCAGGGAGTGGGATGGGGATGTTTCTGAGATTTCCTTTGGTTCCTGCATCCTTCTACAGCCTTTGGGCTATGGGATAAGTGTCTTTAGGAATAAATGGCTATAGAACAGTGTTAAACTAGATGTGTTTGAGGCATATTCCAGGACCCTTATGGCGTCTGGCAACAGCTCAGGTTAGCCCCTTGGGTTAACATAGCTCTTTCTCCCCAGAGCTCTAGAGGGGCAATCATAGGGCCCTCCTAGAGAAGCTGCAAATCTCAGAGCAAAGACCTAAACTGACTTTCAGCCTCAGCCCCATCTCCCAGGCAGAGTGGTGGGAAAGCTCTACCCCCACCCCACACCCCACATCTACGCCTTGCCTCAAAGCCCATCTCTGCTGAGGTGGGGCTGGGGGCAGGGAGCCTTGTGGGCTAATGCTAACAGCTTTGCACAGGGTGGGAATTTCCATTCCTATCTAGGGAGCCATCAACGCTGTGTGCCCTGACCTGGGCCTTTGGCCTCCAAAGGGCAGTGGGAAGGCCGGCCCCAGGGCCAATCCCTGGCCATTAATCCCTCCTGCCAGCCCGAATATCCACCCAGCATGGTCAGACAAAGGACTGCCCAGCCCAGCCACTGTGTTCCTCCCGCCCCAGGGGCTCCACTCAGACAGTGGGCCGCCTGGAATCCAGGCCCATGAGAAAGGGGCCGCCTTCACTGACCGTCTTATGCCCGGATGCTCAGCCACATCCCGTCCGGCCCAGGGCCTGTGAAAAGAGGGCCCAGCCACGCTGAAAACATGGATTAGCCCTTGGGCTACCCCCTGACACTGGCCTTCTTGACTCCGGGAAACAGGCCCAATGGAGGGAGTCAGGCAAGCACCGAGAACTGGTAAAGTCTGGGTTCTCACCCCTTTGGCCCAGCTCCCTGCCCCCACCCTCCCCAGGATTAGCATAGCCAACTGTACATTCAGTATCATTTATTGAACATATACTATGTCCCAGGGTCTTACATATGGACTGGAAAATTAAAAGTATAAGAAAATTGTAGTCTGCCATGGGAGATAATAACTACCCCCCCACCCCCTAATCTGGAGGTGTGAGACTGATGCTGTGGTAGGGGCTTCAGAGGAAAGGTGAGAAAGATGTTGGCTCTGGATCTGTGCCTGAATCTGGCTGCAGAATTATGTTGCACCTGGTTGAATTAGTTGAAAATACGCAAGCTCCGAAATCACTTCTCTGGCTTTGCCTTTCACCTTTCCCTCCTGGTTTAATTCTGGAAACGCCAGTTGTATAGTAGAAAAAAAATCTCCTATTACCAAGTGCCAGTATAGGCTAGGCCCTTTCATACATGATTTCCTTTGAACCTTATAACAAAGCCAAGAGAGTTCATTATTGTCTTCATTTGGCAGGTGAGGAAACTGGAGCTAGAATGAGCTAGTGTCCCAGGGCACACAGCTCTGGGACAGAATCCCCTGCTGCTGCAGTTGCTTGTCTTGCCTCCTCTGGTGAGCTGTTCATTGTGACAGCACTGTCTTATATTCACTGTGCTCAGGCAGTAGATTGCAGGGTGGAGAGGGTATTAGGTGGGGCCTATTTGTGTATAAACTGAGCCAATTCTTCACTGTTGTGGGGTGGAAGATTGTCTCTAGATCTTCAAGTGTCACCTCCTTCCTCTCTGCTTCTACAGCTCCCTCTGCCCACCTTTCATGGCTGTTATCATTTGTGTGTCCATCTCTCCACCAGACTGTAAGTCTTCTCATCTCTGTCTTTCCTGGCAAAGGGTCTGGCACAAAAGTGCTTGGTGAATGATGTGGGCTACACTAAGGCAGGAGAACTGAAGGAGGGATGGACTTGGAGTCCACGTGGAATTGACAGGACTTGCAGATTGCTTGGTTGTGGGGAGTGATGAGGGAGGGAGGAGCCCAAAATGATGTCCATTTCTCTGATCTGAGTGGTGAGGGGCAAGGAGTCCATTTGCTGGAAAGGAAGCAGGTATGGGGTTGGCAGGCATGCTACGTTGAGGTTGATGTGCAGTGGACACTTGACTATGCTAACTTGGAGGTCAGGAGTGAGGCTAGGCATCAGAACGCTATAGGCTGGAAGAACTCTATAGTAAATTATTTTTACAGTCTTTGCTTTAAAATTTGGTATTCTTAGAAGAGTCTGATGTTGGTGCTCTGAACTCTGGGTTTAATTCCAGTTCTGCCATCTCCTAGCTGTGTGGTCAGGTAAGTCACTAACTTTCCAAAGCCTTAGTTTCCTTATCTGTAAAACAGGGATAATAATAATACCTACCTCAGAAGGTATTCACACTTAAATGGATATAAAGTATTTACCACATACAAAATGCTTAATAGTAATGGTGGCTGGTATATTATCAACTGACACTGGAGCTGGGAGAATGGGGTCCTTGAGCCTTTAAGTTCATATTTTAAAGCCTTAGGCCATAGGCCTACTGTGGCTAGCTTCCGTCATCTGTGTCCAGGGGCACTCTACATCAGGGCCAGAACTAGGGTGAGGCACTTAAGGTACCAAATTTAAGGAGACCATGGCTCTCAAGTGCCTACCCTTCACTTGCACCACCCTGAGAGTGAGTGCCCCCTTACATTTAGGCCTTAGGCATTGCACTTATCTGACCTACTCCCAGCCCTGCTCCCTTGATCTTGCCTGTCCTCAAGACAAGTCTGTTTAAGACAAGGCTCTTTCACCCGTTGGTTCTCTCCAAGCCAGGGCTAGTTCTTCTGTCACTTTGGAGAGATTTCCTGAAATAGGCCCAGGGTGGCATCACCTCTGAATTGTGGTGGTTGGTGGCCTTTCACAGAGTGAATTTTTAATTAAAAAAAAAAAAAAAAGAACTGCTAAGACCCACCACCAGCCCAAGCCCCAGTGAAATGTGAGTGCAGCAGTTTCATCAGTAAGCAGCATTCTCAGACCTCCAGTCTGTGGAAGCCCTTGGGAGGTCTCTCTCTGACCCAGTAACTGCTCCTTGGAACTTTGGGCTATGTGGGCCTATGTTCTGTGCATCTTCCCAGTGTGAATGTTGTGTGTGCATAAGGGAGCCCTTTTTCTAGAACAGAAGGGACATAGAGAAAAGGCAACTCCAAGTTATGTTTTCTGGGGGCTCTTAATTTAAAGCAGTCTTCTGCCACTTTCCATGATTTTGTTCGTTCAAGGGATACTTGCAAGTGCCCTAGATGAGACAGGGTGATGGAGAAGTGGGAGAGAGAGATGGTGACCCTGAAGCCAACAAACATTCTCCCTTGGACAAAGCTGGCCTCTTCCCTTCCTCCCACTCTACCCTTCTCCATTGCCTAATGTTTGAGTGTGAACCTGACACAACCCTGACCAGCACAGTGTTAGGACACTGAAGGTTGGCAAAGTGGCCCTGGGAGGCTCTCATCTCTTCCCTAGTTGGGGTTGGAAGGACAGGGAGGAAGATAGGAGAGAAGGATGTAGGGGAAAGGACACAGTTGGAAGAAGCATAATGGGGTGGGTACCCAGAGAGTGAGCTGAATGGGTGGATTTGTGATTGGCATTGACCCAAAAGGGAGGAGGTTGAGGGAGGAGTGGAAAGGAAAGAGAGCTGATTGAAGCAGGTGGGATGAGACCAGGGGCAGGGACCGACCCAATGGAGATGGGGAAGGGGTGAGGCTGGGTCTGAGAAAAACTGACCTAAAGGGAGGAGACCGAAGGAGGGGCATATGTCAGGCGGGGTGCCGGGAGCACGGTAAAGGTATAGGGAAAACATTAAATTAAGAGAGAAGTGTTGGTCAGCTGGAAGGTCCGAGCCCTCCGCCCTGGTCAGGGGACGGGGGAGGCGCGGAGGGGTGCTGTGTCCATATAAGGCGGGTCAGCGGCCCCTGCACTCTGAGCAGCGCGGGCAGGGGCTGCCGCCTTCCAATGACTGGGCGCAGCGACATGGAGCCGCCCGCTGCTTTCTCGGGCTTCCCGGCCCTGCCGTCGGTCGCGCCGTCGGGGCCGCCGCCGTCGCCGCTGGCGGGAGCCGAGCCCGGGCCGGAGCCCGAGGCGGCGGCCGCGGGCCGCGGGGAGCCCGAGTCCGCGCCCGCGCCGGGCGCCGGCCGGAGGCGGCGGCGACCCCTGCAGCGCGGGAAGCCGCCCTACTCGTACATCGCGCTCATCGCCATGGCGCTGGCGCACGCCCCGGGCCGCCGCCTCACGCTGGCCGCCATCTACCGCTTCATCACCGAGCGCTTCGCCTTCTACCGCGACAGCCCGCGCAAGTGGCAGAACAGCATCCGCCACAACCTCACGCTCAACGACTGCTTCGTCAAGGTGCCCCGCGAGCCGGGCAACCCGGGCAAGGGCAACTACTGGACGCTGGACCCGGCGGCCGCCGACATGTTCGACAACGGCAGCTTCCTGCGGCGCCGCAAGCGCTTCAAGCGCGCCGAGCTGCCCGCGCCCGCGCCGCCCGCGCCCGCGCCCGCGCCCGCCGCCGGCCCGCCGCCCTGCGCCTACGCGCCCTTCGCGCGCGGCCCCGCGCTGCTCGCGCCGCCGCCGCCCGCCGCGCCCGGGCCCGCGCCGCCCGCGCGCCTCTTCAGCGTCGACAGCCTGGTGAGCCTGCCGCCCGAGCTGGCGGCGCTGGGCGCCCCGGAGCCGCCCTGCTGCGCCGCGCCGGACGCCGCCTTCCCGCCCTTCGCAGCTGCCGCCTCCCCGCCGCTGTACCCACCCGCGCCGGACCGTCTGGGGCTGCCCGCCACGCGCCCTGGCCCCGGCCCGCTGCCCGCAGAGCCGCTGCTGGCCTTGGCGGGGCCGCCGGGCGCGCTCGGCCCCCTCGGCCCCGGGGAGGCCTACCTGAGGCAGCCGGGCTACGCTCCGGGGCTGGAGCGCTACCTGTGAGCCCGTCCACCACGGACAGGGGCCTCCTGAGGGTCCCTAGCTTTCAGGACTGGGCGCTGCCTCGGAGCGCCCCCTCTCTCTGTCCCCTTCCCCCTTGGCTTGGGCACGCCTCTGAGCTTTCCTATCTCTTCCTCTTGGACTCAGCACACCTGTTACCTCTTTCTCTGACCACCACCTCCACCCTCCGCCATCCCTGGGAAGACTCACCGTCTCTCCACTGGACTGAACACTCCACCCCGATGCGTGAGCTCTTCATTTCTTCTCCCTTTACTGTGATCCCCCATCTGTGCGCTCCCCCAGCACTGCTGTTGGTTCCATGTCCCCGAGCTGGATCACCACACGTGAGCCCCCACCCCATTTTTCTGGTGAATTGCAAGCCGTCAGAAGCCAGACCTTCGATTTCAAGGCGCCTCCACAACTGGCTCCTTATTTCTTCAACCTTCCCTCGTGTTTTTACAACACATTAGAGGTCAGACTCCTTGGGTTTCTGACTCTCGCTCTCTTCCCTTCATGTCCCCACAAGTTTGTCTCCCAACCTCATTTACCTGTCTGTCCTCAGTTTCTTACTAGGAGAGTGCTCTCCTTCCACACAGACACACCTGGCTGTGCTGTTCCAAGCCCTGAGGACAGTTCTTCGAGATTTCTGAGACAAGCAGCAACAGGGGCTCTTGACTGAAAGGGGGAGCTCCCCACCATCTGGAAAATTTAGGACTTATTAGGTTATTATTATTTTTTAATTAAACCTGGTTTGATTAAAAAGAAAGAAGAAACCTCTATCTGGGCTTGGTGTGCTGGCTGGTGACTTGGAGGAGTGGTCTGGGGAGACAGTGGGTGAACTTTGTTCAGGACTTTAGGTTGTCACATGGTGTGAGTCATCAGAAAAAGGTTCATGAAGTAGGATTAGGATGGGATTAAACCATAGCTGTGCACATAGTAGGTCTAGTAAACACCATCACCGGCTGCATCTTAGAGGCTGGTAGAGATGAGATGTGGTGTGCACATGAGAGTATTTGGCCAGTGGGTTTGCTGTGTGGGATTGTTCCCAGCATCCATGGATAAGGAAGTATTGCCACTTCTCTAACAAGTATTTACTGAATGTTTCAAGCACTGTGTCAGATACTGGGAATAAATACATTGCTAAACAATGAGCGAGATCCCAGCCTCATGGTGCTTGGAGACTAGTGGGGAAGATACACTACCATCACTCCTCAGAGAAATGAGATAAATGCTCTAGAGCCTTGTACTCAAAGTGTGGCCCATGGATCTTCACTAGCTCCTGGGATGAAATGCATCACCTTGTTAGAATCTCAGGCTCCACCTCAGACCTAATGAATCATCTTAACAAAATTTACAGGTAATTGGTATGCACGCTATTCTGGAGGAAAGGCACTGGGCCAAGACTGGGGGCTCAGTTTAAAAGGCTAAAACTCCCTATTTAAAGGGTGGGACCAGGCTGCAGAACCCTGCATATCCTCTCCACACTTGAGCTTGGCCCTGCACCATCAGTTATGACCCCTGTCCTAACTTCCTTTGCTAAAGGGAGCTGGGGCAGCAGGGAGTTGAGCTGATTCGTGACTATCCCTAGCACCAAGGACAGGGCAGCACTGAGGAGAGACTCAGAGGTTGCCATATGAGGGAGGGAGTAGTCTTTTGACCTTGTCTTACTCTCTGGTGGACCCAAATGTTAAGCATCAGGCTTTCTCTGAGCTCCTCTGTCCCAGAGCTCCCCAGTCTCGTAGAGTCTGGATTAGCTGTGGGGAACGACTGGGGAAGAGATTGGTGAGCTTTTAGCCCAGGGTAAATGTGATTTGCATGTTGGACAAGCCTGATGCCCTTCACTTAGATAAAAGAGTTTAAAGCTCTAGGGTGGTGATGCAGGATGAGGGTGGAAAGCTGGCAGCTCATGGAGGAGAAGGGTGCAGGAAATCTGAGGAGGCAGGGAAGGTAGCCTTTGGAGGTAGGGCAGTAGGTATGCATAGTCTAGTGTGAAATGCCCTGGGTAGATACCCTCCCCAGCCGTTAACCCTTTTGAGCAAAGTCAGATCTCATTTGCCTGATGTAAAAAAGTCCTTCACTTAATATTTGTTGAATGACTGGCTGACTGAATCCCTAATGTCTATTATGCCTGACTTACTGGATAATAACTGGGTTGACAGTACTTGGCACATCTTGTCAATGCTTACTTGCAGTCCTTGCCATGACCTACAAAAGAGGTGGAAGTGGAGGCTATTTCCCCCATTTGTTGATGAGAAAATTGTCCCTCCCAAGGGCCCAGCAGGTAGCAAAGATCCAGCCTGGTACTCTAAGCAGTAGAGCTCTAATAAGAACAAAACACAAACTTTCTTTTATTCGAAATGGTGTTACAGCCTTTCCTCCTGCCTCAGAGCACCTCTTGATAAATTCCTTCCAAATCTAAGAAATTTCCAGGGAAGGAGAGGACCTTTCTGACTGTGCTGAGGACAAGAAGTGCTTCTTGAGCTCTGAATTTCATTCTTTCCACTGCCTTGAGGTCTCTGTCCCTGGGATCTTGGAATAATGGGGACAAGGTGGGAAGTGTCTGCCTGGAAATGTTAGAAAGGTCACTGCTGAATTGGAAAAACAGAAAGATTTTATTTTGAAATGCCTCTTTAATTATTCTTTACTCAACAGCGTCGAAGGCTCATTGTGTACCAGGTCCTATGCTGGGCTCTGAGGCCCATACGGGCACAAATATGAGATTGTTGATGCCCTTGGAATTCGTTGTCTGGAGACCTAAATGTCATAGAAGGCCCTAAGAATTTTGACACTTGGGTAGATGTTGAAAACACAAAACAAAGCCCTGCTCCAACTCTGTCTTTACAAAGCCCTAAGCACTTTTACCTAGAAGCAAGATTTCAATATTAGTTTCACTCCGTCTCCTTTTTTTGGGGGGGAGGGGGTCAGGGAGAGGGGAATAATCTAAATGGAAGCTTCAGAAATGTTAAGCAAATATTTGTCTTTTCATTCTTGTAGAAACTTGGAAGTCATCTCTAATCTGAGGACACATTTTTAACTTAATTTTTGTTTTTATTGAATTGAAACAAGCATATAATCTAACAAATCGAATAGCAATTAAAGGGTTTTAATTGTGCCTTGCCCATTCTCAGGACCCTGCTTTCTTCCTTAGGAGAATCTACTTTCAATTCATATCTGTCTCTTTTGGAATATACTTCCATATTTTCATGGTTATATTAATCTCTTGAAACAGTAATGATTAACTGCCTACTATGATTCATCTCTAAAATCTCTGTCTCTTCCCATTCCCACCCAAATGATCAACTTTTGGTCAAATTCATTTTTAGCATTTACATATTATTACCATATAAATGTTGTTCTCTGTTAAGCCACCAGTGTACCATGACTATAATTTATAGGGAGGGGAGTACAACTTTTAATTTTTCTCAATGTTCAATGCTTTATTTTCTCATTTGCTTACCCTTCTTCATAGCCATGGCTAAATCTTTCCATATCTTCCAATAGCATTATGGTACAATTCTGACATGGTCAGATTTCTTGAGAAATCTATCATTGCTTTTGGTTGTTATGTTTTCCTTTTCTGGGTGCACCTCTCCCTTAGCCCTCTGTCCAGCTCCAGTCTGGGCTGATTGCTCTTCATGTCTGCTGCACAGATGTGGATCTATAATTTCCTTTCACTGTTTTTTTTTTTTTTTGAATTCCTTAGAATTCCCTCCATCTCTATCCTGTGTTGTAGTATCTGCTTTCTGGATTCCACATCTCCCTTTTTCTTTGTTGATTTCTTTGTTTCAGTCAAGGCAAATTGGGGGGAAATTTTGCACACCTGAAATTAAGATGATTATTTTAGCATGAGAAGCTGAGTGTGCACCGTGTACTTTGACAATGAAATGGTCGAGTTAAAACTATGTTTTGGCACCTTTTATTGGGGGAGTGAGGAAGAAGAGAATGGGAGGTTGTTTTCCAAGTTCAGTGCTCACTAACTTCGGGCAGGTGGGAAGGTGGTTCAGTGTTATGAAAATGAAGGCGCATGCTTTGGCAGTAAGGTGAAGGCAGGGGAATGGTTCTGAGTTCTTTATTGGAGTAAATGAGTTGAGAGGGCTGCTTACCAACTTAGGGGGCTTGGAACACAAGAAGGATGGCTCTGGGCCAGAATGGTACCAGGCTGGTTAGAGGGTCTGCTGGAAAGAGGCCAACATCACTGATACATGGAAAATTAAGTACACAGGGAAGTGACATCTTTAGCAGGGACAATGGAAGCGTCACAACAGAGAAGCTCCTTTGGGCAGTTGAAGGCTGTGGGCTTCACCTGGGAAGGCAGAAGGAAAAATGATCAAGGTGGAGAACCCTCTATTATCATGACTGGGTTGGTTTTAAGCCCATGTAAAGTATCTCTTTGGGAGATCCTAGAAGTATGAGGTTGTGGCGAGCGGGGTGCGGGGCGGAGGATTTTGCAATATACAGGAAGCTAGTCTTCTTTTAAAGAAAAAAATTCCGTGGACCTCTCGAATTGTCTTTATTTTTTTATTACATTATCATTTAATATGGGCAAGTATAAAATCCTTAGACTTGTATCTCTTATGCAACTATAAAACAGAATTAAAAAGAATTAAATTCAAACAGCTGCAAAATAAAAATTCAAATTCATAACAATCAAATGTGAAAGAAGATATTGTTTTGCTGAAATGAAATCACTTGCACCTTGAATGTGTCCTACCCTGACTGTCCCATCTTAGGTCTTTGGAGCCTGGCATGTCTTGAGCAGTGTGATGGCTAAATTCATCCACCATTTTTTTCTTTTGAATGAACTGCAAGCATTCCTTCATGTAGCATGCCATGCCAAAATCTAGCCCCAATGCAGCAGTTATGTATAAATTCCACATTGTTTTTTGCCTTATATCAAGATTGAAGTAGCACCACTTGCTAACAAATGTAAATGAAGACTGAATATCTGGTCTCTGCTTTTATGATATATCAGGAATTCATCTAAGTAACCTAGAATATGCTATATGAATGTTTTAAGATTATTATTGCAATTAACACAACATTCTAAAATGTCTATAAATTCCTACATGTATAATATGTTCTTGGACCACATTTTGAACTAAGCATTTGAAAATTTTAAAATGCTTATCTAAATAACTCTTAAGTTAGAGGAAAATTGAAGTCACAGACTATAAATTAATAAAGGGGATCTGAGGTGGGGAGAACAATTAAAAGGCTACTGTAGTATCTGGGCAGGAAAGGATGGTAGCTTGGTGGAGGTACAGTGGCGATAGAGAAAAGTAGACATACAAAGGTAGATAAACAATCAGCCAGTGGCTAAAATCCTCCTATTTCATGGAGATTACTAACTTCTCCAGTTAATCACAGCTTTCACTGACCCTGAAAGCTTGGGGATGGTCATTTGGCTAGTAGACACTCTGGTATGGCTTGACTGACTTAGTGAGTAATTAATCTCAATAGATCTATTAGAAGAGAGCAAACACAAAACACTGTCAGACTGTTCCTCCATTGAACCCACTGGAGGGCACCTAGGCTAGCTGATTTTACCTGTGAGTTGTCAAACCATCAAGAAACTTATTTTTCTAGTTATATAAATTGTTCCATAACACAGGAAAAAACGAAAGTCATCCCAATTCTGTCTACTTCATTATATTATCAAAACCTGGTTAAGGTTAAGGAGGGCTGAGCACACAAAACCTAGTCATTCTCACAGAAGAAGATGCAGCATTCTTTAACAAAATATGAGCGGATTGAATCCAGTGGAGTATTACAAAAATGCACGATCAAATACAGTTTATTCCTGGAATGCAGGGTATTATTATTAGAATTACTAGCTCCATTTTATAGATGAAATTGGGGCTCATAAAGGCAAAGTGAATTATACAGATCAAGCTGAAAAATGACAGATTCTTGACCCAGGTCTGCCTGATTCCAAAGTCATTCTCTTTCTTTGAGCTGAAGAGGCCAGCTGAGGTGGAAACTGGGAGAGCTCCAGGCACCAATAAAATTCCTCAGTTATTTTAAATAGTCCTGCACCCACTCACACCCATAGTCCAGATCTGGAAATGTGCCTTTCCAAGCCAAGTGATAAGTTTTGGTTTCCTTTTTCTTTCAGTTTTCCACATTCTCCCTCTTCCATGTTTCTCCTCTCCCTCCCCTTTTCCTGTACTGTCCCCCTCCCTGCCTTTTCTCTCATTAATTTTGTGGAGACAAAAGCGCCATCTATTGGCCACCTTGTGTGCACCTGATTCGAGCAGGAAATTAGTGGAATGAGGCCAAGATCACTTGGATGCTGTTTTGAGCTGGGTGTGGCTTCAGGTGGCTGAAGGCCAATTTTTCCATTGCAGAACCCAGTTATTTCGTGTGGGAGAGGAAAACTGGCTGATGTTTCCACCTCCCCTGGGAAGCCCTCCCAGATCTTCTGTCCTTCTCTATTCTTGGCATCCATTGATAGGTGCCCCACTGAAGAGAGGCTTGGAATGGCCAGTCCTAAGTGCAGATAATTGATCTGCTTTGTAAGAGGGAAATAGAGGATGTGCTGGGCTGGGGACAGGAAACCTGAGGTTTAGACACCTGTCAGATGCGTAGGCAAGGCCTTTCCTTTGATCTTCACAGTAATTCACAACTCTCTTCAAGCTCCTGGATTATGTGCCCCTCCCCAGTTTAAGACTTAGAGATGCATTATACACTTACCTTGCTCAGAGATTCAAATATCAATGTGTATCAATATAGCGTGCAGAGTGCTGACAAGATGAGGGAACTATTAGGTCATCTTGGTCACTCACTGATTCAGGCTTCTGCCCCAGGCTTAGCCTCGGACTCCTGTAAAAATGGGAGAATGTGCCCTGTGCTCTCTTCCTTGATGGGATGGCCTTTTTAACAGCTAAAACCATTGTAATAATGGGTAAGGATATTCTCTCCTGCCAGCCTGAGTATATCCCAGCACTGGGCCTGTGTCTTCTCTATCCACTGTCTCCCTCACTGGCTAGGGCTGGGTGCACCAAGCCTTGGCCTAAGCTACTCCTTGTCTGGAGGCCAGGCTTGGGATTTAGGGGATTGAAGAGAATTTGAGACAAGATGCCTAGACCCTAATTGAGGGAGACACAGGCCCTACTCTGGGCACCAATCATTTCCTTGAGTTGTGGAAGGGCTAGGGGCTTTATGGCCTTCACAAGGAAGACTTCCTGAAGAAGGTGAGCTTTGGTTTGAGTTTTGAAGGAAGGGGGAGAGAGCCTGCTGCTCTAGTTCCTATAAAAACCCCTTTGGTCCATCCTAATCCCTGTCCAGTTTGGCAGAATGAAAAAGTCTGACTTTCCAAAGCAATTTAGATGGGACTAAGAGAGGAGCCAAAGACAGGGGTAGGAAGAGAAGAGCAGTGCAAGGTAGAAAATCTGGGGTTCTAGCTGGCAGACATGCTTATGTCCCTACTTGAAGGGCATCAAATCAATGCTCACAGGTACCCACCAGGCTAGGCTTTCCGGGCCCTGCCTTTGGCACTACAGACCATATTTACAGGTTGGAGCCAATAGAATGTGTTCACCACATAGTAATGTTTTTAATTTGATGTTTTGCACACTCAGCCTTATTTATTTGAATGACTGCTTTCTTTATTTTAAAGTATTTATTTAATTGTTAAATAGGTAATAGCTATACTTAGCTTTAAAAGTGTAAGACAGCATTCAGTGAAAAGTTTCTCTTTCATTATTGTTTCCCATTTTCCCCAACAGATAATCAGTTATTAGGTTTTTATTCATCCTTCTAGATATTTTTGTGGCATATATGAACCAAAACAAATGTTATTTTCTCCTTTAAACACACACACACACACACACACACACACACACACACACACACACAATTGGAAGTATGTCTACACTGTTATATATCTTGATTTTTTTTCACTCAGCAATACATATAGGAGCTCTTTCCAGATCAACACATAAAAGACATTTATTTTACACAGCATACTATTCTCTTATACAGATGGCCCATTATTTGCTTAACTGACCTCAGTTAAACAAATTGATGGACGTTTACATTGTTTCCAACCTTTTGACATTTCCAAACCTGTTGCAATGAAATGAGTACATATATCATGTGTGCAGGTATATCTGTAAGAAAAAATTCTTAAAGTGCATTTCCACAAGCCCTTGTCAGGACACCAAGCTTCCTGTGTGTTCACACTGGCTTTATTTGGCAGCTGTCTTTTTTTATTTCTCAAAGGGACCTTTGGTGACCATAGTCAGAATTTCACTTTCTCAAACCTCACTGCCCTCCTCTCCAGTGGGCTTCCCATCAGAGTCTCTCCCCATGTGTTTTGACCTCTGGATCTGGGAAGCCTGGGTACTTGACAGCTCCCCCCTGGGTGGGGAGGTCTGTACCCTAGCCATTAGTGGTGATAGGTCCTTTTCCCTTCTACTTCCAAGCCCTGGGCATCAGTGGCAGGCATAGGCAGCTCTTCTGACCTCAGCTGCCCCTTGCCAAACATGGCCATCTCCTCTTCCCTACCTGTCCCATCCAGGGCCCCAATTCTGACTTCCTTCTGCTGATCTCAGGATCATGTTCTAAGATCCACTCCCCTCTGACTTGGTTTTCTCATTTCATTGTCTCTCATCCCTCAGCTTTGTGGGAGGAAGGAGATGGCAGAAGATCAAGCAAAGCCCCTGTGAGAGGCATACATAGAGCAGAGCCCCTGTGAGAGGCATACATGTGACTTAGGGGGATCCAAACTTCATGGCTGCAAACAAGGTCCTCAGTAGCCAGGGAACCTCTGGGTTGGCCCAGACCTGTGATGTTGGCTCATGTAGCAGTTGTCACCATTTGGGAATGATCAGGAGCTTAGCTAGGGCAAGGCCATGCAGAAACATGATTATTATTATTATTGCCGTGAATGGCGATTGCCCTCGTTTGGAATTGTAAGTAGGGCACAGTAGATAAGAGCCCTGATTCTGGAGCCAGACTGTTCAGACAGACAATGTACTTTTCACATCAGATGAGGAAACTGAGGACCTGGGAGGGGCAGAGGCATATCTGAGGTTTACAGCAAGGTAGACAGGACTCTCAGCTCAGGCTCTGCCACTCCTCTCCAGCTATATGAACAAACCAGGGAGGTACATTCTCCTGGTAGGTTAGAGCAGGATCCCTCAAAAATGTCCAGGTCAAAGAGGAGAGTGAGGAAACTCACTGAGGCATGCTGACCCATTGTTGGCTCCAACTACAATATGAGGTCTCAGGAATCCCTGCAAGGTAGCAGGCCAGGATATTTTCTTTGTCTCTGTCTCCAATCCAGCTATCTGGATACTTTACAAATGAGGAAACTGAGGCTTAGAGAGATTATTTATCTGAAAGCATAAGTGGTGGGAGCATAATCTGAACACAACTCTAAGATCTAAGATCTATTGCATTTCTGAGAGACAGCTATTGGAATGTTTTCCTTGAGTGGAATCTCATAAATTGCATCTTTTTACAACTTTCAGGATCCCTTTGCCATGGTCTTTCTGCTCCAGGTCAGTCCTGTACAGATTTGGAGATGGTGGACACGTCAACTCTGAGCCCTGTATTCTCTATGCTAAAAACCCCAGATAATTTCTTTGTCTACAGAACATTTCCCCATCCCTCCCCGTATTAATTAGGGTTAGCTTCAGTTGTGAGTATCAGATTCCACCCACCTCACCCCACAAAGAATATTCCATAACAGTGGCTTAACCAAGATTGAAGTTTATTTTCATTTCACATAAGGGTCTCTGCAGGCAGTTTGGGTGGTATGGCACCTCAGTTGTCTCAGGAACCCAAGACCTTTTTCTCTGTGGCTCTTCTATTTGTGAAATTCAAATCAAATTAGAAGAAATTCAATTCAACCTAGCTTAAGCAAAAGGGGGGACATTTCTGAGAATGTTTGGAAAGTCTAAGGTTCTAGTTCCAGGCAAAGCTGGGGGACTCAACACTGTTATTGAGCTCTGTCTCTGTCTCTCTCCTGAGGCATTTTCCCTTTATGGATAGGCTTTCATGTCAAACAGTGTTCTGCAAGAAGGATAGCTGCTGGCAGCTAAGCCTGCATGCCTGTCTTCTGATCCAAAAGAAGCACTCTTCCCAGGTCCCAGAGTCCATATATCAAATCTGGTAGGAGTGAAGAGGTAAAAAAGAACAAATCAGGTGTGAGTGGGGTACAGGGGTTAGAGGTAAGGCTGGACATACAGGCAGGGACGGGGCTGCCTGGTAGCCTGTGTAGACAAGCACTCTGAGAAGGCTTCTCTGAGAAGGCTTCAGGGCAGGTGTCAGCTGGGACTCATGCAAATCACATGCAAATCAGTCTCCCAGTTTCTCCCTTAACTTCATAATTGCAAGCACTAGAAGGCCTCCTTGATTGATGTAGAGATCAGCAGCACCCTCTGGGTGTGAATTAGCAGCAAAGGTATCTGGGCCCAACCCTCCCTTCCCAGGGCAGAGGGAAGGGTGGTATTTGCCTCAATTGAAGCTGTTCCCAGCCTCCAGCTGACCTGCCTGTTGTTGTAAGACATCCAGCCAACCCTTGAAATCTGAAGCCCATCAAAGTAGCTTAATCTGGGCTGGGGCTGGGAAAAGAAACAGCCTGACTGTCCCTACTTACTGCCCCATCCTGGGGCACTGACCCTCTCACCCCTACACACACACACACACACACACACACACACACACACACACACACACCAAGTTCCCTCTTGCATTTCCCCGTTTTATGTCAAAACTCCCCTAACCAGTCTTCACTCCTCAAAATAAGTGCTTTCCCACATTACCTGCTCCTCATCCAGGTGACACGGAGAGGGGTCTGGTTTGTTAAACTGGAGACTAGGATCTAGTTCCACTTCTGCTACCAATTTGTTGTGTGATGTTGGGCAAAGTCTCAAGTTCCCCATATAGGAAATACACTTTGAAAATCAAAAAGTCCCATTTTGGAATAAATGACTTCAGTCTTAATTTACTAGGAGGAAAGAAAAACAGTATGCAATGAAATGGGTGGGTGAAGTGGACGGATTAACAGTCTCTTTGGAGAAGGGCGAGGCAGGAAGCAGGTCGACTGTGCAGTGCGGGGTGCGAGCGCTGAAGTCGAGGGTTCAGGCTTCAGGTTTTGAGATGCCCAGAGCAGGAAAAGGGGAAGATGGGTTGGGCTCTTGAAAAGGCTTCTTTCTACAGGCGGGATTTGAGAAGGGTTTTGAAGCAAGTGTACGGGTTAAAAAAGGAAGCAAGCATGAGCAAAGAGGAATTTGGAGGTGATGAGTCTCTGGATAACTTTGCCTAAGGAATGGGGTGGGGAAGGAAAGCTCTGGTCCCAGACCTAGTGGTCTAGTTCCTGACTCTGCGTGAATGCGCAGCTCCTCCAGAGGGCGCTGTTTTCTAAGAATCCCTCATCAGCGTCGGAGCTGCAAGGCCAGAACTCCCGCTGGTCCCTCGCTGTTTTTTTTTGTGCAGTTTACGAGGCTCGCCATCCTCTTCCGAGGGCTCCGGCAGCCAGCAATGTTCCCCGCCCAGGCGAGACTTACAGGTTATCCTGCACGGGGATCCAAAAGGCTAAACGTGTGTGTGTGTGTGTGTGTGTGTGTGTGTGTGTGTGTGTGTGTGTGTGTGTGTGTTGCATAGGTGGGCCGGGTTCGGACGGCTCTGCCTCCTCCTTCCTATCCCGCACCAATTCTAGGCTCGGGAACGGCGTCAGGTTCCCGAGGTTTGCTGCTCCAGCAGGCGGCGCGTAATCCGTCGGTAGGAGGCCGCCGCTACAGTCGGCCTGGCTAGCGGCAGCGCGGTCCCTGTACGCTCTCTCCCCTCCCCCCCCCGCCATTGTTCCAGACCTCTGCCCAAGCGCGCACCCTCACAGTTCCTTCCCTTCCCAGGTCTCGCTGCTTGCTCGGAATGGGTTTGCAATCCCCCGACCAGGTCGCGCCCTTTCAGGCCCTGGGGTAAAGGCAAGTCCTTCAGGGCACTCCCTGACACAGATCGTGCGTTCAGAAGGGGAGGATTCGGGACAGGCGTGGGTCGCTGAAGGAAGCACTGGAGCACTCAGAGCCGCCGTCGCCCGGAGGGGCAGACCCAAAGCGCTCATGCGGACAGAGAAAGAGACCCTCGGACCCGGAAACCTAGGGGCACTTAGACCTAGGCTCGCTCTCGAAGCACCTGGACGCCAGCCGTATTCCCTTGCTCCAGTGCACGTCTCCCAAGAATATGGAGTCGGCGCTACCCAGGTCGCTGCGAAGCCGGTCCCTAGGCAGGGCGGTTTGGGAGCTGCGCTGTTTTCACCGTCTCCTGAGTCCGCAACCCTCTTCCCACGAACGAGAGTCGACAGGCCCCGCAGCTAGCCCTAGTCTCAACTACCGCGCTTAAGCCACAGGGTGCTTAAGCGAGACCCCCCACCTCGTAATCTCGGGGAAGGTGCAGCTGGGAGGTGACAGTGGCCAGGCATAACATAAGCAAAGACAGATATTTCTTCCGAGAAGTGGAGGGTACGCAAATATAGTAGATGCTGCAGAGGCATCCTACGGACGCCTGGGGTGGGCAAATGGGTTGCGGTGGTGAAAGCGCACACGTTGGAGGTCCAGTCAATACTGTGCTTGTAGACGGTCTGGCCTCTCCTGAACTCTTATCCGGAGTCCTGCTGTGTGTAAGGAGCCCAATTGCCTGAGGTTCGCCCCGCAGGTCACACAGTCTGGAGTCTCTCTCCTCCTAGCTGGGCGGAGAGCGCCGATTGCTCTGAAGCAGGCAAAGACCTGGGCTCGGGAGATGCAGCAGCTGCCTCCAAACAACCATCTAGACCCAGAGCTGCAGCTTTGTGGAGGGGCGGGAAGAGGGGGCGGCTGCGCAGGTCTCGCCGCTTTCCTCTGGGTGGGCTAGCTTAATGAATAAAATGAAAGAAGTGTGCAGGCGTGGTGTCCCCCTGCTCAGCTCAGGCTGCTTTTTGCAGCCCCACCGCACCGATGGGCGGACCTTTGAGCTTGCGGAACTCGAACCCTAGGCCGCTTGCGGTCGGTCTGCGCAGCCAACCACCTCTAGCTAGATCAGAGCCGCGCTTCGCCAGTTTCGCGACTGACTTAATAACTCTCTCACAATCATCAGAGAGCGCTCATTTCCCACCCCGAGCCGAGAACAGCATGTCTACCTGGACCACAATAAGGGAAGGGAGGAGCCATAGCAGAAGGACGCCACTGATAACACATCTCAATAAACACGCAACGACTTCTCCCCGCTTATCTGAAAATTTTGGAGCGGAAAAACTCCCAAAGAGCCCCCCCTCAAAACGCTTCCTCCCAGTCATTTCTGAGCTGCTCAGGGGAGGTGGCCAAACAGTGAGGGAGACGAAGAAAGAGGCTGAGGCACGACCAGTGACATTGTAACCAAGACCCGCAGTACCCGCTGCCTCTTGCTTCTTAGAGGCGGCAGGCATGGGTGCTGGAGCCCAAGCTTCTGTAAAAGCATCCAGGTTTTCGCGGAAAGGAGTAGCAGACTCACGGACGGTCGCAGAAGCAGTAAAGGCTGGAGCCCGGAAGAAAGGCAGAAACCAAAAGAATCCCGGGTCTTCTTTCTCCCAGCCTCTGGTTCACTCACTCCTGACAGTTCAAAACAAATTGGCCTAGGGGTCAGAGGCTCCCAGAAACACCTCTCCTCAGGCAAGAGTGGAGCTCAGCAAGGGGCTAATCAGTCATTTGGATAAACAGACCAGGTCTGGACCAAAAGTCCACATACCTGGGTCCAACCCAATTCTGAGTACTTCAAAAGCCTGGCAAGTTACATGATCTCCTGAGCCACCATTTCTACTCCCGGAAAAGAGTGTGTGAGTGTGTGTGTGTGTGTGTGTGTGTGTGTGTGTGTGTGTGTGTGTGTGTTTGAAGGGGCTGGATGATTCCTTGAGATCATGCACATTCCCACCTTGCCGAATAGGGGCTGTGGGAGCCTGCATCCCCTTTCCCCAAGGGGATACAGGGTCTCAGCAGCAGCACCTGAGGAGCAGGGCCAGGCAGAGGCAGGGGCTGGTGGCAGCAGCTGCTCTGTAGAGCCCTGCCTGGAGCATCAGAACCAGGATATCCAGGCAGCAAATGCCTCAGCTAGTCTTACTCTGAGGCAGGGCAGGGGGCCTAGAGTCTGGGGAGCCAGGAGAACTCTGGCAAGAAAGAAAACAACTTATCCACGTTTGCCATTTTGGAAATGAAGACATTTAGAAGGTGAGATGGAGAATGGTGCAACTTCTGTTTTTCTCTCCATTTACCTAGACACTAGCAGAACTGAGCTCAATTGGTGTTGATGTGTGGTAAACAGTGTTGGTTGCCTGTGAAGTGAGGGAGAGCTCCATGTAATAAAAAGCAAGTTTGGGGTATGTGTAGGGTTGCCACATAAAATTAATCTGCTAAATCTAGCTATCCTATGTATGTGAGTTTATCTGGATTCAGAGAAGAAACTTCTCCCCAAAGTCCCCCCCCTTTTTTTTTCTGGAAAGCCCTATCACTTAGGCAATTCTAATTCCAGGGCCACTAGTCCCTGCCTAATTTCCTGTCCATGGCTTGAGGGTTGGACCTCTTCTCTTTTTCCCCAAGGACAGTGTTTATGCAGGCCCAGCACACTAAGTGGATCTCTTTGGTTTGAGGTGTGTGCATGGGGTGGAGGGAGCAGAGAACTTACTCTCACAGAAGAGGAACAGCCAGACCTGACTTCCATCCTCCTTTGGCTTAGGAGGATGAAGGACTCTATCAGAGGATTCCCTGACTGGGTTGCACCAGGCCCCGCTCTGTCTTGGAGGAGCCTAGGGGGAGCCCTTTCACGCTCTAGGCCTCTGTTGCCCTACCTATGGAATGGGAGAGTTAGATTTACACTAGATTATTCCATAGATTAGAGGCTGCTGTTAGGTGAAAGAGAAAATTCATCCACCCTCACATAGACCCTGATGATACAGCCTATCATCAGGGGCAGCAAATTCCTCCCATCCCCGCCACCGCTCCCTGACACACACACCCTGTTCCCAGTGCGCTTATTTAAAGGGGAATTCAGTACAGTGACTGGAGATGGCTGGACCAGGGCTTGAGATCAGGTGGGAGACTACACCACACCCAAACCCTTTCTCTCTCACCAAAAGTCTGCAAAGTCTTGCAATACTCTTTTCAAAAGTAGCCCAGAGTGATTTGGTTACTTCTGCATATTAGTCATGATGGAGGCGTTTTTAATCTCATTTTTACAGAGGAAGAAACAGAGACAACAAAGAGTTAAGAAATTTATCCAAGGTTACAGAGCTGGTAAATAGTGAAGCCAGGATTGGGACTCTAGCAGCCTGATTCCAGGGGCTCTGCTCTTAACTACTGTGCAGAGCAGGAAACTGAGGCTGGGAAGGTGAGGTAACCTGCTGTCTGTCATACAGCCTTGTGACAGTGGAGCGCAGCTGTGTCTCAGGCCTCGCATGCCCGAGCTTTGACCACTGCGCGGCGCTGTCCCGACAGCAGCCGGTCCATCCGCTCAGCTCTTGCCTACGTCCAGTGCCCATCTCCCTTTCACCACCCAGAGGTTGAGATGGGCTCAGTTTGAGCTAGTGCTACTCATTGCTGGGTTCCTGAAGGGGGTTCGGGGGGGGCGGGAAAAGAGGCCTAACGGGATGATAAGAAACCTGGCCCACGAGAAAAAGGACACAGGACCAACCTTGTGCGCACAGGATTCTGAGAGAGGAAGGCAAAACTGGCTCGGGGCTGCAGTCAGGTTTCTATGAAGGAGATCCTGTTGCCTGTCAGTAGAGTCTACAAGTCCAGCTAGAAAGTTGGGGGGGGGCAGCCCTTCAGCGAGACTAGGAATCGGGGAGAGCGGAAAACTGAGGGAGGAATTCCCAGTCCCACGAAGAGACATCTAGGCAAACGCAGGGTTTCCACAGGAAAAGGAGAAAACGATTCACCGAAGGCGAGAAAGACAGAGTCATAGAGACTGAGACAGAAGAAAAGTCGGAGTACAGGCAAACTCAGAGCGACCGCCTGGCCAGCGCTCCCGGAATGCGGGCGCCGCACAGAAGTTTCGGGGAGGGAGCGATGGGCAGGCGGCGCACTTCCCCGCTCTCCCGCGCACACTCCCGCGTCAAGAGTCTAACCGCGCGGCAAGGGGTGGCGGGGTTCCCTCCTTTGAAGGAGAGGGGAGCAGTCGAAATCTCTCACCTCTCCGAGGCCCGAGGAGAGCGCTAAGTTTGCTCCTTGCAATCACTCAAGTGCGTCTCCCCTTGGGCCGGAAGCCGCTCGGGCTCCAGCAGGCCTTTCTCCCGCGGCGTTGGTCCGGGCGCTGTCTTGGGGAGAAATGATGGGTGGGGACTGTCGCTACTTCTCCGGACTGGCGCCCGCGTGAACCTTAACATCCAGGGGCCGAGCGCACTGAAGGCAGAGATTCCGAGGAATGGAGGGTTTGCAGGCTCTGCGGGGAAGAGGAGGACCCGCCTCGGGCCACCCAAGCCTAGCTCCCGCCGCGGCATCTGTTCGTTCCCGCCGGGCCCCTCCGCCGAGGCACTCCGCCCGCCCCCTCCCGCCCCGCCCCACCCGGTCCCGGGAGCTCCGCCCCGGGCTCACGCTCTTCCGCCTTAGGCAGCCGCTAGGTGGGAGGGACGAATTCCCCGACCCCCCACCCCGGGAAGGACTGGGGGCCGAGAACGGTCAGGGTGAGGGGAGGCCTCAGCTCCTTCCTCCCGCGCCCCGGGTGAAGGCCCGAGCTCGGGCTCCCGGGGCAGCGGAGAGAGCTGCGAGTCCGCTGCTCACCGAGAGGTGCGAGCGGCCGAGGTGGGCCACGAGGGGGCGCTGCGGCGCTGGGGGACACCCCTCCCTGCCTGCCTCAGTCCCCCGCCCCCTCCCCGCCCGCGCGCAAAACACACTCGCCCTAGAGGCAGCGCGGCGGAGCCCGAGCCGCGGCCGGAGCGGAGCCGGAGAACGGCGGCGGCGGCGGCGGCGGCACCATGACCCTGGGCAGCTGCTGCTGCGAGATCATGTCCTCCGAGAGCTCCCCGGCCGCGCTGTCCGAGGCCGAAGCAGACATAGACGTGGTGGGCGGAGGCGGCGGCAGCGGTGGGGGGGAGCTCCCTGTCCGCTCCGGGCCCCGCGTCCCCCGGGACGTGCTCCCTCACGGCCCCGAGCCTCCCTCGGAGGAAGCCGAGGCGGACGCAGCTGAAGATGAGGAGTCCGGCGGCTGCTCGGACGGCGAACCCCGCGCTCTAGCGCCCCGGGGGGCGGCGGCCGCAGCGGGAAGCCCCGGGCCAGGCGCGGCGGCGGCCCGGGGCTCGGCCGGGCCCGGGCCGGGACCGCCGTCGGGGAGCGCGGCGACGCGGAGCCCGCTGGTGAAGCCCCCCTACTCGTACATCGCGCTCATCACCATGGCCATCCTGCAGAGCCCCAAGAAGCGCCTGACGCTGAGCGAGATCTGCGAGTTCATCAGCGGCCGCTTCCCCTACTACCGGGAGAAGTTCCCCGCCTGGCAGAACAGCATCCGCCACAACCTCTCGCTCAACGACTGCTTCGTCAAGATCCCCCGTGAGCCAGGCAACCCGGGCAAGGGCAACTACTGGACGCTGGACCCGGAGTCGGCCGACATGTTCGACAACGGCAGCTTCCTGCGGCGCCGCAAGCGCTTCAAGCGGCAGCCGCTGCCGCCGCCGCATCCACACACGCACCCTCATCCGGAGCTGCTGTTGCGTGGCGGAGCTGCGGCGGCAGGGGACCCCGGCGCCTTCCTGCCGGGCTTCGCCGCTTACGGCGCCTATGGCTATGGCTACGGGTTGGCGCTCCCGGCCTACGGTGCCCCCCCGCCGGGCCCGACCCCGCATCCGCATCCGCACCCGCACGCCTTCGCTTTCGCTGCAGCAGCCGCCGCTGCGCCTTGCCAGCTGTCGGTCCCCCCAGGCCGTGCCGCTGCGCCTCCACCCGGACCTCCGACGGCCTCGGTGTTCGCGGGCGCAGCTTCGGCTCCAGCCCCTGCGCCTGCCCCGGGCACAGGGTCGGGCCCGGGCCCCGCAGGCCTGCCCTCCTTCCTGGGCGCGGAGTTGGGCTGTGCCAAAGCCTTCTATCCCGCGTCACTGAGCCCTCCCGCAGCCGGCACCGCGGCTGGTTTGTCCACCGCACTCCTGCGCCAGGGCCTCAAGACGGACGCGGGTGGTGGTGCGGGCGGCGGGGGCGCTGGGGCCGGGCAGAGGCCTTCCTTCTCTATAGACCACATCATGGGCCACGGTGGCGGCGGGGCTGCACCCCCGGGCGGAGGCGAGGGCTCGCCGGGGTCGCCGTTCGCTGCGGCGGTGGGCCCTGGGGGTCAAGCCCAGGTCTTGGCCATGCTGACTGCCCCGGCTCTGGCTCCAGTGGCCGGCCACATCCGCCTCTCGCACCCCGGGGACGCACTCCTGTCCTCAGGCCCCCCTTTTGCCAGCAAAGTCGCCAGTCTCAGTGGCTGCCACTTCTGAACCCCGTCGTGCTCAGGGCCACTTAGGCCCGCACTCCTCAGCCTCTCCCGGGAATTCCTGCCGTCCCAGCAGAACTCAGGGAGTCTATTTATGAAGACCTTGGGCCGGCGCGCGTGACTTGGCACTTAAGGCTCCACGCTCAGAATCTGATAGTTGGGACGAAGCGGGCTTCATCGCTCAGGGAGAGGCTCGGGTCCACGCGACGAGGTCGCAAGCCAGGATCCCATTCCATTTTGAGCTGTAAAAGGGGGAGGGGGAGATTTTTCGCTTTTTTCAAGCCTCTGCGCCTCTGGCAGCCCCGGAGAATGCGTTCCCGGGGAGATGCCCGCCCGGGCCCTGCGGATCCCGCCAGAAACACCAATTGGGCAAAGAGGTCTTCCTCTCTGCCTCTCTCTCACTCCTTCCCCTACTTTGAGGCCCTGTTTGTCCAATATTATAATTTAAAGACACCTATTATCCGCTTTGTGTTTAAAGGAAAATTCAACTTTTTCTACTCTTGCTGTTCTTCAAGGAAGTTCGTTATCTCTCAACCCTAAATCTGTCTGCACAGGGGAAGCTGAACGGAGATGTGAAGCGAGGAGTCTCCACAATCCCTGTGGAAACCTTGGATCCCACTCCACTGGGGAACATCCTTCCTCTTTTGTGTTGGGGTGCTTTTGAAGGAACTTTCCCCCTTTCCCATGACAGGCTGGGTCCAGCCAACCAGGGCCAGCAGCCCTCTCAACATTCTGCTCTGTCCTAGGCCCTGGGATATTTATTGTGGCTAAAGGCAATGAGGTTTGGGTGGGAGAGGAGGGTCAGGGTCAGGGACTGGAGAGGTGGGGGTGGGGTGGGCGAGGGCGCATCCTGTGGCAGGGGGTCCTGTAATTATGTGTAAATATCTGTACAGCGGGCTGCTATCTGCATTCTCCGTCCACTGGGTGTGCATTGATTTAGACTTCTCCACTGCAGGGAGACTCTGAAATCGTCTGATGGTTTGTGTGGAAGAAAAGAAAAATCTGTCTCCCCCAACTTCCCATTGGTGTCAATTGAATAAATGTATGTGAACTCCAGCAGTTACCAGCTCAGTCTGCTTGCCTGCACTCCCCTTTTTCCCAGTCTGGGTTCTCCCAGAAGACCCCCAGCTTCCAGGCAGAGGAGGACTTGGGCTTATTATCTGGTGGTGGGGGGGTTTATTATGGCCTTGTGTTAATGGGCCTTCACTGTTAATGGGCCAGGACTCTGGAAAGCCTGTGACCCCTCCAGCACTTTCATTTTCACTCTGGTCCAGGAAGGATTCTGCCTGGGATTCCGAAGAGAGGTTTTGTTTCAAATGCACCTGGGGAGTCTTTTTTTTTTAGACTTTAGAGTGGCCTCCGCACATTTGGGTGCCCAGTGCATATGGATACTACACCTATTAAGTACAATTCAAGTGCCTGTTTTTCTTGATGCATTTTTTGTGTGCCCTCTGTGTGCGGAGGCTTTTATGGAGCTTGTGATTTGTGTTTGTGTTCGTTTGGGTCATCATGTATCTGTGACTTATTGTCTCTTTCTTTGCGGGTGGTGGTGGTGGTGGTGGGGACTTGTATTTCAAGATATCTGTGTTTTTATTTCTGTGTATTCGTGAATGTGTGTCTCTGCGATTCTCTGTCACTCTCTTTTTATGTCCCTGAGAGACGTTTCTCTTTGGTCACTGTGGGGCCTTCTTTAATACCCCCTTCCTTACCCTCTATGGAACAGTTGGAGTGAAAGGCTTGAATTGGGGACTGTGAAACCCCTCTCTTTTCCAGTTAAGGATATTAGAGGTTCACTGTGTGCTAAAGGAGAGAGTCAATGCAGTCCTACTCTGTTAGGGTAAACCTCCTCTCATAGCCATGAACTTAGGATAAACATCCATGCTCATAAATAGAAGTTATTACCAGAGTGCAAAGCCACTGGGGCTGGCTAGAGTCTTCCATAAGCTCTTTGACCCTCCCAGCTTGATGCCTGTGCCTGGGACTCCTAGTGGCTAGACTGTTGGGTGAGAGGTGATGCTTTGAGTGAAACAAAGATGGTTGCTTTATAGCTCTTTATGCATTCAACTGAGGTTATGGAGAGGAAAAATATGGAGGTACAGAAAAGTCAGTTCAGCTTTTACAGATATAGACACATGTAGAGGGTGAGGATTGGGAGACAAGTTGCAGAAGGAAGACAGATGTAGAGAACTTGAGAGGGGCAGGTAGGGAGAAGCCATATAGGTCTCTTTAACCAGATTACCAGGCATTAGCAACAATAAGGGAAAGGAAGATGAAGACAGAGTGCCCTGTAGTAAGAGGGTCAGGATCAGGGTAGGAAGGACACACCAGGGCTGAGTAAGGTTTAGGGTGCATATGGTAAGTGCAGCCCCTCAGTCAGAGGTGAGGTGCCCTCTCTTCCATCTTGTTGAGAGACTGCAGAGTGGAGGGAGATTGAATTTAGTCGGCTACCTCCCTATGATTTTATCAAATAGCCCAGGAGAAGTAAGGTTAGATTCCACGGTGAAAAGAGGGAATATCTGTTGACACTGGGATCATGGTCTCTAGCTGGCTGCTTAGTTGACATACGTTGCTGGGTTTGATTTTCTTTCTTTTCACTTGAGGAAGCTTGAACATGACTGTGTTCGCCTTCAGTAAAACATTTTGTGGTGGCTTATGTGATGTCATTTACCATGAATATGCCCCTCCCAGATACTAGGTTGGAGTTTCAAGTAAAAGTTTTATCAATTCGTTTTTCCTCTCTACAAGAGAGAAAATTAAGTCAGCCAGAATTCATAGCTGATGGTGGATAGATAGATGAGTTACTACCATAACTACTACCTTCCAGGAGCAGCAGCAGATCTGAATTCCTCAATGTGACTCAATGAATGTGTGTGTGTGTGTGTGTGTGTGTGTGTGTGTGTGTGTGTGTGTGTGAATTTATGAGTGTATTGCTTTGTGTTTATGTGTGTATCGGAGAGTCTGTATCAACAAAATGCAGAAATAAAAAAATTGGGAAGAGTAAGATGCACCCTTTCAGGGGTTTCTAGGGAGCTTGGGACACCAGACCCATAACTCAGACCCAGGTTTCCCCAGGCATCAAGAAGGCCAGATATAGGCCAGATATAATTATGGGTGAGGATGGGGCCAGAAAGAAGCTACTGATGCCCAACTGGCTTTGAAAAATACTAAAAAGAATTGCTGAGAGATCCGCATGCTGAAGGTGGAGAGAAAGGTGTTTGGAATCCAGGACTCCTTTAGGTTGTGTGGGCCAGGAAAGCGCACCTGGGACCTAGACTGTAGGGAGGCTGCAAGGAGAAGGATGAGAAAATTGCAGATTTGTCTGGTAGAGTTCTTCCCCAGACCATACAGGCTCTATAAATGGCTCCTTCTCACACTGTGGATGCACAGGGGTGGGTGTTCAGCAGTGTAAGGCTGCTTACTTAGAAAGCCAGCCTCCAGAAAGGAGAAATAGGCCATCCCAGCTCCAGCTGCTGCTGTGAGTTCCCTTGCTGTCTGGGTGGAGATCGCTGAGCTTTGCCCGGGTGGGCCCAACAATCAGTGGCAATAATAAGAAAATATCCAGGGCACACCTTTATCTATCGAGGTGAGAAAAAAATGCTAAGAAATCGGGCTGGGGTTCAGAGAGTGCTGCCGAGAGCGGGCAGTTTAAAGGGGAAGAAAATTGGCGAATTTCACTGGTCAATTTCACTTCATTTCGTTCAATTTCGTTCAATTTCATTCCTTTTCATCCGGTGCCTGGAGGCTTGAGGCCACAAGGAGGGGGATGGGGTCTTTCCGGGCAGAATTTCTCCCATCTTGCAGATTTATTTTCTGTGGCTGAGAACAGCCTCGATTCTCAAACTTTGACATTCTTTTTGCCACGGCGAAGGGCAGTTATTTTATATTATTTTATTGAAGGGTATTTGGTTTGGGTGATCGAGGCACATGGTGAACGTCTTCCCACTTCTCTCTTGCAGGCCAATTAAAGTGGTTAATTCTTTTCACCGCTGATTCCTCCCCATCATCCTTCTTTCTCCTGGGGCACCCGGGACCACCCAGGAGCGGGAGTTGAGGTGGGGGCGGACACTTCCCCTCCATATCCAATTTGTTCTCGCCACAGCAGGCGCGTCTTCGTGGTTACAAAGCGCTTTTCCCCTGATGACTTTTTTCCCCTTTTCAAAAACACTTCACTCTCTCCCCTTCAACTAGCAACCCTCCCCAGGCTCACCCCTCCTCCTTCTCCGCTCGGGTTTATTTAAACTTCGCCTCCTCCAGCGCTGCCACAGCGCGCACTTAATGAAGTTGAAGGCTCGGTGAGCCCGGGTGAAGAGGGTTTGGAATCTGTTGAAAGGGCCGTTTTGTGACACTGATTGCGGCGGGGGTGGGGGCGGTCGCGGACCAGACAATGACCTATCGGGCTGGTTTTCCTCCACATTGGGTCAGGCGAATAAAGGCGCCGACGTAGTTTAAACCAGGGACCCTGCAGGAGGAAGGGAGTAAAGATTTTGAGTGTGGAGCGTGCCTCGTAGGATTTCGAGTTTAGGGGGCGGTGGGAGGAGGCTGCTCTCATAGGGTCTTTACAGGCCAGATTCGGAGTATAATTCCAAACCTGCGCATCCGGCCAAAGAGAAGCGAGGAGAGTTTACGTTTGCGCCTAAATTATTCAGATACATGGTCCAATAGGTTGTCTAGGCTGGGACCTGGAGATGTGTCCAGGATCGTCCAGGATGATGAGACCCAGCTCACATTTGTCCAGGGTGCTGGCTCTCTGAGATTTCTGAAGAAATAGTGAAAGAGAACTAAAGGTGGCAGAGGTCGTGCAGGATAATTCGACCTCTGAAGCTTTTCATCTATCAGGGTATTTGAGAGCAAAACAAATGTTAATTGGAGTTTATGAGCGGAATTATTGTTCTTTAAGGTCAGCATAGACACGTCGTAACAGAAAGCTGTAAGAAGGACAGAGGTTCCTAGCTCTGGTTTTGGGAACGAATATTTCCGCCAGCTAGTGGGCGCGGCGCCGCGCGGGGCGGAGCGGGCAACGCCTCCTTTCGTAGTCCAGCAAGCGGTGAGGAGGGAGGCTGCGGCCGCTTCGGAGTCTCTGAAGCTTCGGACTTCTGAGGAAGGAAGGCAGTCGACTCTGGTGCCTGTGCCCCCAGGCTGGACTGGGCGCTGACTCTGTCGGGGTTGTTTTCCGACCCTCGCTCCACTCCCAACTCTGAGTCCTGGGTCTCTGCGGAGCGCTCTTTTCGCTCCACGCGGACTCCAAGCGGAAGTCTCTCACTGTACGCACCGTTGCTTGTCTCCGTGCGGCAGGGGTCTGCTCTGGGTACCCTCCTCCCGCCCTCGCCAGCCTCCTCACTGCAATTTCGCCCTCCTAGAGGGGGTCGATAGGGTCCTGGTCTTCACCTGTCCGGTGCCTCCCCCTCTCCCGCCTAGCCAACTGGACTTGCGCAGCCCAGAGGGGTGCGCATCAGACCTGGCAGGCGCGGGTGACAAGGAAGATGAGCATAGCTTCCGCTACGGGGGTCCCGCGCGGTTGCCGCAGGGAGCCAGGGACTTGGTGCTCTCTGCTCGTTTCCGCATGTTCGAAAATCGCCTCAGGCTGGTGTCACCTTCGGGGGCATTTCTGTCTACGCAGTTAGAAGTTTCTTTGGAATTGCGTTTGCACGGATTTTAGGACTGAAAATGAATTATTGGGAGGGGGTGTTGACAAAACATTTAAATCAAACTCCGATCCCTAAAAATCACCGCGGCACTGAAAAGTATGTTTCAAATGATCTGTGTAGACACTGCCAAACTGTGTGGCGGGGTGGGGTTGAGAGGCGCTGAGGGTACAGGAGTGAGGCTTATTGTCGAAATTAATTCGCGGCCGCTTACGGAGGGGCCTCGTTTTGCGCCCCTCTTCCCCTGCAGGTGTCGGTGCCATTAGGACTCGGTGCTTAGATACCCATCCATTCAAATGCAGATGTGCCGAGTGCAGGCGGGTGTGGGCTGAAGCTCTTCCCCGCTGCGCTGCCCAGTATGCACTTTCCCTCCGGGCCGCCTCTTCTCCTTGGTGGACCCTGTGAATTCCCGTCTCAATGGCGAGTTCTGTGCAAACGTTCCAGTCTTTATGAGCTAATTTTTGCGTGCCCTAGGTCAACCCAGTCAAAGAAGGCAGCCGGTGAAGTTATCACTGCGGACCCAGGTAGCAGCAGCCTAGTGGCGCTAGAAGACCATACGGCTCCACTCTCTGCTTTGGAACGGAAGGGACCAGGCCCAGATCACACAGGGTCGGCCGCGGAGTTGGGGAGTATATCCAAGAATCTGGACTCTCTGTACAAGGAGCTGGATCCCCGGGCTGGAGGCACTGGTGGGCCGGCTTTGTGCCCAGCTCCCAACGACCTGGCCGCTGCAGCCCGCCATGCTTAGTGGAGGCCCAGGCAGGCTGTAGTATCGAGGACCATTCCTAGCGCCCTTTTGCAAACCCATGGGTCTTCGACATACCAATGCGTGGGCAGATGAACTGGGAGGCCGCTTCCAGGTTTTGATACACACCAGGCAGCAGCTCTGGCCTCTGATCTGCACCTCGCATTTTGGTACCTCAGTTCCTCTGTTGACCATCTGAAGAGTGTGGGAGGCCAGCGTCAAGGCTCAGTCTGTGTCCAAGAACAATTTTCCTGCCTGAGGAGTTACCTGGCAAAAATCAAACACAGTAGAGTTAATTTGCCTCCAGCCCTGGAGATCTCTTTCTTCTTTGGCTCTTTCTTTCCCCAAATATTTATTGATCACCTACTCTGTGCTGGGCTTGTATTGGAGGTACAAGCAGCGAACATCTGCCTGCATTTATTACAAGCAATCTAACTCCAGTAGTTAAGAACCAAAGGAAAGGCAAAATAGTGATTACCATCATATTTGAGGTAAAAAAAATATGTTTGATGTTTTCAGGGTTAGGAATGGTAGATTTCCACTTTATGATCATGGTTTCAGGTATTATGGTCCACAAGTGTGTATGTACTTTGGGTATTTGGGGGTCTGTGACTGTATATGTATGTGAAAGGGGACCAGTATGTGTCAGTGTGTGTGGGCGGCTCTGTGTGTGTGCTAGCTAACATGTATATTTGTGACTATCAGTGTGAGTTTGAGAGTATGGTCCTTTTTTTTTCGATGGCTGGGGAGAGGCTGGAGGGCTGTAGATGTGGAAGACTGGGATAGAAGGGTTAGGAATGGGTGTTTGCAGGGGTGGGGTGGGGAGGAGGCCCAGAATTTTGAGCCTCTTCTCTTATTCTAGCAAAAACTGGGACCTGACCACCTTCTCTCTACTTCTTTCCCCAGTGCATACAAAGTTGAAAACCCAGAGCACCCAGTTAAGGTACTGAGGGGCACAGTGACTTGGTCACTCCCTCCTATAGCTCCAGCTTTCTCCCTTTCCTGCTGGCTGGCATCCAGCTCCTTTGGCCTGTTGTGGGTTCAGGATGGATGGCCAAGAAACTCCATTATTGGGCTTCTGACCTGCTATCCTGCCAGGTGCCGCAAACTCCCTTCCTTCCAGCCTGCACAGAGGGACTTCATCAGTGATCCTAGGGGGCTTTTGAGCCATTCCTTCCATTCCCAGGGAACTATTGTCCAGCAGTAAGGGCCTAGGTACAATTTGTAACACCAGAGCTTGTAGCATTCCAAGGCTAACATGGAACCTATGGGGAAACAGGTCTGGAGAAGTGAGGATGGGTTTGTTTAAAGGTGCCGGGCAGGATGCAGATGGAAAGTCAAAGCCTGTAGTCTCTATGTGCCAGCATTGATAATTAAAGCATTTGGCTAGATAGTTTGAGGAAAATAAAAACCCAGTATCTCTCCTTGTACTTTAGAGAAATTTTAAGTGTTGTCAGGGCTATAGATAACTCTGAATCCTCCTTCTTTCCCAGTGGTAGGATGGGAGGAAAGTCAAGGTCAAGGTGTGAAAGAACAGACAATTATCTGGATAAGTCAGGGCATGAAATAGGTTGCTCTTAGGTGGACAAGGTGCTGGTGGCAGTTCAGAAGAGTGTGGGTCAACAAGAGCATCTTGTGCTTTGCCATACTCTGAGTTCTGGGGCTTGGGAAGGCAGCTGAGTCCTTCCCCCAGCCCCAGGCCACACAGAAGGCTGGCTTTGAGGAAAGGGTGGGAGTGGGGGAATGGTCCTCGTTTTCCAGTAAACTGCCCCTTTCTCTTCATTTGTCCCAGGCAGTAGAACCCCTCCCTGCCTCCTAAAAGTGTTGTTGGTGAATCTGTTAGCCAGTTCACTCATCTAGCTTCTCCAAGTCTTGCTTCCTGGTGCCCCATTTGACTTTAGAACTTTCACACAGTGGAGAATAAATGAAGAAAATCCTGGTCATCTAGGCCTGAGGCTGTACTGGCTGGGGCCATTCCTTTCTGGGTCTGGATGTGCTGGCCAAGCTTCAGGGCTTAGAGAGATGGAGGTAGGGGTGGGGGGTGTAGTAGGTCCCTTGTGTGTGTGTGTGTGTGTGTGTGTGTGTGTGTGTGTGTGTACACATACATGAGTTGCATTTACTCAGGCAATGCAGGAATTCTGAATTATACTTACCCCTGGAAAGTACCAGAGCTTTGATGACTCTCTCCCCTTCCTTATTGGTCTTCATTTTAGCACCTACTTTGAAGATGATTAATTTCTTAATACTGGAATCACTTTGTGAATTGTATAAATGCCTAATTGTGCAATATACCTGAAACTAATAAAAAATTATATAATATTGGGTGCAGAGAAGGGGAAGAAAGGAGGGGATTCCTGATTCTAGCCAGGCTGCTGGCTTTCTGTGACTTTGGGCCAATACTTCCTGTCCTCACTGAGGCTCGGTTTTTCTGTGTGAGAAATGGAGCTGGAATATGTTAGTCTGGACTCAGGGTCTGGGGTCAGTGACTTCTCCGAGCTCCTCCCTCTAATCTACTGAAGAGTTCTTATTCTTTCATCAATTCCCTCTGCAGCAAGGGTGTACCATAGGACAGTGGTGGCCTGCCACAGGTTGTGTTGGGACTCCAGAGACATAGCACAGGTAGTCACCTCGGGGCTTCCAATGCATACAGGGGCAGTGGGGTGGCTTGGCTCCCTCTTTTCTGGACCCAAAGGGCTTTCACCCCAGACGGTGGGATTTCTCCTCCTGTGGCAGGGCTCTAAAGGGGTAGCCAAATGTCTGTGGACACCTTGGTCCCTCAGTTCTGTATTAACGTGCCACCTTTGTGGAGGAAGAGGAATGTGGGTGAACATGAAGGTGAGTTGCCAACTGGCAGCTTGCTTAGCTCTCACACTGCCCGTTGTGTCTCTGGGCTGGCATTGGAGTAGAGGGGTATGGAGGAGAAAGCTAGCCCAAAATGTGAAAGGGAGCTTCTACCCCTGTTTATCCTGCTCCCCTTTCTGGGAAGCCCTGGGGAGTGTTTGAGTGTTTAGGGCGAGGTGAGAGACACAGGGCTCTTCGTGGGAGCCTGTGAACTGAAACATGTGTAGGTAAAGGTCATGTGGGGAGAACAGCCCCCAAGTGGAGTGGAGAAAGAGCTGTGACTCTGCCTCCTCTTTCAATGTACCTGGCTGAGACAATCTAGAGAAATTCAGATTTTTGTGGGGTTGTATCAGAAAGTACCCAAAGTCTGGGGGTGGGGGCAAGGACCACTGCTTTCAGAGACAAGTCCGCAGAGTGGGTGTCCACAGACAGGGACCCAGAGAAATGCGGAGGGCTGGAGAGGGAGAGCTGGGCTCTGTCGTCGCTTTCCCTGGAGCTGGAGGTGGGGGTTCCCGGTGACTTGTCTCTCCGCCTGCATCAAGGATTCTCGCTCTCAGATGCGCTCCGCATCCAATTACATTCTATGAATAGAAAGAGCACCAAACGTGCGTACAAGGAATTGCAGAAGCAATTCTGGAAGGCTGAGGCCCGGGACCAGAATCCGCGAGGCTTCCAGCAGGAGCAACAGAGGAGCTAGGTTCCCGAAACCCTTCGGATCCGGATCCACAGCGCAGGCGGGGCCTAGCCACCTGGGGGCGCCTCTGGCCCCCAAGTACCCGAAGCTTACCGCCGCAGATCAAGGTGACCCCGCCCCACCCCGCGGGTCTGACCCTCCTTTAGTGGCTTTGTAACCTGGGACGCTCTTACTCCAAAGACGGGGGACCTAGCACTGAAAGGGGTGACTCTGCGCTAACTGGGAGATTCAGCTCTGAGCGGGCCTGACCCTGCGCTAACAGGCGTGCCCCTAAACTGACTGGGCAGATCCTTGTTAAGGGAATGTGCATGGGAACCGGGTTGGCTCTGTGCTTTCTCTATCGAGGCTTACCTGCACAGATTAGGTGCTGAGGCTGTCCATTCTTCATTGTAGGTCCCCTAGCTGCGGCACCGAAGCTGGGTTTCCCCACCCTCACACTGGTGGCTGCTCCATCCCTCCCCCATCTGTCCCTTTAGGCCAGTTCTGGGACTTCATTTGAAGAGAAGCCTGGGCATGCCCTGCAGTCGGTGGGTGAGGGTGGGGAGGGAGAATTCTTAAAGGGAACTGATTTTATGGAGGCTGGGATATCTCAGGGGCCAAGGCTATGAGTGCCTTCCTGTGTTTTGTTTTCACCCCAGGAACAGGCTTTGCTTCCCCCACCCCACCTCCTTATACACTGGCACCTCTATCTTGGGCAACTCTATCCTCTCTTGGGTCCAGTGTCCCTCTCTGTGAAATGACATGAGCTCATCACCAGGTCCAGGCTGCCCCTCATTTGATGGAATGCCCTTCCATATCCATGCACCAGTCTCAATTCATTTCATCAAGTGCTTCATTACCCACTTTGGGCCTGGTCTCTGTCCTGTGCTGAAGAGATGGTGGTGAACAAAACATGTTCTTGGCTTCAGGGTGGTGACAATCTAGTGGAGGAGAGGAAGAAGCATACAAGTGCATAGTTAATTAAAACTAATATGGGCTCTGAAGGAAGAATAGCTAGGGCTTTGAGAGAGAATAGCTGGAGGATGTAATTAAGAGGTAAATAACTTTCTGACTCTGGCAGGCTGGGCCATCACCCAAAACTCTATCCTGTTTGACTCTGACCTTGGTCAACAGAACTTTTATTGTTGGGCTTACCAGGCACTGCAGGGAGCCAGGGTACTCTATTGTGCCACTTCCTGTCCCAGAGAGTTCCTTGAACACCACCAGGAGGGATTCACCCTTCATTCTTATATCCAGAGTATCTTCAGACACCCTTTCTTTTCCCAAGTTCATTGGAGTTGGAAGCAGCACTCTGCCCCTCAAAAGCAAGGTGTGGAAGCAGGGCTGGCTTTGGGATATGACTCATTTAACTCTGAGAGCTCTTTACCCAGCATGGCACCTGGCACTGTAAATAGTTGTTCATTAAAAGAATGTTTCTAGGAGTCTGAGTCTACCCTTGAGCCCAAGAGCCAATGATTCTATGGCTCATGTATCTGATTGTCCCTTCTCTCCTTTTCTAACTGTTTCACTCCCAACTCAGGTGTCACCTCCTCCAGGAAGCCTTCTCTCTCCTCTGTTCCTTTCCTCCCAAGCCTGGGTTTAGATCCTGCCTTTTTGGCTTTTACAACCTCTGACACTTTTAAAGAAATCTGTGGTATGTAATTCTGCTTACTATTCTACCTTCCTTACCAGACTGGGAGTTCCTTGAGGACAGGAATTGAATCCAATGTATTACTTCATCCCCAGCACATGGCACAAGGTCTGGCATGTGAGTGAAAGAATCAACCACAGTTTTGAAGTATTCCAAAAATATGTTGCATTGCCCAAAGACAAGGAGTTAATATTCAGAAATTTGACCCTTAATAAAGCAATAATGGTCTCTGGTGCCTGGTGTGGTAGGGAAGAGGGAATGAGCACAGGCATATTCTGGACAGGGCCTGGGGACCCTGAGTCCTAGTGTAACAAGACACCTGAAAGGAGAGATGAGCTTTTCTCAAGCTCAGTTCATCTCCATTCTCATCTCCATTCGAAAAGGAGAGTGGTCTGGCAGGGCCCTCTGAAGGAGGGGGCCAGAGAACTGCCTCCCCAACAGCTCTACTTTGCTGTGTAGCAGCTGTCTAGGGAGCTGGCCTGCACTTCTAGAGCTGCACAGAGAAGATGAGTGCTCCCTGCCCAAGGGCAGAGGCTCCAAGTGCTTGTTGGGGGTGGGGCAGAGTGAAAGAAGAAGATGGGCTGGGCAGAGGGAGTGGCTTTCAAGGGTGTGGGACAAAGAGGCTGACTCAGCTGGGACCCACAGGAGATATCTTTCAACTGGGTTTGGAGAGAATTCATGTTTTTTTTTTTTTTTTTTTTTTAAACTCTTTCATGACTTCCAGTCTTGCCTGGCTACCCAAACTACAGAGACCTAGAGGACAATATATATTGGTTGAAAGTCAAGGCTGGGGTAGAAATAATCTCAGAGAAGAAAATTAAGTCCCCAGTGTAGGAAAGCACTAGTCTTCCTCCACCCCTATCATATATTTTCCTTAAACATGCATACTCTGTATAGACCTGGACCGGGCTGTCAGAAGGCATAAAGCTGAATGAACAGACAGTTCCCTGACCACCCATCTGCCTCCCATGCAGCAAAAATTTACTGGCCCCTACTGTGGTTGGGCATTCCTGGACTAGGCCCACAGTAGGGGTGGGGTGTAGGGTGAGAGGTGGGATGGGAATTTAATTTCCTATCCCTGGGGAAGTTTATTTTCTGATGTTTCTAGCTCTTGGTGCTTTCAGTAGACACAGGAGACTTCCTGGAGGAAGTGGCATTTGAGCTGGGCCTTCAAGGTTTGGGAGAATTTAGACAGTAGAAGTTTAAGTTCAGGAATCTAGGGCATCCCATTCTTTATGAGCAAGAGCATTTAGGAGAGCTATGAGTGAGTCCAAAGTTAATTTTAGCTGCATTCTTCCTCTAGTTTAACAAGTTTAGGTTATTTTTCATCTGTCTCATAATCCAAATTTGGCTCAGAGGTGGTGGTTAGGAGTGGGGCACCTTGTTTTACACAGTCCTGCAGAGACCCAGGGCCTTCCAGCTAGAGGCTCCATCATTCCCTAGGGGAGGAGTTCTTATCTATTTTGTCCTGTGGATCACCTTGGGCAGATTAGTGAAACCTATGGACTCCTAAGAATAAAGATTTTTCAATGCATAAAACCCAGTTCACAGGACTCCAAAAGAAACCAATTATGTTGAATTTTAAGTATCAAGCTATCTTAAAGTTTTTGTAATGTAATAATGTGTGATAAAACAATAGACTAAATTTGTGATATAATAATATAACTAGTTAAATACAAAAGAGCAATAGGATTAACATTACAATTACAGTTCAACATAAATGACCTTTGGGTAATTCTGTAACAATTTAACATGATATAGAAAAATACCTGTGGTTTCTATGGGTGGCAAAATTATAGGTATGGGGAATAGTATTGTGTTTTTTTTTTTTTCCCTCCATAAATAATTAAATAAAATGCTGAATTCAGTTTAGAGGTCTGTAAAAGTAAAGAAAAATTTCTCATCTCAATTTATGGAGTTCCCTCCCAGCAAATTCTATCCATTGATCCCTTGAGGGTTGTGGACCCCACTTCAAGGCCCTTGGCATCTTCCACTGGATCTTCCTAACTCAGCAGAGGAGGAGGAGAGAGCAGAAGATTCTGGGGGGAGATTTTTAAAAAAAGTCAGGTCTGCAGGTGGTAAATATCACTTCTGACCACTCTCCTTGGCCAGAGCCCAGTCATTTGACTCCATCTAACTGCAAGGGAGATTGGTAAATATTGTCTAGCTGTGTGTCCAGGAGAAAGGGATGGGCCTTGGTGATCACACAACATTGCCTCTGCCATGCCTCCTTCTTGAGTCTTCTGTTCCAACCTTTTTTTTTTTTTTTTTTTAAGATCCAGGTGAGAGACTCTGGCTCTGTTGGAAAATATAGAGAGCACCATGCCTATATCTTGAAAAGGAGAGAAAGGAAGGCAGAGAAAGAGAGAGCTATTCCTTAGTTCTAAGGTGAGTAAATCCAGTTTAGGAAGCACAGAGACCTCTTGCTCCAGTCTGTGTTGTACCCCTCTCCCCTCCTCTCACCTCAGCCTCACCATGAGAGGTGATGCAGAACAGCTTTGGCATCCAGCAGGCTGTTGGATGCCCAGATGGAGACTGGTCAGTGGACCAATACTGTTTAATCTGCTCCTATTGGGACTGATTCTTCTTTTGGAATGTGGCACATAGATGCACAAAAGAGGTTCCTATGAGTGTACGTGGAAGGGAGAGAAATAAACTCATATATTTACACTTCTTTCCCTGAGTAAAGTCAACTAAAACCAAACACAGTACATGCTTAGTAAATAAGTGTTGACTCAAATATCTGAATGAATGATCTTTCCAAGGAGGTCTCTTGCCCTGATATTACCTCTGTCTTCCTTCCTCTGTTGATTCATTTGTTCTTCAGTGGGTCTGTCAGTGACTTTTCCCTTTTGGCCAACTCAAATTCTTTGTGGAATGAGGCAGGCCACATAAGCACATGTAAATATTAATAATAAATTCTCCATGTGGGCAGGTAACTATTCCTTGCCATCTCTACCTGAAACTCATGGCTTCTTATCTATTGGAGATCCTGCCATCAAAAAGGAGACTCACAGGCCTTACCAGGAAGCATATCCATGCCCATTGTCTTATTTAGTCTTCACAGGGCCTTGAGTTGGGTGTTGTAGTTACTGTTTTCCCAATGAGACTTGGTGGCTGAGGCAGAGTTGCACTGTAAATAGCAGCATCGGGACTTGAACTCTGACTTTTCTTACTGTGGGTCCCCATGCTCCCCCACCTCCCACTTTAAGGTATTCTTTTTCTTCTCCCCCATCAGCTTCCTGTTCCAACCTGGGCCTCCAGTCAGGTCATGTTGCAGGGTAGCTAAAGGGGATGTGCTCACCCCTTCCCCTATCTTTGCCAGGTCCATGCCCCAGAGAGTTTCCTTGAGGACTCAGCGGCATAGCCACACAGGGGAGGCACACATCTCATCAGTGGCTACAAGAATGTTCCTGTCAGTTATCTCTTAGGGCATCCCTGGGTCTTCTTTGGGCCTTAATCTTCTCATCTATTCTACTCACATTCTTTCTTGCCTCTCATCCTCCTTCCCTCCCTTATTCTTCTCCTTATTTCTTTCCCCATCTATCTTTCTGGCTTATCTCTGTGCCCAGTGTGAATCCCCTTGTTTGGGAAGATCCAGACCTCCATAAGCAGGCAACTCTGCAGGGTGCCTTCTCAGCTCAGACTGACTCTGTTGCCTCCACCCCATGGAGCCTTCTAGGCACCCCTACCTCAGCACCTCCAAGAAGGAAGTTATGGCTGATCCCTCCCCTCTCAGACCAGGGTATCTCGAAAGGTCCCAGACAAGCTGGAAACCTGTGTCCTCAACCTGTCATCTCCCCTGCTTTGGGCCATCTCCTCGGTGATTACAGATGAGCAAGTATTCGAAACCTATTCTCTTCTGGGCTGATTGGCCCCAGTTTCTTCTTCTGTCCTCATGGCCCTTACCTCTTCTCATTTCCCTCCCTACTCTTTTAGAACTGTCCCACCTATTGCTGCATTAATGGGAGCGGGTTATTGTGGGAATCTGGTTTCTGATGTGTTTGCTTTTAGATAGTTATACAGAGGGCAGCCCTACTTTACGAAGACCCGCTGGGGAGAGGGTCTTCAACAGAGCTGAAGTGCTGGGTCTGCTCTGTGCAAACAGGCACAGAGGGGCAGATGTGCTAGTGTGTGAGCACATGCACACCTCTCAACCCTCTGCCCTACCCCATAACACACATGGGCACTGGCACACAGATGTAGAGCCAGAGGTTTAGGCATATACCCCATGATAAACATTTTCCAACATATGCAAAAATAGAATAGTACAATGAACTCTCTATACACCCACCACTTAGATAAAACAATGATCAGATATAGTACATCTATAGTAATAGCGGTGTTTAGCACAAGGTAGTGAAAAAATATATTTAGTATTTTTCTGGTAACATTGTTGTAGAGTTGAGCATGTGGATAATAGTCCCATAAATATTTATATGGGGAGAACATATTTTGTGGAAATATGCATGGGATGGGTATTACTAGCAACCACTCACATGTGCAATTCGCTTTACAGAGAATATCCTCAACCATTATCTTTGTTGTGAGTTGATGACAAGAGGTGTGTGAACTGGGAGGGTTGAGTGTCTATGATACATATAATGTGTGTTGGTGGGTGTGTTCTGAACAGAGATCTCGGATCATTTTATGATGGGAATTGTGAGGAGGTGTCTGTGTGATGGTGTGTGTATTTGGCATGTGTGCATATGTGTGCACGCTTGGGGCCAGCAAGAGAGGTGTGCAAACATCAGGAGCAGATGAGAGGCATCCAACCTGGCTCTTGGGAGAGACACTCATGGATGAAGAGCTCAGTGCTCCAAAGCGGCTGCTTAACAACTTGAGCATCAAATTATAGCCCACGTGGACAGGGGTGTCAGCGGTTGCTGGTTGCTGTAAATACTTCAGTGCAATTGACAACAGCTTGTGGAGGGCTAAGTGAGATGGGGAGGGAGCAGAGGGAGGGGCAGTGTTTCTAGCAGGGAGCCTCTGCCCTACAGTCCTATCTCTGCTGGGTCTAGTGCTGGTGGTTGGGGGTGGGGAGAGGAGTATGGGGCACAGAGCAGTGGGTCTGTAATGAGGTGAGCTTCCAAGTTAGACTGGTTCTAATAACCCATCACTTTCAGCTGGATATCCTTGGGCAAATGACTGACTACTCTGTGCCTCAGTTTCTCTGAAAAAATGAAGCAACCAACAGATCATAATACCCTGTGAGATCTTTGTGAGGAATTACAGGAACTTTTTTCATCTGAAAGTACTTGCTGTGGTTATACAGACACTAGCTTTTATTGCCTTGTGTGGGATAATGCATGGGAATTAACACAGTGTCTCTCACGTAGGAAGCCATCAATAAATATTAGCTAATGTTGTTTGCCTATTGCTATTGTCTTCATAAGGTTGGATCCCTAGCTGGAGATACCACAGTCCTTCCAAATGTGAATGGAAAAAAAAGGCTTCCCAGAGGGCAGCCAGAGAAGATGTTTTCAGTCTCTAGTCTTTCAGAGAATCCTGCTGGACAGGATCTGAGAGAGTCTGCCCAGGGAGCTCTCTCTGTAGACCCGCCTGTCTTCATTAGTGCCTTGGCTGCTGCGTTCTTGAAAAGTCATGTGCAAATGGGTTTCTGCAAGCTCAATCCCATTTAAAATGCACTAGCAGGGCTGAGGGCTTAAAGGGACCCTGTGGTGAATTCTTTTGTAAAGCAAAAAATCTCCTGTATATATATATTTTGTAAAATACAGATATTTATAAAATAGTAATAGTCAGGATGTCTTGAGTGCTTACTATGTGCCACCATCTGTTACTTAATTATAGCCTCACCATAAGCCTGTGAGGGACAATATCCTAATTTTCCTGATGAAGATGCACATAGAGTACCACACACCTACCCACCATCACACAGCTAGAGTGTGGGAGATCTGGGATGGGAATTTGGTTTAGCTCATGTGAAAGTTCATGCTCTATCTGCTGTGCTCTCCCCTGCTTTGACCTCCTCTCCCCTTCTCCCCTCCTTTCCTCCCTTCTTTCTTTCTTTTCTTCCTGCATAATAAGAATAAGAATAAGAAATAAGAATCTCTACATTTACTATAAAGAGGGTAGTTCTTAGGCTAGTGTAATCAACAGTTACCTCAACTACAAAGATTTCAACAATATTTAAAAGGTGGAAGCAGTGGCTGTATTAGACCTCTGAATTTTTGAGACCATTCATTAAAATCTTTTTTCTTACGAATATTTTTAAAGACATTCATTAGAGAGAACAGTACAATGAATTTCATGTAGATCCACCACTTAGATTCAACTATTATCAAGATTTTGCTCTGTCTATACTCTCTCTGTCTTTTTTTTTCAGACCCTTTTAAAATTTTTTTTGAGAGAGAGATTACTGCATCATCTGTACTGGTATTGTAAGTAACCTCTGATCACGATATTGTAGCAAACATCTTTTCTTACATTTTTATGAAAAGTTATTACAATATCTTCTAGATCTTGAGATTGCATTGCATTTATTGTTGGTTTCCTTCTGCATCATAGGAAGCCCTTAGACCAGATCCACTCAAGGAAAGAGATTCATAGAGAAATGGAAAGGACCATGTTTTCTGGAAGCCCCATTCTCCATAGCTCAAGTCATTTGATGATCACCAGAATATTAGCTTTCTTTTGTAAAGATGCTGTGAATCTCTCTGCTCCTCCTCTGTAAGCCAACAATTGTGACAACAGTTAATAATAATAAATGTAACCATCTACAACTTCCCATTCTCCCCCAAAACTTCTTTCTTAATGTTCTTGTGAGCAATCCTGCTTCTTTTTCAATTATTGGCTTTTGAATGTTGAATTTACCCATGAGAAGTCTTCCTATGGTAAAAGTATCCTGGATAAGTGCTTGGCTGTAAGCAACAGGATGGAATCTTCTATCTTAGAGGACTTCTTGGCTTCCTAGGTGTGTTCTGCTTCATCCTAAAATTTAGACCTTTGATTGCAGGTCTATTGGATGAGTCTTGAGCATTCTCCGCACATAGATATGGGTGTAGTGTGTTCCAAGCATAAGTCTACAGAAAGAGATGGATCCTTAAACCACAAGACCTGCCCTTCTGATGTGAGATCAAGTGCTTTGCCACTTGGGACAAGGGCTTCAAAAGCAAGTGGTTGAGTAGAGCAGATCATTCTCAGCGTGACAAATGGCTGCCAGTGGACACCCTCTGCAGCTGCCTGAGTAGTCATCATATAGGCAGGCAGCAACACTATGCCCCAACTTCACTCAACAGCAAAGACTTCCCTACTTCCCACTAGCTCACATACCCATGTATATTGTTTAAAGGGGGCTAGGCAGTAACCTTCTCTGAGGAACTAATATCCCAGGAAGACTGAACAGTTTCTCCAAGGATCTTAAGATATGATTTCATCCCAGACTGGGTTTTCATTATTTTTTTGTGAGTTGTCATCTCCTTCTCAGTGACTGTCATAATTACAGAATTTGATTTGACTTTCACCTTCTTTTAAATTTACTCTATAGTGAACATGGCCTTACCTTGACTTGGCCTTTACCTTACTGAGTTTACTTTGTCTTACCAGACTATCTTTGCACAACAGTCATTATTGAAAATTTTCATTGTTCCAATTCCTGAACAATTTGGGGGATAGTAAATAGCAAGATGATTTTTGCTGGTTGAAGCTGTGTCTTGTTTGCCACACTGTTTTTTCTATCAAGCAACTCACTTACAAACTACTAAAAATATATCAAAAAACTACCCAACATAATAATTTTGAGCAAAATAGAAAAATTAAAAGTGACATGACTTAACTATAAGAATGACACTGGTCGGTATAGACTTCTGTGCAGTTAACATTCAGGCACTTAAGACTTGACCAGCAGTACACTGCAACATCACATGGGCCTTATAAACATCATGGCTTCACTGATGTGTTTCCAAACCTTGCCACAACATTGAACACATAGAATGTCATGGTCCTTGTTTGGCATGCTGGGGTAAGTGGAAGGAGATTTTGGTCAGAGGCCCTGGGGCTGTGGGGATGAGGGATCACACCCACTGTATAAGCTCAATGGTGAGATTCAGGGTTGCCCACAGAGATGGTCCACCTAAACCAAAGGAGGGAGCAATTGTATCTGGGCAGGGGGATTCTGGAAGGCTCCTTGGAGAAGGCAGGCATTAGTTGAAGGCCTTAAAGATTTAAGAGCATCTACATAAGTGCAGATGGTGGTAGAAAGGAGACGCTGACATTATTTTTGAGCACTGCCAGGTGATGGCAAAGGGGATATGAGCAAAGGTGTACAGGGAACACTTTTCATCATTTGCAATTGTGAAATTACTTTTCAATGACTATTTTGAGAGCAAGAGCCCTACCTGCCTTGTTTGTAACTGTATCCCCAGCACCAACACCATAGATACTAGTCAGGTGCTTGTCTCCAACAGGGCCTTGAAGGATGGTAGATTTGGACATAGGGAGAGGAGAAGGGAGGGCATTCCTGGAGGGGCAGTAGTGTGGGCAAAGGCACAGAGGTAGGAAAGCTTGAAACATGTGTGGAGATCAATGAGGAGCCTGGTTTGTCTGGAAAAAAGGGCTTGTGCCAGGGAGCTGCGGTGATGAGGTTGGAAGGTGGGCAGGAATGCTACATTTTCCAGGTTGGGCTTGAGACTGTGACAGTAATTCCCTGCAGAAGAGTAGGGAGAAAGATTGGGCAGCAGAGAGGTTTGCTGTGTGGCCCATGGTGGGATGGGGTGGGTGGGCAGGAGGCTGTGGCCACCTTCTTGAGTTTCTGTCCAGCCCTTGTCTCTTCTGGTGTTATGCAAGTGGAAGTCGAGAGAAGGGCCAGAAATGTCATTTATTTCCCCTTTAGGCAGACATACATGCACACACACACACACACACACACACACACATATACACACAGACACACACACCAATGCTGAGAATGATTTTTTTTTTTTCCATTTGTCAAGAGCCAGAAAAAGGTTGAAGGTATAAAGTTCAGAACTGGCAGGACTGGAGGTCTGACGGAAGGGCTGAGGATCTCTGAGTTTCATCAGCTGCAGCAACAGTTGGGAACTGGAAGAAAAAAAAGAAAAAAAAAATTCTGTGAAGCCTCCATGGTGGCCTGTGGAAGACTGTGTGGAGTTTCTGGAGGAGGGTGCATGCTCTCTCCTCAGAGCCTTGACTGTGCTGGGGGTAGGCATCTGTGCCCATCGAAAACCTCTTGGGGCTTGGAAGTTGAGACCTACATGCCTAGGCTGGAAGTACCTGGTCCTATCCCCAGAGTCACATGGCCTGGGTTCAAATCTTGGCACCATGGCCTGCCAGCTCTTGACCTTGAGCAAGTTATTTAACCTCTTGGTGCCCTCTTTTCTTTGTTTATAAAACAGGAGTAACACCATCCACCTCTCAGGGTTAGGCCAATTATGTGCACTAACAGAACAATACATGTGGTAAGGGCTCAGTAAATAACACTGTTAAGAAAACAGAGGTCAGAGAAGGAAGGTACATGATAAGATAACATACACTCGAGCCAAGCTAAAATTAGAATGGCTGCCTTTAGGAATTAAGAAAAGGTTGTATGACTTTCTGTATATTCTGATTAAGTCAGGGAAAGAGTACTGTATTTTTAAAGAACAATTTCTAAGAGTGATTAAAATTTTTTTTTAAAAGTTGCTGCTTAAATCTGTGGCTATTCAAAAACTCAGATATCTGGAATAATGCATTTAGTCAAAGGTTCTAGATAGAGGAAGTTTCAATGTATATGTATTTAGATATGTGGCACACATGATAATTTAGAGACAGGACACACATAATAATTAAAAATGGAATGTCGGCACTGATAACATTAGAAAAATGGCATACAAAATTGTTATCATTCTCTAGTATAAAGACCACTAGACTTAGAGACAAAAAGATTTGAGTGCTGGCTCAGCCAGTAACTTGTTATGTGTGTCTGGGCAAGTAACTTGATCTTCCTGAGTCTTGGTGTTCTCATCTGGAACAGGATACTGATAACCCATTATCAGTAATGATGATGGTAACAATAAGAATACCCCTAAAAGAGAATCTAAGAAATAGCAAATCGAAAATGCCCCAGCATAATTTTAAAATGCTAAACTTTTCTTAATTTCTAAGTATAATTTATTTTTTAAAACTTCAGTTTCCCCATCTTAGTAAATAAGTAATTCTTATTCACTATTAAAATATTAAAAACTACCATAAGCCAAGAGAGAAGAAATGAAAAATCAGTGGGATATAATTATGTCATATTTGGGTTTTACTGAAACATAAACAGCCTGTTTACCTTTAACAGATATACAAAAGGTGACAATTTGTAATTTATTTCATTCTTATAAGAGCCCTGAGGGACGGGCAAGGATGGGAGTATTAAATCTGTCTTATAGGCAAAGAAATAAAGGCCCAGAGAGGTTCCTGACTTGGACATAATCACATAGCTGACCATGTTTTTTTTCTGGAAGGAGAAGACAGGAATTCTTTCCAATTGGGCCATGAGAACTGGGGAGTGTGAGCAGCTGGGAGTGCTGACTGGGAAGTCTGGTGAAGAGAAAGAGGAGAAGGCAGCTGAGCTTGCCCACAACCTTCAGGAAGACATGTGAGCCCCAGCAGGAGCCATGATGTGGGTGGAGCCTCCTTCCTGCCCCAGCGCTGTGGATTTGCTTTTCCAGGGCACCGTCCATGGTCACCCCTTACCAGTTCATTCTTGCCCTTGGAAAGTTCCAGGGATGGCAAGACTTTTAGGTAGATGGAGCAGACAGAAAGAAGGGGAGCGGGCGGGTCCATTAGGGAGCAAGTTCTATAGAAGCAAAAGCATGGACAGAACAATTTCAGGATCAGTTAGGCGCTAACTGAACTTATAATTTTCCAACTTTGTGTACCCTCAGTTTTCTCTGTCTCTCCCATTCACCAAACTGCTCCTCTGGTGTCCCTGTCTCAGTGAAAAACACCATCCTTCACCTCAGCTTAGGTGTTACATCTTCCAGGAAGCTTCCCTAGTTCACTTTGCCTAGCTCTGGTCATGTCAGGCTTATCTGGTCTGTCACTTCTGTGTGGCCTTAGTCTAGGGGATATGTGTGTGCCTCTATTTGCTCTTTCATGTACCCTCATCATTCACTACACTTCTTCCTCTTCTCATCCACTTCTTGATTCAAAGTGTTCTTGGGGGTCAGAACTTTGCTGACACTGGTTGTGGACTGAACCCACACTCACAGTCACCACCACTCCCAGATTCTCCAGGACAATACCTTTTATTCCATTCTCTTGTCACGCTGTTTCCTAGAGCTGGAGTAAGCCAGGTGTGCTGAATTTCAGTTCAGAAAATCCTGTCATTATGGCTGGACAACCTCCAGATTAGGTTGCTATAGGGCATCAAACCTGAGCTTTACAGCTTTGAAAATTTTTAGATGATCTAAAACAAATATGTAGGCATTTTTTTTTGTAAATTTAAGAGTTATCTTCAAAGATAACTTTCACCATCACCATTACTATTATGAATAAGGTTTCTATATCTCCCTCAAGGTGAGAAATTATCTTTTCTATCTATCTGGGGGTCTTCTCTTTTCCTAAATCTCTTTATAGACAAGTAGGTTCCTCTTCTACACCCAGGTCATCCATTCATCCATATTCAACTCTTCAATCAGCCTGCTTTTCTTTGTTCCTTCATCCTTTCTTCTCTCCTTTCTTCATCTGCTTTCTTCTCTTCTTTCTGCTTCTATCATATATGCTGGTTCATCCACCAGCAACCACCCATTCACCAGTTTAATACACCTAATATTTATAAAATGATAGGCTAGATAATGGATCTGATTTTTTATCCATCATCCATCCATCCTCCATCCATCCATCCATCCATCCATCCATCCATCCATCCATCCATCCAGTCAGTCACTATTTCCTTTCCATATCAATTCTTCACCTCAGCTAACCCATTTCTCTGAATGGGCCGCCCACTCTCTAAAACTTCCAATATAAAAATGTCCCTTTGAGGCTGTAAATATCTTCTATGAAGCATCTGTAACCACCTTTTATAGCTCAGAGAGGTTTCTCTGGACTTCGCAGTTGTCTTTCCACTAGGGACCTTCTTGGCCTAGTTTGCTTTCTGGAATTTCAGGTTCATCTCTTTCTTGAATTCTCCCTCTCTGCCTGGCCTTTTGTATTTCAATCATACCTTCATGCTTTGTCTCAGGTAATTTCCTCTGATTCCTTATTTCCTCTAGAATGCTCTTCCCTACATCTTCTCCTGTTGATGACCTTCTATTTATTCTTTAGGACACTCAGTTAAATCGTCACTCTTTTGCGATACTGTCTCTTCCACACCACCTTTCCCAGCTGAATTAATGGTTCCCTCCTCTGTGCTCCCACAACAATTTGTACATCCCTCTAGCATAGCACTTACCACTCTGAATTTTAATTAATTGCTTGCTTGTTTGTCTCACTGGCTGGAGGGAGCATGCTTAACCCATCACTGCATTTCTGGTACTTGGCATAGAGCTAGGCTAGCAGTAGCATTTATCTATCTGTCTATTTATTATCATCATCTAGCTATCATTTATTATTAATGTATCTATTAGCTATCAATCAGTCAATTATCTATTTTATATTTATCGATTATATATCATATATCATCTATCTATCTATCATCTGTCTATTATCTATCAATCACCTATCAATCTATCTATCTATCTATCTATCTATCTATCTATCTATCTATCTATCTATCTATCTCTATCTATCTATTCGTCTATTTTTTTGCATGAATCACTAAGTCCACTGTGGGTGGATAGCCTCTGTCACTCACCACTGTGGTCTCCAATTCCAATTCACATCCTACTCTTCCTTGAAAGCTTTGCTTAAGTACTTGCTTCATGAAAGCTTCCTTGATTTTGTCACCCTAGTCGGAATTTTCACTCCCTGTTCTAATTGTCCTAGTGATTTGCTGAAAGGGGGAGATGGAGAAGGGTAGTAGGAAGAGGTGGTATGTGGAGACTGATGGCACCTCTCCTCCCTCTCACCTCTTCTTGGTCTCTGTTGTAGCTATGTGTCCTTATGCAGAACACTGGCCAGGCTGGCAGGCTTGATCCTTGGGAAGCCAGCCCCCTCCAGCCCATGCATCAGGTGACTTAGGCATGCTGAGAGAGAGGAGCCTTCAGAGATGCTGAGACAAGGCTGGCTCTTTCCAGGATAGAAGGAACATGTTCTACTAGAGAACTTCCCATGATGGGCTCAGGCTAGGAAACTTATGTAAATTGGAAGCAAATTGAACACAAACATTATGCAAATACACATGTGGTTCTCCTGATTGCTTCTTTCAGTGGGAAGGGGCCCTTGACAAGCCTCTTGCCTGGGTCATTAGAAACAGAATGAGCAAGGACCCTACCCTCACCTATTCTCCCCTCCCTTTTCTTCCTCAAGGCCTGTCATCTCTATCTGTGGCTGCAAATACATCTACTGCTTCTGAGTGTATGGGGCTTGATTTCCGATCACCCTCTCCTTAGGGTGAGCTGGCTATGTCTCCCCTGTCTGACCGAGGGCTCCCTGAAGGAAAGTGGGGGCAGGAATGCCAAGGTTGGCTTATCTTAACTCTAGCTAAGTCCTTTGAGACTGTATATAGGAAGAGATTCTTCTTCATGCCTATGTCGGCAAGGACCTGTTTCAGGCCAGCAAGGGATCTAGGTCTTTTCAGTAAGGCCTAATAGGTCCAGCTGTGTGGATCAGGGAGGTGAAGGGGCAGGGAGCGGGACAGGCAGGAATGTTCCTGTCCATAGAAAGAACAAGATGAATTGTGGATCCAAGAGAGCAGGAATGATTCTGGTTACATGGCAAGGCTGTTTTTAGTGTTAGGAGAATAAATTACCTATAAATTACAGGTAAAGAGGAGCAATGGAGGTTCCATTCAGGACTTTTTACTAAAGAGATTAAAAATCAGTCATTCCTGGATAGTTAGTGGTTCACTGGAGAAAAGCAGTTGGGGTTTACCTTTAGTATGCCATTCATCATTTATTCATTTTACTCATTTACTCAAATACTCATTGAATACTGAGTCTGTTACAGGCATTTTGCTGGGTGCTAGATATTACTTTGTCACTCTTGACTTCACTCTGTAATTCCATTAAAGCATTTGATTTTTATACACATGACACAGAACCTGGCACATAGAGCTTGTGGAAGGAGGGAGAAAAGCATTTCTGGCTGAGGGAAGAGTATGTAGAAAGGCATAAAGATGTGAAGCATGGACTTGGAGGAGCTACAAACAGATGAGTGTTATTAGGGCATGCAGCGTGATGGCGTGTCAGGAGATGCAGGTCCACCGGGCCTGTAAAGCCATGGCAGCTGCTTTATCTCATTCCCCAAGGCTGTGGGGGAGGCACTAGTGCATTAAGAAGGGGAGAGATCTGATCAGATTTGGGCTTTTGCCCAGTCACTGTAGCCCCATGTGAAGGGTGCATTGCAGGACCAGAGGGGATGTAAGGGAGTGTAGTGGAGTACGGCCGTGCCCCAGACAAGGTGCCAGGTTGCCTGGGCTGGGATGGTGTTGTTGAGGGGGAGGGAAGAGATAGTTTTTCAAGCTTGTTGGAGTTTGCATTGACAGGACTTGGGAACCAAATGGGCATGGGATGTAAGGCAGAGGGAGAAGTTGGGGAGAAAGCCTAGGTTTCTGGCTGAGGTGAATGACAGGACAGTGGGGAACTCTGGGGAGGCACACAATATGTTCAATGCTAATGGGCTGATCTTGAGGTATTTGTGGGACATCTGGAGGGACTCCCAGGGGGATAGAGTTTGAGGTCTTGTCTGGGTCTTGCTAGACTAGAGAACTTTGAAGGGGCCAGAACTCCATAGAGCTGAACCAATGGAGGTGTCTAAGGCAATAAGCCTTGGGAATGGAGTGATGCCTATCTATCTTGACCCACCATTTTCTGGAACATCTCATGGGCTTCTGGGTATGGAAGCTGCAGTTTTATCTGAGGAATTCTGTCTCTTTATGCCCCACAGTCCCCAGAGCCCATACTCCTACAAAGGAAGGAAATCCAGGGAAGGAGGTTGGAATAAGACTTGAACTTCTTGATTTGGCGTTTACAACAGAATCCTATTTTGTTTACTATACACACAGAAAAAAAAATTGTTTTTCCTGAGGAGGAAAAAAGCTCAAGTCATTTTCATAAAAAGGTCCATCTTCTTTCCTGAGCCAGAGCAGGCTCCTTAGCAGAACCTGGCTCATGGTCTGAGTGAAATGAGTCAGTCCCCACTGGCGGTCTCCATAATCCAGAGCATGTCTTTAATTAAGGGGACAATTGCTTGGCTTGAGGGCTGGGGGCTTCTAGCCAACAGATCCACCCCGGCAGATCCACGATGTCCTATGAATCTTCTCAGACTATCTCAAAGTCAGGCCTCTTTCTTTTCTCTTACCAGAAGGGACAAGAAGTGGGCAAACTGGAATGAGACATGGGGAGGAACTACTTTCTATGATCATGTCTGGTCACTATTGAGTGTTTCTCCGAGAATCTGGAGCCAATAGAGCAGTCATGCTGGACCAGAGCCCTTGACATCTGTATCATTCAGTTCTAGGAGGGTACAGAGGCCAAGACCTCATTTCACACAGGCCCAGGGAGTGAAGGCTCTTCTTAAGGTCACATAGGAATTTGGATGCTAGAATTCTGAGCTTGTGTTGAGTTTAGTTCATTGGCTTCTTTGTCCAGAAAAAACAGATAAATGAGATGATAGAGGCCTGGGTTTTTGGACTCAGCACTTAGTAGGCTATTTTTCCTGGCAATTGTATTTATACCTGCAGAGAATTTCTTTTTCTTCTTTTTTTCAAACTGAGCTGCTTGTGTAGACAGGGCCTGTGTTGTTCAGTTCTGACAGTTGGTCTGGTGCCTAGAAGCAGAGTCCTTCTACAAAGGCCACCAGTGTTGAATCTTCTGTGTTGGGGTTCTCAGGTGAACCCTTGAAATTGGGAGGAACATGACTCCTGGGAAGCTGAAGATGGGAATGGATGGCTCTGGGTACTGGATGGATAGAGTATTGAGCATTTCCTGGGCCTGGCGGGTTCCCAGATTGTCCTTCGAAAAGAGGAGTATGGCCCAGACCTCCAGGATCTATAGGGAAAAGAGGAGGCTGAGAGGCCTGGAGTTCTTTTCTCTTCTCAAAGATAGCCTGAAAGCTGGGAACACATGCCTGCTGGGCACAGGGAGACTTATAGCCCCACATATCTGCTTCCCCAGCAGCTCAGCTGGGACCACTGAGTTCCTTCTAAAAGGTAAAAGATGGTGAGGTCTCTCGGAAACAGTAGCAAGCCCTTATACCATGAGCACAGTCTGAGGCCCATAGTATTTGACTAGCATCAAGGCCTGACAGTGAAGTGGGGCCCTGAGGCTGCCTGTGCATTAGGGATGGCTCCTTCCACCATTGGCCTTGGAAACCTGGCACCTTAGAAACTGGGCACTTACCGGGTAATCTCATCCAGGAATGTCCTGAATATAATATAGTAGAAGTTTGGGCTAAGCCAGAACTGGTATTGTGACCTCAATTATTGGGAACGTGTGTGTGTGTGTGTGTGTGTGTGTGTGTGTTTCTAGGAGGGAGATGTCTTACCTCTTGGTATCTCCAGTCTTGTATGTATAGGTTAAAGTTAAGGGCACAAGGTCTAGAGCCAGGATATCCAGATTGAAATCTTTGCTTTGCCACTAGTTGTGTGACCTTGAGCAAGTCATACTACCTGTTTGTGCTTAGTTTCCTCATCAGTAAAATGGGAGATAATTTCCCTTATAAGGTTGTTGTGAGGATTGAATTCATGAGAATGCTAGCATCTAGTAAGAGTCTAATAAATGCCGGCTCTTATTTGTATTCTTTGGCACAATACTTGCCATCAGTTTGTCTTATGAGTCCTAGGACTGGGGTCAGTGGCTGTTCCACAAATGTTCACTGCTTTTACTATATTTCAGAGGCGTCCTGGGTCTGAGGTGGGATGGGTCTAGGGGACAGCAATGATTATTTAGATGTCATGACAATAACATCAATAATAGTAATACCACTTAGGTATCGGCACATTGCTCATATATACCATCTTAGGTAGTCCTCACAAGAGCCTGGTGAGGTATGTGATATTGTCTCCACTTTAAAGATGAAGAAATCAGCCACTGTCAAGGCAACCAGGCATGTTGTACAGGGGAGTCCCTTTTCAGTCAAGCAGAGGCCGCCGCTCACTTGCGTCTGGGGGTGGGGGGCCTCTGTGCTTATGCAAATGGATGAGTGCTAATCGCTTTGCTAATGAGAAACAGCAGAGGAGGTGATAGGATCTATAGCAAAACGGAAAGAACTTCCAGGAAAGTAGAGCCGGGAGAAACCCCAAAGAAATCTGGGAAGATAAGGCACTGCCCTGAGAACTTGCAGCACTGTGGGCTGGCAGGTGGGTGGGCGCTATGGCAGAGTGAGTACTAGGGAGGCTGGGATGTGTGTAGGTAACTGGCCGCAGTGTGAGGAGCAGGATTTCTTTCCCTGAGGCAGGCCCACTTGTTGGGCAGCCTGGGACAGAATTCCTAGACATGTTCTCTTGCTTTGCCCTGTGCTGAGTCCTGGTGTCATCCAGACAGATCTAAACCCTGCCTCTTAGGAGAAGAGTTTAGTTGAGTGAGCACCTGGGCTCTAGAGCCAGACTGCCTGGGTTCGAATCTAATTTCTGCCTCTTATTTACTTATTTACTAGCTTTGTGACCTTAAGTGAGTCATTCCATCTGTCTGTGCTACAGTTTCCTCATCTGTAAACTGGTGATGTTACATGTTAGTAACAATGTTGTAGTGATGATTAACTGATTTAATTCATGTAGGGCACTTAGAAGAGTGATTGAGGTATAACAAGTACTGGATAAGTGATAGGTGTTGTTGTTATTATTATTAAAATAAAATTTGACCAAGTTCTTCCCTTGCTTAGACCCTTCCCATAGTGTCCCATTCTCCTCAGGCTGGAGTACATTTTCAGTTATGGAGTCTACCTCTGGACCCTGCTCATGCTCCAGCTTTGTCACTCCCTGACCCACTACCCTTTGGCAATCCCAGAATAATTTGTGTTTTTCTGAATGTACCATACTCTTGCTTTTGGGCCTTTGCATATACTATTTTCCTTGGCTTGGGGTTCTCCTTTCAAAGATGTACTTACTTTCCCCCCACCATCCACCCCTAATGTGTTTGGCAGTTACCAAGGAAGCTTTATTCCTGATGCCCACACTTGTGTCCTCATGACCTCTTGATTGTTCAGGATCTGTCTCCCTCACAAGGCTGGGTCACCTCTCTGTCCCCAGTTTACAGAGCAAGTCCTGATACAGAGGAGGTTTGACCAATAATGTTCGTTGAATGAATCTAGAGGGGAACATGGACAAGTATACCAAGCTGTCTGTCCTGAGGTCCTATCAGCTTCTAAAGAAGAGACAACACAGTCTAACACAGCAGGTTGATAGGCAGTGGAGGATGGTGGTTATAAGAATGAGCTCTTAAGGCAAACAGACTGTGGTTTGAATCTTGGCCCAGCTGTGTGACTTTGGGCAAATCATATAACCTGTCAAAATTCCCATTTGTTCCCTGATAAATGGGAATAATAATAGACACTTGAGCATGAAATGAAATAATGATGTAAAGTGCTTTACACCATGTCTGGAACATAGTAAAGGCCATTAGATGGTGATCATCTACTTTACCATCACCAGGATCCAGGTCTGAGGCTGCTTACTGCATGTGCTGCCTTGAGAGCCACCACCTCTGATCTGGAGGCAGCAGCCAGATGTGCAAACCTGAATCTCTGGGCAATGCCTGTCACACTGTCAACAAGGAGCTGTCACCTAGAAATCTACAGTGGGTGATTGAACATCAATCTGTCTGCCCTGCAGGAAGGACCCAGCCATTTCCAGAGACCTCTTCTGGTGTTTAGAGTCTAAGGTTAGGTCCTATGGATTCTAGAATTTTGTCTTACTCTGTCTAGGATTCTACTGTATAATTAAAGCCACCTCGTATATGGACAAATGCTAAAATTTATTCATCCACCCATCCATCCATCCATTCATTCATTCAACACTAGTTAAGTACTTACTTGCTCTGTAACTGAGTTGTAGATACCAGGACTGATAGGACACTGTGAGTCTGTCCTTAAGTTGCTCCCTGTCTGGAGGGGCAGACAGATATGTAAATAAGCCATTAAAGATCAAGTTCTCAGGGATTATGAAGAGGTCAGGGGTTATGGTAGCAGCAACTCAGACACTCCTGAGCCTTTTCTCTGTCTCAGGTGCCATACTATGGGGTCTCTGTATAGAATGCTATTTGGTCCTTACAAGAAGTCCTGTGGATAGACATGAATGTCGTATTCATCTGAATTCATTTCCTGTTGCTGCTGTAACAACAAACAAGTTTGCTTGGTAATCCACAAACTTAGTGGCTTAAAACAACACAAAATTATTATCTGACAGTTCTGAAGTCAGAAGTCCAAAACCAGTTTCACTGGACTAAAGTCAGGTGTTGGCAGGACTGGTGCTTTTTGGAGGCAATGAGGGCAGAACCCATTTCCCTGCCTTTTTAGTTTCCAAAGGCTGCCTGTGTTTCTCAGCTCGTGGTTCTTGCATCACTCCAATATCTGAGTCTGTCATCACATTTTCTACTCTCTCACTGTGACCTTCCTGCCTTGTGGTTACATTGGACTCATCAGATAATCCAGGGTATTCTCCATCTCAAAATCCTTAGTTTAATCACACCTGCAAAATTCTATTTACCACCTAAGGTAATATATTCAGAGGTTCTAGATGCGAACATCTTTGGGGGGTGTTATTTCAGCCTGTCACCCCATCTTACAAATGAGAAAACTAGGGTTTATAGGGGTTAAAAATTTTGCCTGGCAAATCTCAAGTTCTTAACCTCAAAACAAGAAGTAGGCTGGAGGAGATGAACCTTGGACCAGGTTTTAAAAAATGAATCAGAGTTAACAAAAGGTGTGTCAGGTAGAGAAATAGTGTGTGCAAAAGCATGGTAGTGAAAATAAATGTAGCACCAGAGTGTCTGGGGGCCATAAATTGCTCTGATCGGCTGGACAGTATGAGGGTGAGAGGACATGATCGGCAGGTGTGGATCATGGAGAGCCACAGAGAACAGCTAAGAAGGCTGCAATTCAACCTAATAGATGTAAAGAATCAATGGTGAGGGGGTGTGTGTACCTGTTTGTACTGAATCAAATCCCTCCTCTTCGCTGAACCTCAATTTCAAGTCAAGAGAAGAGGTGGACCAGCTCTTCTGCCATGACTGTGAGAGTCTGCCTTCCCCTCCTAGCCTCCCTGCACCCCCTGGCTGCTTGGCTTTGTCCCACCCATCCCTGGGCAGAAACAGGGCTAGATGAAACTGCCCCCTTCCCCCACACCCAGGACAGCGACGGTTTCCAAATATCTGTCTGTTGAAATAATGTTCTCTGGGCTTGGGCCTCCCTCCCTCCCTCACATTCCTGGGCCAGCCTGCCTGTTTGGCTTGCTCGGACAAATATTGACTTTCTCTGTCCTTCTCACTCTGGGTCTGTTTAAAAGGCATCAATCTTTGCCGGGGTGTGAGCTCCCTCTCCGTAACCTGTGGCCTCTGCGGTCCTGTCTGGGCAGGGAGTGGTGGGGAGGGGCTCACAGGCCCTGGGGACACCCCTTTCTTGCTTGGCTGCAATAGAGAGGCTTTAGGTGGAATGCTGTTCCTGGTCAGGTGCCTTCCATCTGGTCCAAACAGCTCCATTTACCTCTGCTAGGTGGGTCAGGTCTGTGGCAATATGGCATAAACATGGAGACCCTCCAGACGTATTCTCCAAACTTCACATAACCAGGCAGGAGAGTTGTATGATCCTCTATCAGAGACCTTGCTGACTCTACCTTCAAAAACTAGTTCATAATCCGACCACTCCTCAGCCCCCATTGCTACCGTTTGGGTCCAAGACAACATCATCTCTCTTTGGATTATTAAATTACTCTCCTAACTGGACTCTGCTTTTTCCCCTGTTCCTTCCAGTCCGTTTTCAACTTTGGAGCCAGAGTGGTCTGTTAAAATGTTCTTTAGATCATGCCACTCCTGTGTCCCTAGCCCTCCTGTGGCCTCCCAGCCTTTCGGAGTAAAGTAAAATTCTTACAGCCGTTTAAAAGTCCTTTGTGACGTGTCCCACAACTTTCCACCCTGATGTCCTCTCCTCACTTGCTCCTGAATGCTTTGTTCCAGCCACTGGTCTCCCCATTGCACCTTAGCCTAAGAAGCTTTGCACTTACTGCCTGGACTGATCCCCTCAGGATCTGGCAGACCCCCTCTCTCACCTCTTTGCTCTTTTTGCCCAAAGGTCACCCTTTTAGCAAGCCCCTTCCTGGACAGCAACCCCACCATGACCTTCCCTTAGCATGCCATCTCTCCCTTCTACTTAATCCTTCTCCATAACACTTTCTACCATCTTCTGTCATTATTTATTTTGTTTATCGTCTGCTTCTCCTGAGGGCAAGATTTCTGTCTGTTGCATTCACAGTGGCATTGTGGGTACCTAGAACAGTGCTAGTGCATAGCAAGGGCCCTACGTCTTTGTTGAGTGAATGTGGCATCCCCACCTTGTAGATGAGAGGGAGTAGGGTTATTAGTGTAACAGCTAATATTTATTACATGTTTTCTGAGCACTTCATGTCCACCAGCTCACTAAGTGCTCACAGCAACCAGTCTGTAAGGTGAGCATGGCTACCGTCCTGCTTTCTGGGATGAAGAAACTGAGGCACTGAGTAGAGGAGGGGTGGGTGCTGGCTACCTTACCAAGCTCCATCCAACCCTGAGTGTGTGTGCTACAAAATGGCAGTGGGGGGTGATGAGCTGGTGTCCAAGCTCATGCCTTTCACCACTCCTTCGCTTCTCAGCCTCTCCACCTGTCCCCAAGACTGGCCAGTGCAGGAACTCTCAGACTCACCTTGGTCCATCTTGTCTAATGGTGTTTGGTCAAACATCTTTTCCTCTTTCAGCATCTCTCTACTCCAGCACCCCCCGCTCTGTCTTTCTGTCCTTCTGTCTCCTTGTCTGTCGCTCTCTCCCATTCATATTCTCTCTCTCTCTCTCTCTCTCTCTCTCTTTCAGCACTGTGCTACCTGCAGGCTGCCCTTAGACCTCATTTTTCTCTTCTCTTTCACTCAGAGCTCCTCCCTGTATTTCAGAGGCCTGTGCCATCTGACTCAGAAAACCCACTCTGCTTGCTCTCCTTCCTTTCTTCCTTATTGAAGGCAGCCTCGTGGTGTTCCCCATCAATCAGGTAGTCATGCTCATCTCTGTATTGGGGATGCTGTCTCTCATTTTTTCAGTCTAGTCACTCCCCACTTTCATTTTGAAAAAGTTTGAAGAACAGAGAAGTGGTAAGACTCACATGACAAACACCCTATCCCCTTTATCTAACCAGCCATGGACATGCTCCCCTTCTCCTCCTTTTTTCTTCCCTCCCTCTTTCTCCGCACCCCCTTCTCTCGCTCTCCCTCTCCCCTCATTTGTAAGTACATAACAGACCTCACCCCTCAAGCTGCAGTATATATCTTTTTTAAAAAGAAGATATTCTCCTACATAACCACAATACAATATTGCCCTGAAATTTTAACTTTGATACTATATCATTATCTAATACATAGTCTACATCCAAATTTTCCCAATTTTCTAAATAATGTCCTCAAGAACATTTTATTTTAGTTGTCATATTGCTTCAGCCTCCTTTAATCTAAAAGAGTTTCTCAGCCCTTCTCTGTCATCTTTGATGACACTGACATTTTTGAGGAGTCTAGCTCTGTTACTTAACAAAATGTCCCCTGATTTGGATTTGTCTGAGGGTTTCCTTGTGATTAGATAAGGGATAACCATTTTTTTTGGCAGGAATATTTTCCTCCCTGACTCTAACCTCTCTGTTTTTCTCTCTAGGTTGTCCCACCCACATCACTGTCCCATACTTTGCCCTTGACCTCACCAGATCTTGCATCTCCACTCATGCCCGGCCCCATTCCCAGCCCCATTTGCTGGGTCAGCAAGAAGTCCTGCTCTGGCAACAAGGGACTGGAATGGGAGGCATGGGAAGGGTGACCTGCCCTGCCCCCTAGGAAAACACCAGAGAACCAGGGACCCTTTCCCTGGAGAGGCTCAGGAGGTGATGATGGGCTGCTCCGCAGATGGGTTTTCGCAGCAGAACCTTCTGTTCAGACACATCTTACAAGGAAAAGCAATGGAGACTGGCCCTGCTCTTATGGAGAGTGGCATGTGTATGTGCACATGTATCTCCATGCATACGTAACTATGTTCTTTGGCTTGAGTTTTGAGGCTCTGGCCACTTAGATTCCCTCTCTGCTCTGGAGTGTTCCCCGGAAATTTTCATAGAGTCTTTGGGGTACCACTGCTCCACAGAAGTTGAACCACACAAACATCCATGAGATTTACTCTGTGTTGAGCCTGATACCAGGCCCAGGAAAAGCGGGATTGAAGGTGGTGTGGCACACTGGCTTTGGAGTCACATAGATGTGGCTTCTAGTTCCTACCTGTTTTCTTCTGGCTGTGTGATCCTGGGCAAGTTCTTATACCTCTTTAAGCCTTGGTTTCCTAATCTGTAAAATGGGGATAATAATATGATCTACTGCCTTATATCCTTGTGAAGATGAGATGCAGTAATGCCTTTGTAGGCCTGGCACATGATGAATGGACACCTCCCAGTGGAGCAAAGAGAAAAGGGACAGGGTTCCACAGGCTGGGATGTGAATCCCCACCTGGAACGAATTGTCAGAACTGTTGTTTCTGATACACAGAAGGCTTGTTACATTCTGCCACAAGCCTGTCATTATGCAGAAGGTAATCAAGTGGGGCTTTGATGGTGGCTATCATAGATTAGGGCTGGGAGGGGTTTCCAGGCCCAGCCCTTGGCAATGACTTTGGGGAAGAGAGAAGTTTAGAGCTAAAGAGGGAGAAGGGAGGCAGGGAGCCCTAATTTATATCAGACTCTGCCTTGGAGCTTACCCTGCCTTGTGCTTGGAGATCATGCTAGCTTGTCCAGATGTTGGAGAATTATTGGTCCCATGGCTCTGTAGTTGGGGGGATCTGAGTGCTAGTCCTGGCTCTGTGTGTGAACTAGGGTGTCACTCCCTGGCTTCTGGCCTACTTCACTTATCTGTAAATTATGTGTGTGTGTACTGGATTCATTTATCCATTCATCAATATTAGTTGAGCACCTACTATGTACTAGGTGCTGGGCTATAGGATGAACAATAGACACAAGGTCCCAGCCCCTGTAGAACTTACATATTAATGGGAGAGGTACACAAATAATTAATTAGAACTATGATAAATGCTGCAAAGGAGAAGTGGAGAACGCTCTAAGATTGACTGGTGATGGGGGAAGGGAGAGTCAGGGAAGGCATTTCTGAGAAGGTGACATCTAAGTGGGTCCTGAAGGATATGTAGGAGTTGGTTATGCAGAAGGAAGGAGCACATGTGTGTGTGTAAGGTCAGGAGAGAGGTCTAGGCAGAGGAAATGGTACGTACTAAGGTCCTGGGAGAAGAGAGAGCACAAATGATATATGAGGACTGTTTCAGCTCTGCCACCTGAGGCTCCTTGACAGACTCCCTTCTGATTTGATCCTTGGAAAGTGCCTCTTATAGTACATGGTCTTCCTTTCCTCTGTTCTCTGTGACCCCCCAAAGTGGAAGAGGCAGGGAGGAACCTGGAGAAGGGGTATTCTACTTTCCCTTAGAGCTTCATCAGGATATTTCTTGTATCTTGGGCTCTCTCATTTTCTTACTTCTATAATGACAGATTATAGTTGGGATTTTCTTCTTTCTTATTTATTCCCCTCTCCTTATGGATCTTTCCCTTTCTTCCTATCAGTGTCTATTGGTGATAAAAAAAAACTAAAGTTTTTTTTTAGTTATTAAAAATTATTGGGTTGACATTGATCAACAAAATCCAATAAGTTTCAACTGTATAATTCAATAGTATGTTGTATATATATTGCAATGTGTGTTCACTGCCCATAGTTAGATTTCTTTCCATCACCATGTATTTGACTGCTTTTACTCCTATCTACTTCCCCTCTCCTTAGAGGGGTTTGTGTGTGTGTGTGTGTGTGTGTGTGTGTGTGTGTGTGTGTGTGTGTGAGATCTGTGTCAAACTGCCTCATTCTCAGTGCAGGTGACCTAGATGGGGTTGGGTATGTATGTGTGCATGCATGTGTATGTGTCTGCATGTGTATGTGTGTTTTGCATGAAGTCATGGCCTCCTCAAGGCCCCAGGGAAATCCTACCCTATTCTGATAGTTGATTGGGGGATCATGGCAAAAACTGGGATGAATGGAAGGCAGTATGGGTAAAAGTGGGTGCTAGTGGTCCCGGTCAGTTAGCCAGAGGTTGGAGGACCAGCCCTCAGCCCTGCTCAGGCTTTGGGGCTAGTGTGTGGCTAGAAGGAGAAGAAGGTGAGAAAAGGCTTTTCCACCTTGAAGTCCTCATCGGCCAGGCATGGCTGTGATTTTGCTCAGGGCTCACTCAGTAAAGAGGTGAGCAGGAGGCTGTCTTGGGCTGACTGGTTACAGGGTGCTGTTGCTGGTGTCCTGGGGTCAGACACTGAGGGCAAACTGCTCTAGGGGGTTTCTGACACTACCCAAGGACTGGAGGCTGCTGCCTGAAGCTCCACTGTATGCTGTATTTGACCAAGAAAGCTGAGTGCACCCTGTACCTAAGTCTCCTGATTACTTGGCTCCAAGCAGTCAAGGCTGGAGAGCTCAAGGCGGGCTGAAGGGCTGAAAAGTCTGTGCACACACAACCTGTTACTATCTGAAAGAGGATCTGGGTAGGGGATGGTTCATGGATCTGGGTTTGGGGAACTCCAAAGGACTTGTCTGACATGAATGTCTTAAAAGTTGTCAGTTTGAGGATGGTTTGAGGATGAGGAGCTAGAGAAGTTGGTTTTTACCAGCCTGGTGGGAAGGCAGGTGGTCCTCTGAGGGCTGTGGCTAGTTCCAGAGCGAGTAGCTCTTCTTCCAGGCTGCCTGAGACCAGGCTCTGTTGATGGCTGCATTATTTCAGGTCCTCGCAGATCTAAGAAGCCTAACTCAGCACAGAGTCATTCAACTCAATAGATCAGCTCAGCTCAGCCCAGCTCACTTACCAATACCTCCTCTAATCTGAACTCCACCCAGCTCTGCTCAGGGAAACCTGACACATGACCTAACTTGACAAAACTCAGGAACTCAGCACAAACTCTCTCCCTTCTACCCAACTCAGTGGAGCCCTGTTTAAGCCAACTTTACTCTGGATGATCCATTCCAACTCACTAAACTTAATTGAACTCCACTCGGCTCAATCTACGCCATATCTATTTAACTAGTACTTCAACTGAGTTTGGCACAAAACAATTTTTTTTTCAACACAGATTACACTTTCAACTTTACTCAACTCACTCCTCCCCTCAGCTCAACCTGACTTAAATCAATACAACCAACCTAATTCAGCCACAAATAATTCAGTTTACCTCAACTCAGCTTGGTTAAGTTTAATTCAGGACAGTTCAAGTCAGCTGGACCAAGACTAGCCTGGCACTGCCCTGGTTATCTATTCCAACCCTGTCCATAACAACTCAGGCCAACTCGCATCAACCCAGTTTGACTCAACTCGGCTCAACTAAAGTTTTCTAGATTTCATTTAATTTATTTCAACCCTTCAGTAACTTTCCTTAGAATATGAACTCTATGAGGGCAGAAATTTTTGTTTGTTTTAGTCACCTATGAATCCCAAATGCATAAAACAGTGCTTGATACATGGTAGATGCTCAATAAATATCTGTGAAATGGATTATTGAATGAACTCTTCCTGGCCCAACATAAACCAACTCTGTGTAACTCAACTTGTTGGTTTTAGTTCAGTTGGATTCTATAGCCTCATCTATCAACCATCCGACTTGTAAAAAATTCATATATTTGTTCAACTATGTGTCAAGGAGGATTCCAGTGCTGGGAGTATTGCAGTAAAAAGGCTGACAAAGTCTCTGTGCAACTTGAACTTACCTTAGGAGGAGAGACAAAAATAAATAAAAAATATAAATCCATATACATGTGGATGTGTGTTTCATGTTAGGTAGTGATAAATGCAGTGAAGATAAATACAGCAGGATAAAAGGATAGAGAATGATGGGGTGGGTGGTGGAGCAGTGGTGCTGTGGCCATTAAGAAATATGGTTGTCATAAAAGGTCTCTGTGAGGAGATGATGTATGAGCAGAGACCTGAATAAAGTGAAGGAGCAAGCCTTTTGGTTATCTGGGGCAAGTGTTTCCTAGGAACAAGATATAGCAAGTGCAAGGGCCCTGAGGCAGGAATGAATTAGGTTACATTCAAGGGACATGAAGGCCCATGTGGTTAGAACAGTGTGATATCCATGAGACTCATTTAAAGTCAGTCTCTCTTGCTGGCCTCTCCTGCTTGCTTTGAGAGGAATGTGACTGTCTTGGACAAGACTACTTTCCCTGCATCTGACACTCGTGACAAATGACACAGTAAGCATTTAAAAACAATTTTTTTAAATGACTGTATTCCACTGAGCATAATGCTAATTGATTTAACCCTAATTAGCATAATTAGCTCAATGCACTTTAATTCAACTCAACTTTCATAAGACTTCTTTGGATCTTGTAACCTCTGCCATTTTACGATTTGAAGAGTGTAAGATTCGTTAACTTTCCTAAACCTCAATAAACTCATCTGTTAAAGGGTACTAGTAACATCTGCTTTGTCTTTCTTGTGAGTATTATGGGGATTAGTGAGACTGTAAGTGTGAAAGTGCTTTGTAGACAATAAAGTGCTAGGGTGACCTTCCTGTCCTTGGAGATACGTGAATGAGGAGGAGGGCAGACTGTGTGATCTTTAGGTCCCTTCTGTTCATGACATTTCACAAATCTGTGGTTCTATGAGACTATCTAGGACCCCAGTCTGAGCAAGTCCCTTCCCAGTTTAAAACCCTCCCAGGGTTGCCCAATGGATGTAAGGCAAAGTTCAAAGTCCTTACCATGGACCACAGCCCACCGAAGCCTCCCCTGCACCCCCACTGCCTCCCCTGACCTCCATGTGCTCTGTCTAAACTGCGTGCCCCCTGTGTTTTCTTCCACAGGCCTCTCCTCTGGGTCTCTGCACCTGTGGTTATCTCTCTGCCTAGACTCCGATTCCTTCTTGCTTTGTTTCTCTTTTTAAGTGTCAGATAAGTGCACAAGTTTAGTTAATGACCCTTTCCCACATAGCAAGCCATTATTCTCATCTTTCCTGCTAGGCCCTACTCTTGTTTTATTATATTTATGATTTTCCCACCCCTTCATTTCCCATCCCTCCTCCCACTTCACTCTTCCCTATAGGTCCCCGCTCTAATACATTTGATATAGGACCTTGGAAATAAATGCACATTTCTTTGAAAAATTTATGATGTTGTTTTCTTTGTGTATGTTTTTAATTTATATAAATGGTATTTTGCTTTAGAGTACCTTCTGTTTCTTATTTTTTCCCCACTTAACACGTGTTTTTAAAATCCATCCATATCATTGTATGTCCCTCTAGAGTCTAGTTTATTGTCTCTAATTGCATGTGTGCTGTATGCAGACACTGCATTTTTCTTGCCCACTCCCTAGTGATACCCCCAGCACCACAAACGGTGCTCTAATGAACATTCTTGTAGCTGTCCTCTCAGGGACAGGGCATGAGTTTCTTTGTGGTGAATACCCAGAAGGGGCATTGTTCAGAGGGCTCATGCCTGGATTTAATCTCCCTTAGTCCTGCCTGACTGTACCCCTAGCAGTGCGCAAGGGTTCAGGTTTCCCTATGTCATTACCAGCATTTGGCATTATTCAACTTTTACATTTACAGTCTGATGGGTGTTAAATGATATCTCACAGTTTTAATTTTCATATCTCTGATTAAAAGTGAGGTTGAGTGTCACTCCTTACTTGTTTGCCCTTTTGGCTTTTCCTTTCCCTCTTTATGTGGCTTAAATCCAGTTAGTCATTCTAGTCACAACAGAGGTGCACCTCCTCCATGAAGCCTTCCCTGACTGCGTGTGTTTCCTGCCTCCCCTTTGTTTTTTCTCTTAATCTTCCCTGCACTTTCCATTGTAATAGAACTTACCTTTGTGTAGTAATTTTTGGTTCCCTCTGCCAGACTGTGGGGTCTTTGAGGTCACAACAAGGTCTAATTCATCTCCATGTCTCTGGGGCTCCGCACAAGGCTTGGACCAATGACAGAGCCAGGGAATGTTTGACGACTGACTGATTGAGAAAATCAGTGTTGTGGTTTTGAAGGGTTGAGAGGTCATGCTGGCAGGGGGCAGTGTGAGCCAAGCAGAAGGCTGGGAGATTTATAACTGGAAAGGTCGGGAGTAAGCAGAGAAGGAGACTGTAAAGCTAGATTCAGAGTTTATAGGCAGAGCCATAGGCTTGGGACCCAGCTGGAAAGTTCCCCTAACTTTGGGGCTTTCGCTGCTGTTTCTCGTTGGAGGGGCCAACCCTGGGGTGGCCAGCCTAGGTAGAGCATGTAGATGTAACTAGGAGCAGGAGAGGACTGGCAAGTCACTCCTGATATTTGTTACTGTTCTTAGCAGTCCTGACCAGTTGTCAATCTCCACCTATTTTAATCATGATTCTTACTTTCTCTTGCCTGCTGCCCAAACTTTAGTCCAAGATGCATCTTCCTAATTCACTCTTAGCCTTTATCCTGGGGCCAAAAGCCGATGGGGCTGTTGGCAGAGCCCTGGGCTTCAGGCCAGCCTCGCATCAAAAGCCCTTGCAGTAACTTACAGCTGCAACTGCGGCTGCCTCAGCTGAAGGAGTCTCTCCACAGCCTCCCACTGCCCCAGCCTGTGGCTGAGGTAATTCCCCACCAGAGTCCGCTCCCTTCTCTTCAGCGCCCTTCTTTTCCTTCCACATGGTTTGGCAGAGGCTGAAAGGCAGAAGATTACAGGCATGCAGTTCAACTCCACAAACCAGCGTGAAACCCCATGGTTGTCTTTTTCCACCCTCTGCCTCTACTTAGTTTTTCCTTTCTCTGAGGAACTGGGTTCCCAACATCTCCTCCTGCCCCAGGATCAATCAGTTGGCAGGGTGTTGTGGGAAATAAATTTGCATTCAATCTTGCCCATGGCAACCATCATGAGCAGGGCCCATGTTCCTGTCCTTGAGCCCAGACTCCATTCTGTTTAAAAGGCTTGGGGTTTACAAAACTAAGTGGACTAGAATATAACTTTTAATAGCACGTTCGAACAGAATTTAATGAGGTTTTAAGAAAGAACTATGAAGTGGTTTTTCTGCAAGGACTATTATTAATCATAAGAAAAATCATAGCAGTCTATCTCATTTTCCCAGCATGTTCCAATATTCAAAACATTTTCACATTAGTCATCATTCACTCCCCTTAACTCTCCTGGGAGCTCAGCAGGGCTGGCACTATCTTATTCACAGCTTAGAACTGTGTTTCTCAGATGTTAATGTACGTGTGGATCACCTGGGCATCTTGTTAAAATGCAGATCACGCTTCAGTAGGTCTGGGGTTGGCCTGAGAGTCTGTATTTCTAACAACGTCCCAGGTAGTGCCGACGCTGTAGACACGTGGCTCACACTTGAGTAATGAGAATGAGTAACTCAGTGTATGCCCAGATAAATGGTGGCAGAGTCAGAATCGATTCCCTTTTTCCTTCCTTCCTCTCTTTCTTCCTTGAACAAATACCAACCAAGTGCCACCTATGTGTGCCAGATATGGTTCTAGGTACAGGAATGAGTGACGTTAAAAATACTTAGCAATAGGCGCAAACACTGACCAATCAGAACATTAGATCAACAGCTATGACCATTAATGCTTTGGTGATAGATGGAGGCAGGTCCATAAGGTCTCAGGGGAGAGTGTGGGTGGCTAAACAGTTTGGGGTATTCAGAACAGAAGCCTCTTAATATTCTGTACCAGTTATACGAGAGCCCTGGGCTCTGATACAGAGAAGTTTCCGGCTTTGATGAGCTCACCGAGAGGTGGGAGGCATGGATCCACAGGGCCGGTAGAATGTTGTATAGTGTTTGCATTCATCTGTAGGCCATTGCATTCATCTGTCCCCTTCACTGTTCTATCCTCAGTCCTTGGGCAGTGGACATCCTAGTGCATAGTAGACACTCCAGAATTTTTTTTAGGGGCAGAATGAACTATTGGACAGGACATAGGGAATACAAATGAGTGAGTGGTCACTTCTGCCCGGGGTGCAATAAAGTATGTGTGATGGGGAGATGTCAAGGAAGGCTTTCCTGATGAGGCAATGTTGGAGCTGAGTCTTGAAGATCAGGCAGATGGTGGGGAGTGGGCAGGTCTGGAGCAATGGCTCTTGCTTAACTCCAAAGCTGCCTTAGTACTGGGAGCTGGCAATTCTGTCTGGAATTCAGAATGCTAGGCCACTCCCCTGAAGTTCTCCTCTTCTCCCAGGTGCCTGGGCTGTTTGGATGTGGAATCTGGGTCTTCCAGCTCCATAGGAAGTCCTTCCTTCAGGAGAAGAAGGGGCCCCTCCTGGAGGATGACTCAGGCCTGCTTGAGCACAGTGTGTTCAGAGTGGGCTCAGACCCAGGAAGGGACCTCCCCAGTGTTGGACGCTGGGGCCTCAGAGATGAATCAGATGGCCCTTCAGGAATTCCCATCAAGATCTCCCCTCTATTTAGCCTCAGGCCAATTGATCCCTTGGCTGACAACACAAGCCACCCGAGTACCCCAGACCTCTGCACTTTGACCTTATAGTCTCTGGTCCCAGCTTATATTGCCTTTTTTCTCTCTCTCTCATCCTTTACATATTTAATAAAATTATTTAAACAATAATATATTATATAGTAACATGAAATAATAATTTAATATAATAGATTTTCAATGCCTCTTTTTATATGGGAGCCAGAGCAGGTATCAAATGCCCATTTTATGAATATGGAGACTAAGGCTTTGACAAAGGACGTAAGAGAAAATTAGATCTTAAATTCTGGACTCTGATTCTGGGTCCTGTAACTTGCCTAAGAGACAATCTTTTAGTCAACCAATCAATAAATATTTATTCATTATCTGCTGTGCCAGGCTCTGTTTCAGGCTTTGGGGGTTCATCAGTGAACAACAGAGACAAAATCTCTGTCCTTGTTGAACTTCCTCTTTGGTGGGGAAGGAGATAGACAATTACAAATATAAGGTAAAATATAAAGTATGGCAGATGATGATTGTACTATAGACAGAAATCAAGCTGGGAAGGGGGATAGGGAGAATGGAGGGATTACGTTTATAATTTAAGTGGAGAAGGTAGGGACTGCCTCCTGAGAAGATGACTTTTGAATGAAGACTTGTAGGTGATGGACTAAGCCTTGCAGACATCTGGAGGAAGAATGTTCCAGGCAGAGGGAAGAGCAAAGACCCTGAGGTGGGAGTAAGTCCCCCTGCTTTCTTGGGCTCTAGAGCTCCTTTTAATAGGAGTCTGGTCTTCTCATCCCTTGGGGTGTTGAGACAGGGAAAGTCCTGCAGGGACTAGATTCTTTGCTCATCTGCTCTCTCCATCTGGAGCAGGTAGTGAAAGGCCAGAGAGGCCTGGAAGAGCCACGGTTTTGGATGACCACCCTCTCACCGTTCCGGGCCTGGACCTAGCCTGCCGACTGCTGCTGCCCTGGGACGTGTCTCTTGAGCAGTGGCAGTTATATTGAAAGGTTGATCTCCCCATTAGAAGGGATTTGTCAGCACAAGCTGGGGCTTAGTGGCCTAAGCCGTGGGTCTGAAGGCTCAGACAGGTTCAGGGCCTGGAGGAGCTGACTCAGGCCTGGCTCCCCCAGGAGTCAAGGAAAGGCCACCAGCTGAGACTGCTGGGGTCAGAGTCGGGAGGAATTGCCAGGGGTACTGCCAAACCCACTGTCATTCTCAATACTTTTGCTGGGATCCAGGAGAAGCCATGATGCCTTAGCTTGGCATGCAAAGCTGAGAGAGGTCTCAGGGCTCAGCTGGGCACTGGTGTGTCTTACTCTGCACCCTCCCCCTGGGACATGTCCTTTTCCTCCATAGCTCTGGATACCATTTGCGCACCAATAACTTCCCAGCTTCCTCCAGACTGCTTTCCTGAGGTCTGGAGGTCTACTAGACATCTCTGCTGGAATGTCCCACAAACCTCTCCAACTGAGTACATCCATAATGGGACCTCTATCCTCCCCCCAAATTTGCCATATCAATCACAGATAACTTTCAACATTTCACACACTTCACAGTATATCAACTCACTTAAACACTCTTTTAGTAACCGTATGAGTAAGGTCCTATTACAGCTTCCTTTTACAGATGGGAGAACCAAGTAAGGGGGAGCTTGCATCCCATAGGACTTGCACTGTACAGCTTGGCCGAGTTGATTCCACCTCCAAAATCTAGCTGGAGATTCCACATCCATCCATCTCCTCTGCCATGACCCCACCTAGGACACATTGCTGCTCTTTGCTCTTTGAATTACTCCAACTGTTTCCTAATTCTCTCCAGGCCATTCTTCCCAGGGCAGCCCACGTGATCATTAAGAAAAATACAGAGCTGATTGCATCACTTTTCATGATTCTTCAGATAAAGATCCATATTCCTTTCCATCACCTACCAGGTCATGTACAGCCAGGCTCCAGTGCCCCACCCGATTTGTCCTCTGGCCTTTACTCATCTCACAGCAGCCACAGCAGCTTGCTTTCAGCTCCTTAAATGTAACAAGCTCCTCTCACCTCAGGCCCTACCATGGGCTGCTGCTTCTGCTGGAATACTCCCCCATTGCCAGGTTTGTATCATTCTTCGGGTTTCAGTTTAAATGCCATGTGATCAGGACGACTTTGTCAGGTCTCATCGCCATGTTAGATGCTCTCATGGCTCTCTGAATTTCATGTTGACAAAATCTAGGTAAATTGCAATTAGCTAATTATCTGGATTTTTACTTGTTGAGTGCATGGTTACCCTGTGGGGTCATAAGAACCAGTAGGGCAGAGCCTGGGTCTCTATGGTTCCCAGCTGTATCCCTGGCACAGTACTTGACACATAGTGGTGCCCAGGACAAGCTGAAGAATGAGTGAAAGACATTCTCAGCCTTTCACTTGGTCCCTCATTGTTCCCCTTCACACACTATATGCTTCACCTAAGCTGCTTTTCTTCTTTCCCTTCACACAGCTGCACTTGTTCCAACCTCGTGCCTTTGCTCTTGCTGTTTCTACAGCATGATGCCTGGCCACTTCTCTCCACTGATTCGCATAGCATACCCATCCTTGAAGGATCCACCCCAGCCTCCTCTCTTCCAGGAGGCCTGCCTCCTGCATACCACAAGGTTGAGTGTCCCTCGTCCTTCTCACCGTCCTGTGCTATCTCTCCTGTAATACAGCCTGTGCAATATTCCCTGACCTAAGCTCTACGCAGGCAGGGACCACGTCCTCTTTTTCAGTGCCCTCTGCAGAAATGATAAGCTCGGGGCTAGGCACAAGGAGAGGCACACGAAGGGGCACTGAGTCAGACTAAAAGTGCATTTTGCTGTCTCCACTCCTCACCTCTTCTACTTGTACTGCCTGAGTGCAGCTTCTCATTCACTATATCCCATGAGCAAGTTTGACAGTGATAAAGCAGAGGCAGTGGACAAAGCAAGAATTTTGGAGTCAGACAAATCTAGAATAAGATTTGGATGATTGGTTGAACCACATGAAATTGCGATTTCTAGGCCAAAAACTATTGACTAGCAAATGTTTCATGTGGCTCACTTTAAAATCTGGCAGCTGGTTTGATTTCTTTCAGATTCGGTTTCCTCATCTGTGAAATGGGAGTGAAGTTTCATTTACAGAGTTGGGAAAAAGGGAAAAATGAAGCTGTATGGCACTGAGTTCTGCATCTACCATCTTATTGGTGTTCCTATTTGCAGACAACAGAGTCCACTATAGCTATTTTAAGCAGAGAAAGAATTTATTATAGGATGTTGGCCAGCTTGCAGAATCTCTGGAGGGCTGCAGGAATGAGGTCTGACTAAACTATGATGAAAACACCACTGTCCTGTCTCTCAGTTTCTACGGTATTTAGGGCGAGATGCCAGAGACTCTGTCACTGTTGTCCCCAAAGGACTGGATGCCTCTGCCACCGCCCCGGCCACAAGCTCTACCCCACCCCCGCCAAAACTTAGCTGCCTCCTTTTTCTGAATCCAGGTTTCACATATGTGTGTCTGATTGATGGCACCTGGACCACATGTCTGAACTTGGGTCACAAAGGGGTCTGAGGATGGGGCTTTTATGGCTTCTACCTGGAGAAGTTTGGACTCATAAAGCAGGAAATAATCAAATGTCGGAGGGCATTCAACAACGACAGCTATTTGCTGCTGCTTCTTACTAGCTATGTAATTTCCGGCAGGTAACTTATCCTCTCTGAACCTCATGTACAGAATGTTTTCTCATCTGCAGAATGGGGATAATAGAAGTATCTGTTTCATTGGTGGTTGTGCAAATTCTTAGCAACAACTTTATTTTCTAGATGTCAGGACACATAGATGAAGCCCTGGATTCATGGCTTTTTCATGGTTCCCTAGGTGGATACCTCCTCTGCACTGATGCTCTCTTACATGACAGTGAGTCCTTTGAGGATGGCCCCAGCACACAGCACAGGTCTAGCACACAGTAGTTCTGGAGGCATCTGAAAAGTGGCTCAGTGAACGAGATCTTTGGAGCTAGAATCTTTTCTTTCCCACACCGCAACACTTCCACAACATTCTCTCTCCTTTCCTGGTGGCCTTAGAAAGCCATCAGGACTCCTGTTTTCATTCTTTCTGCCCTTCTGCCATGTGGATCATATAAGAAGGGAGTGTGGAGGCTGGGGAGGGGGTAGGGCCACTCAAATATTGGGGGTAGGGGAGCTGCCTCCTGATTCAGAAACCTTTCTCTGATTGCTCTGCACAGCTCAGCAGGCTGCCCTGGCTTAGGACGAAAAGGAGGGAGAAGCAAACACCCTTCATTTTAATTAAAGCCAACTTTACATTGTTATTACATTTGCCTGTGTTATTGCACAAGCTTACAATAAAGTTATATGGCGCCCCCAGGGCAGCTTGAGCTGCGTGATAGAATGTATCCAAGTTCAGCACTCCAGGATTGTGCTTGGCTTCTCTGCAGGGTGAACCAGAGCCAGCCCGGGTCCTCTCTGGGGTGCCAAGCCATTGTTCAGGCTCAGATCTGTTAGCAGTGCCTTTATTTATATTTCATTCATTTGAAAAACATTTATCCAGTACTTTCTATGTGCCCAGCAGTGGACTAGGTGCCGAGTCTACCCCTGGCACGTTGCTGCATTCCCTGAGGAGTACACATATCTCAGTCTCCAGGACCTGGCCTTGCCCAATCTCTTTCTAGCAGTATGGAGCAACATGTGGTCACCCCAACCCAAATGCTTATTCTGGTCTTTCTTTTGCTCTGAGGAGGCTTAAGTGATTGAACTAAGTAATCTCTGACATTTAGCAATTCCCTAAATTCCTTCACATTTGACATATCTTCTGGTTCTCACAACACTCCTATCCAGATTCTGTCTGCTCTTCAAGACTCAATGCAAATGCCACCTCCTTCTTGCAGCCTCTCCTGGTCATACCTTTCTCTGGGCCCCTTTGTGCTCCCTTTGTCCCCTTTGCTTAGATCTCATCACACATTTTAAATCTTTTTAAATTAAGGTTTATTTTACATACAGTGAAATGTGCAGATAAGTGTGGTTAGATGAGTTTTGACAAATGTATACACCTATGTAACCACCACCTAAATCAAGACGTAGAACATTTCCATCACCCCAGAAAAAGCACCTTCATGACTCTTTCTAATCAGTTCCACCCTCCACAGGCAACCAGGGTTCTGACTTCTAATTCTATAGATGAGTTTTTTTGCCCATTTTTGAACTTTGTATAAATGGAGTCCAATAGTATATATTCATTTGTGTCTGGTTTCTTTTACTCAGCATAATATTTTTGAGCTTCATCCATGTCATTGGTGGACTAGTGGTTTGTTCTTTGTGATTACTGAGTTGTGTTGCATCGTATGAATATACACTTTTTGTTTATTTATTTCTTTGAGTAGTTTATGATTGGAGGCCATTATGAATAAAGCTGTTATAAACATCTCTTGTATAAGAGAAATGGGCATGTCTTCATTTCTCTTGGGTAAATATCTGAGAGTGGAGTAGACACATTTTTAACTTTATATGAAACTGCCAAGGAGTTTTCCAACAAGGTTGTGCCATTTTACATTTTCACCAGTAATGTATGAGCATTTTTGTTGCTCCAGCATTTGCTACCAACCTTGTTAGCATTTGCTAATGTCAGTCTTTTCTCGTGTTAGCCATTCTGCTGGGTGTGCAGTTGTATTACTTTGTAATTTTAATTTGCACTTACAGAAGATTAATGATATTGAGTACTTTTAATGGGCTTATTGACTATTTGTGTATCTTCTTTTGTGAAGTGACTATTCAGTATTTGCCCAACTTTTATCAGATTGTCGTTTTATTATTAAGAATTCCTTATACATTCTGAATACAATAGATAAGCTGTATTGATTTACTTAATGATATCTTTTGACAAAAAAGATTTAAAATTTGATGAAGTCCAATTTGTTAATTTTCTACTTTATGGTTAGTGCTCTTAAGTGTTAGAAAAATTTGCCTATTCCAAAGTCATTAATATATTCTCCTATGTTTTCTTCTTATTAGCTTTTAAATTTAGGTCTATAATTAATTTTGAATTAATTTTTTTTGGTAGGAGTTGAGGTAGTGGTTGAGGTTTAATTTTTTCCATGCAGATATCCAGTTTTTCTAGCACTATTTGTTGAAGAGTCTTTCCTTTCCTTATTAAACTGACTTGATAAAAAATTGATTGATAATATATGTATAGATCTATTCTAGACTCCATCCTAATACACTGATCTGTATGTGCTTATGCCAGTTCAAACTTACCTTGATTACTGTAGCTTTATGGTAAATCAAATAGTCTTAGGTCCACTAACTCTGTTCTTTTATAAGATTGTTTTGTCAATTCTAGATCATTTGCTTTTCTACACAAATTCTTCAAAAAAAAGGCTGTCGTGATTTTGATTGGGATTGTATTGAAAATATCAATTTATTCAGAGGACATTTTAACAATGTTAAGCTTATCGATCTGTGAAAATCCTATATCTCTTCATTTCTTTATGACTTCTTTAATTTCTTTCAGCAATATTTTTTAGTTTTCTGTATAGATGTCATGCACATATATTGCTAAATTTAATCCCTAAGTTTTTATGTTTTCCAATGCTATCTTAAGTAATATTTTTAAATTTTTATTTTCTAATTGTTCATTGCATATATGTAAATTGATTTTTAATATTTACTCTGTATCTTAAATTCTTGCTAAAGGTCATTTCTTAATTTTAATTATTTTTTTATAGTCTCCTTAGGATTGTTGATGTTCAGAATTATGTCACCTGTGAATAAAGACAATTGTACTTCTGTTCTTGCATTTTTCATGCCTTTTATTTCTTTTTCTTGCCTTATTGTGCCAGCTAGGATTACCACTACAATCTTGATTTTAGGGAGAAAAGAACTTAATCTTTCATTAATAAGTACAATGTTAGTTGTAGGTTTTTCAAATATATCTTTTAATCAGGTTGAAAAATTCCTTTTTTATTCTTGGATCTCTTGAGAGTTTTTATTATGAGTGGGTGTTGAATTTTATCTAATTATTGTTTAGTATGTATTGTGATTATTTTTTGATTTTTGTCTTTATTGTGTTAAGAGGAAAATTGCATAAGTCAACCTAGCACTCCTGAAATAAATTCCACTTGGTCATAATCTATTTGTAATGTTTAGATGTATTTGTATATGTAGTACATACATGTTACATATATATTACATACATATGGCACATTTATTTCACATATATATAAAATAGATTTGACAATAATTATGAAAGATTTTTTTGAGAAATATTGCTCTGTAATTTTCTTATTTTTATAATGTTCTCCTCTGGTATTGGTATTAGAATTATGCTAATTTCATATAATGAGTTGGAGGAATTCTTTTTTATATTTTATGAATAAGTTTAAATTTTTTCAATTACATTTAAGTTTTGTATTATTTATTCATTAAGTGTTTGAAAGAATCCACTATTGAAACATCTGAAGTTTTATTTGTGGAAATTAAAAAATTATAAATTCAATTTCTTTAAAGATATTGAGCTATTAAGATTTTCTATTTCTTTTTGTGTCAGTATTAGCAATTTGTGTCTTTTAAGGAATTTGTTTATTTTATCTAAGTTGTTGAATTAATTAGCATAAAATTATTCCCATGTATCATTTTCATGTCTGTAGGATCTGTAGTGATGTCTTCTCTTTTATTTCTGATATAAACAATTTATGTCTTTTTGATAAATGTAGCTAGGGGCTCATCAATTTTATTCATCTCTTCAAAGAGTCACATTTTAATTTTATTTTTTAATGTTTATTTTTTATTTCAATGCATTTCACTCTTTAATATTTCTTTTTAAATTTTGATTTAGATTTATTTATTATTTATTTACTTAAACATTTTTCTTTCTACTTATTTTGCTCTTTGTTTTCTAGAGTTTCAAGATGGAAACTTAGATAATGGATTTATCTAAGCCATTCTTCTTTTTAAATATAAACATTTAAAATTATAAAATTTTCTTTAAGCACTGCTTTAGTTACATCCTACACATTTTATGTTGTATGTTTATTATCACTCAGTGTTCAAACTCTCTCTTTATTTGGGTTTATGCTCACCTGTCAGTTTTTTAGATTTCTTTTGCATTCCATATAAAATAGCCTCTTCATTCCTACCAGTTTTTATCCCTTTACCCTGAATTTTTTATAACACCTGATATAAAGTATTTATAAATTATATTACACATACATATACTATATATGATATGATCTTATGTTATAATTTATCTTCTATCTTTATCTTAGTGTCTTCTTCACTAAGCTCTTTGAAGTCAGAAACTATTTTGTTCATTGATATATCCCAACAGTAGAGGAAATCAATAATTATTTGTTAGATGAAGGAATAAATAAATTATGTAAGACCCTGTGCAAATATTACCTTTCTAGAAATCTTTCTGACAGCCTCCTCCAATTCTCAGACAGGTGCACCTCACTTGTTATAATGTTTTTATACCTGCTTATACATTGTCACTGATTTTAACTGTGTCATTATTGTCTGTCATTGTCTCTCCCAGTGACCACCTGCCCAAGAACAAGGACAACGTCTTTATTTATCATTGCCTGGTACAGGGCCCAAGGCAGAAAAGATCAGCAAATGTTTGTTAGATGAATAAATGAAGTGCCATGATCACTCCTGCCGTGTGAATCAGCTGTGAGCTAGACTTGTCTGATAGAGCAAAAGCCTTCCCATGAATCTGGAAGGCATGAACTAGAAAATGCTTTTAAGTTTGTAGGGTGATATTATTTTTCTGTGATTTGGGTAATGAAACCTAAAAGTCTGCACCATCCTTTGCAGTTTAGAAAGCCCTTTCTTACACATTATCATATTGGATCCTCAGAACATTGCTGAGAGGAAGGTATTGTTATTTTTTTTTTTTTCCAGATGCAGAAGTTGCAGGCTCAGAAAGTTGAAACAATGGAGCCAAGAACTGAGGAATTAGAGACTGGATCCAAGGTTTATGATTTCTTCAGTCTTTTCACAGCACTATGGGAAAAAGTGTGTATGTGACCTAGAGGCAAGATGGGTTTCTAGGCTGCATGGACCAGGTAGTGAGAGGTTTGGGCTTATTGGGGTGAAGGTGCCTGCACAGGCTGACATGGGCACTGGGCTCAGGCTTTACTGCTTTGAGCCACACTCAGTCTTATGTAAGGAAAAGAGCTCTTGAATTTTTAAACTTAGCTGCTCCCTACAATTTGTTAAGGACCTTGGACGAGACACTTTCCCTCTGGACCTTGGTATTCACATCTCTAAAATGGAACTTAAATACTCACCTTTTAGAGTTGCTGTGAGAATTACATGATCATGTAAGTAGCTCTTACAAACCAATCCCTCTCCCACAGGTAATTCACACTGGGCCCCTAAAATGCCCCTGCATCCATTATATTTTCCTTGATGACTTACCTCTCATTGATATTGAACAAAGGAGAGAAGGATGGCACAGATGGGTAGAATGTGGGAATCTTGCAACTGCCATTGTTCCATCATATCTGGGCTCTCAGCAGGTAAGAAATGGCCCTGGTTCCATGGGTACTGTCTGGGGTGACATCAGTGGATATCAAACTTCAGCATTTACTTGAGTATCTGATAATAGCGACAACCCAATAGCTACTGTTTATTGATTACTAGTTATTGTTTATTCTGTACATAGAACAAATCTGAGCCAAAATTTCATGCACAATCCTGAAAGTCCTTACCCCCAAGGCCATGCCAGTTTCCCTTACCCTAATCTCTGGGAGGCTGGATCCTGCTTCTTGTACCTTGATATCCAGCTTTGATCTTACTTCAACTCAGACATCCTCTGGCTCCCTCTCTTAATATGAGCAGCAGTAAAGATTGTATATGGTATGATCTGCCTCCAGCTGCTTTTTACATGTGCATTTCCTGCCACTTACAACTTATATCCCACACTTTGGTCTGCTATCAGTCTTTCTTGGAACACACCCAGTACCATCCAACTTCTATGCCTCTGCTTATGCTATTCCCTTTGCCGGGAGCCCCTTCCACAAAATCCCAACTAGTTCTTGACCACAGATCTCTGCCTAAGTTGATGATTTTCTCGAGGTCACTTAACTTGTCAAAAGCTGACCTATGCCAGTTAGATGGACCATGAGACTATGGCCCTTAAATCCCAGTGCATCCAAGGTAGGGGTGTCAGATTTAGCAAATAAAAATACAAGATACCCAGTTAAATTTAAATTTCAGGTAAACAAGTCATTTTTAATATAAGTATGTCCATACAATATTTGCGGTATACTTTTGCTAAAAATTCTTTATAGTTTATCTAAAATTCAAGTTTAATTGGACATCCTGTATTTTATCTGACAAGCCTAATCTATAAGTTTGTAAGCATATAATATCTCCTTTTGGGAAGGGTGATGCTTTTGTCATGGCTTAGACTGGAAGGAGAGCCTGAAGGCCTAGAAATGAGAGCCCATCTAGTCTAGGCCTCCACTTTACAGACTGCTGACTAGAGAAAGGAAGGACATGCCCAAGTTCACACAGTGGGAGTGAGTCAGAGGGGAGGCTGGAACTCAGGGCCCGTGACTCCCAGGCACAGCTTCCCCACCGCCACCCACTAGCAGCTCTGTGCTGTGGGCTGATGAAACAGCTCAGGTTCCCACTTCCCTGCCCCTGACCTGCCCTTGGCCGGCTTCAGAGGGGGGTCTGATGACGAAATGTGATCCTGTCGTAAAATCTATACCAAACCAGCTCTTCTCACAGCCCACCCGCCCGCCTCAAAGCGGGGTGCCTAATCCCCATTTATGGGGCTGAGCAGCTGGGCCAGTCCTGAGTCTTTGAATGTGAGCTTGGGGTGCCCTGGGTCAGCCCAGCTTTGGCCAGAGGAACCTGAGAGTGAGGGAGGGTATTTAGGAAGGCAAAGAAAGTTGAGGGCCTAGCCAGTAATGGTCCCCTAGAGGGGTTGAAGATGGAGAGTCAAGATGGACACATCTTTCCAAGTGTGTTTGGGGAGACTGGACTTTATATTACAGCAGCTGAGAAGAGCTTAAAGCAGAGAGCCACATGGCTGGTCCTATTAGAAAGATGTGTTGGAAATCTCTTGGTTAGAAGACTCTGGAAGTAATTCAGGCAGAATGATGACAGCTCTGACTCTGACAGTGACAGCAGGGTGGAGAGGAGTGAAGGAATACAAGAGAGAGGCTAGGAGGTACTGATGGGACAGTTGGACCACAGTGGAGTCCAGAGTGATGTCAGCTTTCTGGTTTGGGTTATGTGGTGGGTAGAGGTGCCGATGTAAGGACAAAGAACATTAGAGAGGGTGCAGGAAGAAGCTGGTTCCCTTTGGGTATGCTGAGTAGTGGGGCCTGTGGGATACTCAGTAGAGACGCCAGAAGACAGAGGTGAGCCTGAGGTCTGGAAAGAGAGCTGGGAGGCAGAGATGGAGTTGGGTGTCATCAGCCTGCAGACCTTGAAACCACTGTTATGAAGGAGCATGAGAAGAGAAGAGGGTCTAGGATGGGCCCTAGGAAAATCCATGTGAGCATAAGAGCCCACCGAGGAGATAAAGAAGGCAGACCACTGAGGGAGGAAGAAAGCCAGGACATGAGAAGGGCTCGGGAGCCAAGAGGACAGTGTCTGAGAGCCCTTGGGCAAAGCTTTCACTGTATTTAGCTGCAGGCAGTGGGTGGGCTCTCTCTGAGGTGCCAGGGTGTGCACTGGTTTGCCAAGGAATGAGTATAGGCAACTCAATGAAGAAGATTGGTTGTGAAGAGATTTGTGGGGTGGTCAGACAGAAGGGGTGCATTCTTAAAGATGTTTAACCACTGTTGGGAAGGAGGAGAGTGGGACAAGAGAGGTAGAGGGTGCCTTTCCCACTTTCTAGACTGCAACTCATACAGTCAGACATACATTTCTTTCTAGACCTGGGACATCTACATGCACAGACACATATGGGAAACAAAAGCTTCATAACACAAACCTTTACTGGGTGTGACACATGCTGATATTTTCTCTCCTATTTTACTTTTTAAAACTGCTGATCACAACACCTCAAACTGAACCTGTGACACTTGAATGGCTCACAGTGGTCAGTTTGAGAAACCCAGAGATAGCAGGTATGGACAGAAAGGAGGGGAGTCAGTGGGGTAAACCATTTGGGTAGTGGGGGAGGGCTTGACTTCTGATGGGGGAAGGATCTCATTAGTCATTCCAATTAGAGGGCAGGAGATGAGATTTGGAGGAGGCACAGGTAAATATGTTGGTTTTGTGGCTGAAAGTCGATGGCTTCTGTTTTCTCTGTGAAGGTCACCTGTTGAAAGGGCAGGGGAAGGAAGAGACAGGCTGCAGGTTCTGAGGAGATGGGATTTGAACAGCCACTGTGGGGAACAGAAGGAGGAGGAAAATAGTTGCATTTCCCGGCAATTTGAATCTTGAAGGAGGTGGGCAGCCATGGCTTTAAGGTGGTGCAGATTTCCCCAAGATTTTACTAAAGCATAAGCAAGAGAGTTTCTACTTCTTTAGAGGGGATAGGTAAGGCTTGTTACAGAACAAGGGATGGGAATTCTTTGCTGAGTGAATAAATGAGCAAGTAGCTCGATGAACAAATTTATCAGTTCAACAAATATTAAGCACCTATTATGTGTCAGGTACTGTTCTCGGAGGGGAATACAGAGATGATAAAGATAAAGTTCTTACCCCTTTAGAAGTAACATGTGTGAAGGACCCTTTGGACTTCATGAGGCTTTTTTAAGGAATTTTTTTTTTTTAAGCGCTAACCCAGTGAAAAATATGGAGGGATGGTCACCACCTTGCCACATTCCTGTCAGTGTTCTATTTCAGCGAAAGATAAAAGAGTCAGGGAGCATTGTCTTTATTTTCTCCAGCTCAGAGAGACAAAGCGACTTGTCCCAGATCACACAGCTCATTAGCAGAGCAGCTGGGATGGGCTGGGCAGGTTTCCCATACCGTGCTGACTTACTCTCACACTCCACATGGTAGTGTATACATAGACCCTGACTTAGGGAGATGGTGGGGTAGGAGGGTAGATGTCTGGATTTCAGCTTTCTGGAGAGAAATCTTGACATTTTTTTTCTTGTTTCCCTGGATGAGGCAAACAGAATGTCTGTGTTTGCCTCAAAAGGTCCATCAGATTGATGAGTGCCAGGAAAAGGTAAGGGTGTATGCAGAACCCAGCCTGCCTCAGCTCCAACACACAACACAAGGAATGGGAAGTGGGGAGTCAGTATTTGTTAGTGTGTGTGAGCATAAGTGCATATGCAAAGAACATCAACGGGTGCATGTGCTTGTGCAAACACTACTGTACAAGTTTTTATTCAGACTCACAAGCATGGAAACACAGTCACATATATTGGTACACACACAAATAGGTTCATATGCACATCTAAATGCCTACCCAGGCCAAAAGGACATACATGTTTTACGCAGGCATATGTGTAGGTGCACGTTTTTAGGTATATTCAGATGCAGCTCAGTGAAGCAGCCTCTCTTGAAACCTTTGCTTAGGTGCTTCCAAACCTCCCTAGCTGAGAGCCCAGAGGTCCCTGTGTTCACATTTGGGGTGTGCCAGCTCCTCTGTGGCATCTGGGGGTGGGTTGGGGGGCAGGCTGAGCTAAACCTTTCCTGACAAGAGCAAAAAGGAACTCCTGGGAATAGGTTTGGGGGATGAACTGGAGAGGGGACTATTTACCAACTCTGAAAAGAACCCTCCCAAGGAGAAAGCTTTTTCCAAGGCCAGTGGAAGCATCATAGCCAGCACTGTTACCTGGAGCCGAAAATCACAGGTGAGACACTGCCTGGCTTGCAGAGGCCTGTGCATCTAGCCTTGTGTCAACACAGTGCCAGCTTCCGGTGCCTGGGAACCAGGGGGCTGGGTGCTGGAGGCTCAGGAGGTGGGGGGAACAGTTGTCAGTCTGAGCCCGTGTGCGACAGGCCAGGCGGCAAAATGTCTTTTCCAGCTTAGGGGCCCAGCCTGTGCTGTTGACACAGTCATAAGTTTTAATGAGAAATTTTGAGTATTTGTGTGGGAGACGCAGCCCTCTGTGTGCGCAGATGCCACGGGCTGGTGCATGGGGGGCCGGCCTCCCCAGGGAACACCAGTGCCACAGGCCTGGCACGGATTTCTTTCAGGCGAAGAGGAAACATTTAAACCGGCTCACCTTTGAACTGCTAGGGATGCTGTTTACCTTGGCTGCACGAGTGGCAGTTTTACAGATATTAAATACCGTCCTGAGGGTGATCTGGGGCCTCCTTAAATCCCCACCCCCACTGGGAGTTGGGGGTGGGTGAGGGTGGGCTGGCCTGGGCACTGGGAGGCCGAGGTTGCCATTCTATCAGAGGTCAGTGTCTTCCACAGGCAAAACTTCCCAAGAGAGTCTGAGCCCCTGTGTGCAGATAGTTTCTGTATTTGGTGCTGGGGAGCTGCCCTGGGGCTCTCTGGGCTCATCCACTTTCCAGCCCATTCATCTCATAATTCGATTTTCTGTGTCAGGAGGGAGTGGAGTGGTGTGGAGGAGGTGGAGGGCTGTCTGGGCCCTGCTTACTCATTTCTTGATCTTTGTATATAGAAAGGAGATGTCTCAAGTGTAGGCTCCTCATAGGCAGGATGGAGGTTGCATGGCTCCAAAAATCCCTGTGGGACAGAGGAGGCTCTGCCTGAGCCCAAGGCTTCAGCCTGGCCATCAGAGGGCTCCCTGCAGAGGAGCAAGCCATGTTGATTTTACGGAGAAGGCTGCTATGCACATTTCACTGCTGATTTATTGGTTTTTAACTAGATCCTTATGCTGGGCTAAAAAAGCCATCTTGCACTTTGCAAGGCTCTGCTGACTGCAGCCGAAAATGACACACAGGGGCTCCTCCTGCTGTCCCTTCTTGCTCCATCAAAAGGGCAATGGTGGAGGTGTGAGCCTGGAGTCCTGTTCTGAGCAGAGAGCCTCAGCCCTTTGCCTCCCAGCCACTGGCCACCTGCAGCGTGCCCTGGGGTGAATGTGTTTTTGTGAACAAGAATTCATGGACTTGAAGGGAGGAGCTGGGAGAGGGTTAGGACCCATACTGAGCCTTGATGTGTACTGCCCACCTTTTCTCCCTCAGGCTTCACAGAGCCCTTGTCATACATTTTAATGAATTTTGGAGTCAGACAAACCTAGATTGACCCCCTGGTTACTATCCCAGCTGTGTGACTTAGAAAAGTTAGGTAACTCTCTGATCTCTGATTCATCATCTTTGGAGTGGGTATAGTTCTTATCAAAGATGTGGGGAGCATGTGAAATATTGTATAAGCTACATGAATCCAGAGCCCAGCAGGGAGTTTAGTGATTAGATTCTCTTCTGATTTTTTCCCTCTCAACCCTGGCTGGTCACTCCTCCAAAAGGGGAAACTTCTAATACAGGTTGGGTGATTCCTGCTGCCTCCCAGTACTACATACAGAGCTTCATGATTCACATGGAAAATTCTATATTATATACCATCAGTTTATAAGTTGTAAAGCTCATCAGAGCTTCAGCTTATCAAAATCCTCATAAAAGATCTGAGAGAAGAGACAAAATCAAAAGAAGTTACGAAATCCAGCAAAGAAATTTTATCACAGAACTATGCATTTGAACCCCGGGCAGACGACTTCTAGCTTAGAGCTCTAAGTCATGGCTGCCTCTGCTGATCTTCAACATTGCTCCTCTTCTCAGGGAGAATGGACTTGTGGAAAAGGAGGTTCTTAGGTAGAGGGATCTTGGTCATGTGAATGGTACTTTTGGGCATGGGAGCAAGCCACTTGGGGGGCCAAAGACCACCATGGACACCCATCTGTAGGAGAAGCTGCTTTGGCCAGCTTTGGAAGAGCAACCAGGGAGCAGGGTGGGCACGGTGAAGACAGGTCTGATTGAGACCCCGAGAACTCAAGGAGCCAAAGGAGGACGCTGGCCGCATCTGCAAAATCCATCAGGCGGCTTGATGGGTTGCCGTTAAACAAAGATGGGATAAGGTTACATGTGTTTTCCGTGGGAGTCGGCTCCAATTTCAGCCTGATGATTTAGTCAGGTGTAAGCATGAAGTTTCCAATTTAGAGAAATAAATCTCCAGTGATTTTATTATCCCCTGTTTTACCCTGACACCCAACTTCACCCCGGCCCCCTGTCAAAGCCCTCATGATGTGTTTATATAGGGCGCACTGTAATTGATTGGCGTGCAATAGAACATGACACAGAAAATGTGGCCTTCCCCACCAGGCCCAACTCTGGGAGCTTCCATATTTCATCATCCCCTGGGCCCAATCCCAGGCCCCCACTCGCTGTGGTCGCAAATTCCTGGGATTCTGGGTTGTCTGAGAACAAGAGCACAGGGCCAAAGGATCCAGCCAGGCACACCAAGGTGGGCTTGGAGGGTGTTTTGGCCTTGAGATGTGGGGTGAAGGACACTGGAGAGAGGCACTCACCCTGGGTAGAGGTTGGTTGGGGTGGCTGGGCTCATGACCTCAGAGGTCTTGCCTTTTCTGGGAGTTGCCAAAATTAATCATCCATGGCACTAAAGCTTGGTAATTCTAAAGTTCTAAACTTCTGGGATGGTTTCTAATAATTTGTTATTTCAGTCTGTGAATCTGTGGTTCTAGATTTATGAGTCTATGGTAATAATATGTAATACATGTAATACCACGATGATATAAATACAGATATACGCATGTGGATTTGAATACTGACATCAATGCTAAAACCAATACCAGTTCCAATACTATCATTTATTGAGAGCTTTTAACGTGCTCAGCAATGCACTAAACATGTTACATAATTCTTTTAATTCTCTCAACAACACTATAGGAAGACTTTGTTATCTTCATTTTACACATGACACCACTAAAGATCAGAGATAGTCATAACAAGGCTACATAGTTGATTTCTGTTTTTTTTTTTTTTTAAGGTTCTGACCTATAAGGCAGCCAAGACAAAATGGAAATAGCAGATAGATGGAGAGTGTGAACTGTGAAGCAATCCCAACCTCATGGGTTGTTGCGAGTGTACCTAATAAGTGTTCACGTTTTTAGCCCAATTGTCATTGGCTCTGTTTTCAGCCCTAGGAGAGATATCAAAGTAGAGAATCCACAGGATTCAGGGTAGGAAATGAGGGCCCAGCCTTCACCAAACATGACAGTGGGGGAGTTCCCTTCTGATTCCTCTAGAATCCTACAGTTTCTACATCTGAAGGAAAAAGTTGTGTAATTCAGTCTCCAAACTAGGATCTGTATTCTTGCCTGCCCCAGCGCCCTGATGAGGGTGGTGCTTACTTTCTATTTGCATATCTCTGGGACAGGAAGCTTCCACCTTATAATGATCTGAAAACTGCTTTCCTGTAGCTTTGACTTAGGGACCCTTACTTTGACCTCTAGGGCCACAGAGCAAATCTACTTTCTCTGCTTCCATGACTTTGAAGAGTCTAAAATATGCTATATCAAATCTATCTACTTACTAATCCATCCATCCATCCATCCATCCCCCCATCATCCATTCATCATACACCCATCCATCTTTCCATCATTCATCTATTTATTCACCCACTATCCACTCATCATCCATCCATCAATCAATACATCCACTCTTCTCTCTGTTTTTCTATTTCTCTATCTCTCCATCCACTCCTCCATCCATCCACCAACCATCTACCATCCATATATTTATCCAATAATCTGGCCACCCATCATTCATTCTTTCATCCATCTATTTACTCACTCACTTTTTTTCTCATTTATTAATTCATCAAGAGACAAACACCCAAATTTCACATATTAAGCACTCTGGGGAGGGACACAAAAATGAATATGCCCTCAATAAGCTTGTGAGAGAGACCAGACTCACACCTACAGAGCTCACTCATTCCAAAACAGCACCAGTCTAGGCACTGTTTAGCAGTTTGTAAGTCAGTGTTGAGTGATGGGTTTAGGCTCTAAGTGAAACCAGGAGAGAGGAGCCAGTGTGGGGTGGGCTGCTCAGGTCAGGCTTCCTGCACATGATTTTCTTCACTGTACAAACTGGTATCTCAGACACGAGTACCCCTGGACCAACATTAAAGTTTTGTATAGTGCTTAGTCTTGATTCCATTCATTCATTCATTGGTTTAACACATTTATCTGTCAACTCTTTTGATATGGTGGTGAATAACAGACAGAGCTTTGCTTACCATTCGTGTAGAAAATAGATGATAGATAAGTAAACAAATAAATGCCTAGTATCATTTCAGATAGTGAAAAAGTGCCATTTAAAAAAAGAGCAGAAGAGGGCAGAGCAGGAAGGAAGGTGCTAGTTTGGGAAGACTTCTCTGAGAAGGTGACATTTGGGCAAGGAAGGCTAGGAATTCTGGGAATTCCTAGAGGTAAAGGCCCTGGCTCTTGGCTTCCTATTTCCACAGAAGAAAGGGAAGAAGATGGGCAAAGGGATAGGAATGATAAGAAGCTTAGACCCTTAGTTGGAGGGAGAGGGACAGTTCCTTAGGAAGCAGGAGCTGAGATTTCCCTTGGGAAAACTCTGCCCAGGAAATCAACCCTTTGGGTCCTCAGAGGGTAGTCACTTTGTTCCCATCTCTGGTCAGGGCTGTTTTCAATTATAGTGAAGAGACATAAAGGGGACAGGGTGTGATTCGCCTAATATCTCAGAGTGGGTAAGTGGAGGATTCATACCAAGACATGGTGTAGAAGCCAGCTCCTAATGAACACTCTGCTCTGGGCTGCGGATGGGCTGTTTGGGGGAAGCTTCCCACCCTGTCAGTCCTCTTCTGGAGTCCAGTTCCTGGAGACTCTTGATTTACTTCCTTAATCTCTCAGACCCAGAGGAGTGAAAAAGATGAGCTTTAGAATTCCCCAAGGTCTAGGACAGAATGGGTCCCTGAAGAGGTGAAGGGCCAAGGCAAGATGAGTGCCTCTCCTATGGGGACAGAAGACTGACTGAAGCACTGAACATAGAAATAGGAGCAAAATGGAGGCATTTGTAGGCTGAGTCCAGATACCTGGGCTCTAACCCTAGTCTCTGTTTTGCTGTGGGACCTAGGAAAATCCCTCTCCCTCTTGAGCCCTTCACTCTAAACTGAGAAGTTTAAAACAGATGACTCTTGTGAATCCTTCTAGTTAGAACATGCTTGGTTTGAAGTGATATAAAATAGGCTGAAATGTCAGCATGAGGGAATTTGATTATTTCAAATGCAACTTGCACTGAAATAGTGCACACTTTGCCTTCTAGAAACTTGTTAGCCAGGCACAGAGATTTGTCTGGGTCCAGGTGGGATGCAGGCCTTGGAGAATTGATTATATTGCAATCATTTGTATCCAAAGATGGCCCTGGATGAACTACCCTTTCTGATATTCACATCCAGTGTGGTCCCCACTCATGCTGAAACTGGGCTGGCCATATGATTCTTTTAATCAATAGAGGGTTTCTGGCTGGAAGATTTTCTGTTGCCAAGTAACAAATTATCACAAACTTGGAGGCCTAAAACAACACCAGTTTATTAGCTCATAGTTCCGTAAGTCATGGCATAGCTGGGTTCTCTGCTCAGTGTCTCACCAGGCTGAAAGTGAGGTGTTGACTGGGGCTGTGATCTTATCTGAGGCTCAGAGTCCTCTTCTTGAATTCTGTTGGCAGCATTCAGTGTTTTGAGGTTGTAGAACTGAGGTCCTCATTTTTTTTCTGGTTATTGGCTCAGGGTCTGTCTCAGCCCTTAGAGGCCACCCTCAGGTCCTAGGGGCATGGTTCTCTGTCAACATGGCAGCTTAGTTCTTTAAAGCAGCAGAAGACTCTCTCCAGTATGCTACTATGGAGTCTTACATAATGTAACATAATCTATGCCATCGCCTTTGCCATATAATGTAACCTAACCAAGAGAGTGACTTTCCCATAATATTTTCAGGTCTTGCTCACACTCAAAGGTGTGTATACGAGTGGGTGAGAGTCTTGGTGGCCATCTTAGAGTTCTACTTATCACAATGGCCCAGCTTTAAGAAGGCCTAGAACTTCCACTCATGTCACTTTGAGAATCCTGAGATACCTGATTGAGAAAACCATGTGGAGAAGCACCCAGAGAGGAAGAAGCTCTGAAACTACCTGGGGTGAGAGAGGTCCAGGCTCCCTAGGTGAGTGGCCTATGTGAGTCCTGTCTTCCAGTCATCCCTGCCAAAATGCCAGACATGCAAGTGAGCTATCTTGGATGTTCCAGCCCAATTGAGCCCTAGCTAACATCAGGTGGGACAGAAGAATCAACTAGCTGAGCCTAGTCAACCCACTGCAAGTAGAAAATTATCCTAGATCCTTCCACTGATTCCACCTGTCAAATGCTCCTTTTATTGGAGGAAACATGGTTCTGCCTGTCATATTTCTGGGTGATGGGAAACCTGTCTCTTTTATAGTAGAGTGTCTATTGTGGGGGATGGTGCCATCATTGAAGGGTTTATTTGGTCCCAAGGCTGGTCCCCTCCTAATTATCTTGAGAGGTCGTATGGCAGAATAGGGAAAATTCTAGACAGGGAAGGCCAGGGACCTGGATTGTAGCATCCACTCTGATATTCTCTTCAGTTTGATCTCAGAACTATAGTCATTATTTCTATAGCTCTTTCCATGTTTCAGGTACTGTTTTAAGTGCTTTACACACTTTTTCATATAACATGTTAACATATTAAATCAACACAATGACCCTAGGAAGTATGTACTATTATTACCTCATTTTACAGATGAGGAAAGGGAGGTGCAGAGATGTTAAATAACTTATTTAAAGTCATATATCTAGGAAGTAATAGAATCCATTTCTTCCCTGGACACATACATGATTCTGATTCTAAGATTCTAGAATTTCATGGTTCTAGGAAGCCCAAAATCCATAACTCTTAAGGTCCTGGTAGCCTACGGTTCTATTAGTTTGAAGATTTTAGAATTCTTAGATTCCAAGATTCTAGCATTCTCATATTCCAGGGAAGAAGCAAATGCCTGCCATCTGTGAGGGTGAGGGTCAGAGGACACGAGGGAATGACACAAACAGCTTGAGCCTTTAGCCCTGCTCAGCCCTCCACTCTAGCAGTTAAAAACACTGCTGCCCCTGTAGGCACTTACTTCATTTCTCTGAAACCTGAAGCCTCTCTTGGAACTAGGAACCTTTTGGTGGTATGAAAGCTGGAGGGAGACCTCCTTGCCTGGGGAAGCCTGCAGCATCTGCCGAGAGGGGCGAGAACAAGCAGTGAGAACGAGACTTGGAGTTCCCTGAGAATAACATTCTCTGCATCCTGCAGGTCCCAAATAAATCACTATGTCCTAGCGCTCTGCCAAGGCCCTAGGAGGGAAGTGAGGCAAATGTTTCCATAGGGCTCACCACCTTGTGTTTCTGTTAGAGTGGGGGGCCACATGACTGGTGGCCCTAAAATAGCTGTATGCTCCAGGACCATGGAGAGGCCATCCAAGGCCCGGAAGCAGGGCTAGCTGGCTGCGTTCGTTTGGCAAAGATAAGGAGCCAGGTCAAGGTTGACATGTGGAAGCATTTAGGAGTCTGGGTGATTGGGCACTGTAGAATAGAATGTCCTGGAGGGGCTGGGGGGCCAGGGGTGACTGACTCCAGCTGCCTTAATCTACTCATGGTGAAACTGAGGGGAAAAGTGTGGTTGCCATGCAACATTTAGCATGGAGTGCAATAAAGCCTCTGGAATCAACTCTAATATAATCAAACCCCTGTGCTTCGGTTACACCAGACCAGTGCTTTTACTCCAGACACTTTCTTGTCTCTGGGCCTTTGCTCATGCTGTGCACTCTAGGTGGAATGCCCTTCCACCTCTTTGCCTGTTGGAGTACTTAGCTTTCAAGGCACAGCCCCGATGCTACCTCTTCCAGGAAGCCTTCCTTTATTCTTCCTTTGTCTCTGGTGTCTTCTCACCCCCTTCTCTGAGCATGCAGAGCATTTCATCTGCCCCTCTCTTTTGTTGCATGCCACTTTTTCCTTCTGGGTAATAATAATAGTTGCCATTTTTGTTCAGATATTATAGGCCAGGCAATTTACATGCATTTTTTTTCTTTTATGTCCTCATTTTACAGATGGGCAAATGGATAAGAAACAGAGAAGTTAAGTAACTTACCCCAAGCTTGCTTGAGTAGCAGAGCTCAACTATGAACTCAGTCTGGCACCAAAATTCACACTCCTAACCATTTTCTGTATTTCCTTTCATTTCAAGACCAAGCATAGTGTATTGAACATAATAGATATGTTCAGTAAATATTTGTTTAATAAAGGAATGAACAGCTCTAATAAGAAAATAAAATTTGCTTGTAATCCATACCATTCAGAGATTCTAGGAATTCATCCTTTAGATTTTTTTCTAATGCAAGGATAGACCATTTATCATCATTTTGAGGTGATAGATCAGGCATCAATATACATTTTATTTTTATGTTTGACATTTTATTCACTTTTTATATTTAATAAGTATTTATTGGGTGAATGAAAATAAATAAACAATAGTATGCACATATTAATAATACCTGAAGAGCACCACTATGTTTGAATGAAACGTTTCCTCAGCTTATCTACAGTGGTCCTAGAAATTCCTATCATTAGATTCACTCCTCTGGATTAAGTCACTGCTTTTAGGATGTCCTGGTTAAATACATTAGGTCACTGAGAAAAAGTCATGAGTCAGACTTTGAACAGAACTGTTCTTCGCCGTAATAGAATGGTGGATCATCTTTTTCAGGTTAAGGAATTTCTTTTTTATTCCAGATTTGCTAAAAAGAGTTTTTCAGTTTTTAATTGTAAATGGATGTTAAATTTTATCAAGTACTTTTCTACATCTAATGAGATAAGCATACTATTTTTCTCCTTTCATCTATTTATATGAAAAATTACATTAAACTTTTTTATGTGAAATCATCTAATAAATAAGATAAATACAACTTGATCATAATAGATTATCCTTTTTGTAAATTTCTGCATTTAGCTTTTTAATATTATTTAGAATTCTTGCCTTTATGTTATCTTGCCTGAAAATGATCCTTTCTCATACTATTCTTATCAGGTTTTGATATCATATATATGATAACTTCATATAATAAGTTGGGAATATTCCCTCTTTTTCTATATTTTGAAACCGTGTAAGCTGTGTAAGACTGGAATTACTTGTTCTTTCAGTAAAAACTCAGTCTGGATTTTCCTTTAGGGAAAGATTTTAAACTAGAGATTTAAAACATTTTATGACTGCAGAGCTACCTAGATATTTTATTTTTTCTTGGGTCAGTTTTGGAAAATTATAATTTGTTCATTTCATCTACATTTTTTTATTTATGTGCAAAAATTTGTCATAACACCTTTTTAAAATAAATTTTTGCATATTTAGTTATAACTCCTTTCACTCCTAATTTTCTCCCCTACCTTTTTATTGAGATATAATTAATATATTACATTATATTAGTTTAGGTGTACAATATAGTGATTCTATATATAGATATATTTATACATATGTGTGTGTGTATATATATATACATATATTGCAAAATGATCAGAATAAGTCTCATTAACATCCATCACCATACAGTTACACATTTTCTTTTTCTTGAAAACTGTTAGGATCTACTCAGCCACTTTCAAATGTACAAGACAGTAGTGTTAACTACAGTTGCCATGCTGTACATTAGCAGTCTCTTACTTAATTCTCACAGTTGTCCTCTTTGATCAATAAGAAAATTGAAGCTCTGAGAGGTAAAGTTACCTGCCTGAGGTCACACACCTGGAAAATTCCAGAGGAGAGATTCATGACTGGGTCTGACTGGCTGCAATACCCACGCCCAAGCCCCTGGATTCTCACTCCCCTAAAGGTCACTCATCTTCAAAGATACATCTCTTGCTCATGCTGCCTTTTTGTTTTTCATCTACACATCTGTCCTCACTGTCTGTCAGCTTTTCAAGGACAGGGCTCTTGCCTTCCTCACTGAGCTGTGTCCGAAAGAAATTGCTCAATGAAAGATGGATTAATTGTGGACTATTTATTAGACCAGTAAGGTAGAGTATTTTATGGACGACAGTGAAGGGTCCAGATGATGAGTGTCTGAGGTGTCTGGTCTCTGTTGTCCCTGAACCATCAGGACAACTTCCTGGAAGTTGGGAGTTGAGCTCGTCCTTAAAAAAATGGGTTAAGAGAAAGTCAGAGGCAGCATTGGGGTGGCAGAGAGCTGACAGGAGCCACAGAGAAGCCTGTTCAGCTGGAGTGGAGACCCATGATGCTGAAAATTGGTAGCAGTTGGCTACAGCTGGAAAAGCACTGAGGCTTTGTGAGAGAAGCAATGGGTCTCCATGGTGGGTTCTTGGGTGGCAGAGTGAGGGGGAGTCCCAGGCAGCCCAGGAAGGAATTTCATCAAACATCATCTCTCCCAGCCTCTCCTAAGGCACTTGCATCTGCTTTCAGTGACAAGGAGCTCACTACCTCACTAGAGGTTGATCTTGTCTTGTTTCCTGGAAGAATTCCAAGAGTAGAGGCACTTGGAGATGATAGAGGGATAGATCAGATGATAGAGGAAGGTCAGACAAGCCACCTTGAGGTTATTTAGTTCCTCAGTGCTGACTGACTGGGTACCATGCCCACAGGGCAATTTGATACTATGTGCCTGGCACCGTGTCTCAAATTATCCTGTATCCTGACCAATAGTGGATCACTGAGTTATAGTTTCCAAGCTCATTCAACTGTGTGCAGTGCATACATAATGGCTGAAGCTTTGGGAATGAGACTTGCTAGTGGTCAAATCTTAGCCTCACCACCCACCAGCCAGATGCTTTTACACAAATGGATTAATCTCTCCAAACCCTAGTCTCTAATTTCTCATGTGTAAATGGGCATAAAACATACTGTTTCTCAGGGCTGTAAAGCAACTGGGCCACAGAAATGCTTGAAAAATGGTGGCCATCCCTGCAATGGTACCTCATTCTCACCCCATCCTTGTACATCTTGTCTCTCCACCTGGGGATCATAGGTGCTTCTGTGGTCTGAATCATAGTCCATGTGCTGACAACTCCATCTGCTTTTAGATCCTTGTGGAGTTGCAGACTAGCTGTCAACTGATTCCTGCTCCGTGGCTCCTGGATTTGGAACCAGAAGCCTGAGCCCACTCCCGAAGTTATTTGATTCTCTGGTTCTCTGATTCCAAGGTTCACAGGGCCCTGCTTTCCTCTCTAGACTGCCTGTCAACATCTCCTCTCCCACTTCCTCCCATCTCTGTCTCCTCAGGGTAACTTGGTCTCCTGCTGTCCAGCCTTTGCTCATACTCACACTGCTGTTTGGAGCACCTTCCCCTCATTCTCCATTCAGCTCCTTCTAACTTCTCCTTTTGGTTTGGATGTCACCTCCCAAGACCCAGCTGGTTTGGGTGCAATGGCTCTTCCCTAAGACTGCAAGGTGGGTATTGGGGGAATACCCTTCTTTAAAGGGCCTGGAATAGAAGAGACATCTTTACGTGTCTCGGTGGTGGTAGGCATTTATGTATTCAGCAAGCATTCACACAGCTCCTACAGGGGCCAGGCTCTTGGCTGGTGCTAGACTGCTGAAGGGAGACAGTAAAGCACAGGCTTAAGAGCGGCAACTTTGGTCAGGTGTTTGCCTGACCAAAGTTTGAATCTTGATTCTGCCACTCTAACTGTGTAACCTTGGCATCTGGTCTAATCTCTATGAACTTTAGATTCCACATCCTTAAAAAGAGGACATCATGGGCCCTGTGTCTTAGGATCACTGTGAAGATGAATGGGGATAATCCATATATTAATCCTTAGGGCCACCATAACAAAATACCACATACTGGTGGTCTAGACAGCAGAAATGTATTTTCTCACAGTTCTAGAGGCCACAAGTCCAAGATCAAGGTGCCAGCAGGATGATTTCTGGTGAGATCTCTATACTTGGTTTGTAGAGAGCTGCCTTCTTGTTATGTCCTCACATTGCCTTTCTTTTGTGAGTCGATCCTTTCAGATTAGGGCCCCACCCTTGTGACTTCATTTAACTAATTACCTCTTAAAGACCTACTTCCAAATACATTGGGGGTTTGGGCTTCGACATAAGAATTTTGAGGCGGGGACACAATTCAGTCCATAATATCATGTTATGTGGTGAGCTGAGCTCAGCACAGTACTATGTGACAACTACCATAGAGTCTCAGCTTAATTGTTGTAAGGTATTATTATTATTATTATTTTATTATTATCATCCAGAGTAAGACTCAATCCCTGTGTCCTCAGAGTCCCTGGGCCTAGTGGCAGAAATAGCCTGTAAATAGGAAATGATAACAAGGGGATGGTGGTATCCAGAGAGGGGGACATAAGGTGGAGTCAGGACCAGGACCCAGGCCTTTGACCACAGCACTGTGCTGTTCAGAGTTGTGTTCTCAAAAGTTCAGTGTGTGTTTCATTAGACTGAGCTTCTTGAGGGTGGGAACCTTGTTTGATCCAACTCTGTGGGTTGAGCACAGGATAATGTACCTGAGAATGTTTGATGACTGAATGATTACACGAGATTATGAATGAACGATGGATATGGGTGGTGGGAAGAGTAGGAGGCGGATGCATAAATGAATGATGGACTGGGAGGAGGAGGAATAGCCTCAACTGTACCCAAATTAGTTAATCCTTTTAAACCTTAGTTTTTTCAGCTAGAGAATGAAGTATTAATCATACAGACCATACAGGTAACTTTGAGGATTTAATGAGATAATGTAAGCAAGGCAACTTTGATAATGATTGAAGCTTTTAGGCAAAAAAGCAGAATGAGCTCCTGGAGTGGAGCTGGCACTGCTGACCATGGCAGACCAGGCATTACCTGCTGAAACCTTACAGCCTCCATCCTCTGGGGGGACAAGGTCAGTGTCTGGGGGAGACAGGACAGTCTGTCCAATTGTGCAAGGAGTTGTCCACTAGTGACGCCACTCAATTGATTTCCTACTTCAGCTTCCTTACAAACCCTGGGAGGTAAAACAAAATTTTTACAATCATTTGTCAGAAGAGGAAACTGAGGCCCAGGGAGGGGAGTGACATGCTCAAGGTCATGAGCATGAGCAAGCCCAGAGCAGAGATGGGAGCAGGACTTCCTCATCCTGACTCCCAGCCAGATCCCTTTGCCTGAACCCATGGAGGGGTCGTGGCCAAGCAGATGCAGGTGTTCACCTACAGCTTCCTGGAGAGCCTCAAGACGTCAGTGGCCTTTGATTTAACCCTTCTCTCTTTGGCTGACCAGCTTCCAGTTTGAGGATTTTCTCTGCCCTTTGCTTAAGCAGAGGTTTAGGAAGGGGTCTAAAATTGAGGTTTTATGCAAGGAGCAGGGCTAAGTGGGGACTTCAATGTCTCCCACACCCACGATGTAAATGATCAAAAAGACTAGGGCTTGAGAGAGGCTTAAACGGCTTCCTTCTGTACTGAGACCATAGGGTACCAAGGAAGATGGTGATTGGTGGTGATCCTGGGATGAAGATGGAGGCAAGTCCTGCCCTGCCTTCCTCTGGGAGGCAACATGGCATCCCAGTTCAGGGCACTCTGCAGCCACACACAGGAGGTTCTCATTCCCACTCCTCTACCCCTTACTGAGAACAAGTTGCATCTCTGCACCTCAGTTTTATCAGTTTAAAGATAGGCACAATCATATTGGTACCTAATTCATTGTGTTGTCAAGAGGGTCAAGTGAGGTAATAACACTTAAAACACCCAGGAAATATTAGATAGGACTGTGATTTGCTTTCTCTTGCCCGGGAGAGAGGAAGACAGACCTTATACAGTCAGATTCTTCCTCTCCTGAAGAAGTCCACAGCACAGGGTTACAAGGACGGGGAAGGGTGGCCAACTCCATCTCCCCACATGCCAGAGCTGAAGAGGGAAGAGGCCAGGCTGTGAGCAGCCCCCTACCTGCCTAATCCCTAGTGATAAATCATGAATGTGTTTTTAATGATTATTTAAAGCTCTTGGCTGAATGCCCATCTTAGAAGGGCCATCTCAGCTCTGGTCAGGCTGTGATGCTTGGAAATGGCTTATTGAGGGTGGCTTCTTTTATTCCATTATTTTCATAATAGACTCACTGATACAATATTGTTCTTGGCCCCAGCTCAGACCCTCTGCTTGCATTCAGAGGCAACAGCCTGGCCTGGCCTAGGAATTGCAAGCTTCCTATCAAGGGGGTGATGGGCAGGAGGGCTCGGCAGTTTCTTGTCTGTGTCACTGGCAGGGTGAGGAGAGAGGCCGCCTTCCACCATTAGGAACCTGGTTTTAGTGAACTGCAGGCCTGGGTCTGAGCCCCCTCTATTTGGTGCTAGGGGAGAGAAATGAGACAGAGGGCGAGATGGAAGGAGGTTGGGTACTCTTCTCAGTTATCCTTTCATTCATTTAGCAAATATTTACACTAAGCACACGTGTTTGGCATTTCCCCATCACAGATACTAGCAGAGCCTAGAGAAGTTTCAAAGACCATTTAAAACAGTGGTCATCAAATTATGCCTCAGGGAACCCCAGAATGCAGAGAAAGAATTCTGGGCCTCCCATGCCATCCTTAGCCCAAGCAGCCCTGATTTTAATTTATTGTTCTTTTGGGCTTCTTTGTAAGGTTTCATTTGAAGAAGGATTCTGCTGGTTAAAAGTTTGTATATCATTGATTAACTCTTTATTGTGCAAAAGGGAAAACTGAGACACACAGAAAGGAGAGACTTGCCTAAGGTCACACAGACAATAGCACAGTAAGGACCCATGATCTCCTGGCCTAGTGTGTGAGGAGCTGGAGCTAGTATGTGAAATAATTGGAGGACAAGAAACGCTGGTCTGGAAGCAAGTGTGCAGAGGGTGTCCTGGGTCATGGTGGCCTCCCTGGGAGCATTCTGTCCAGGGGTGTGGGTGGGACCCCCAGGAGCGCGCACCCTCTCAGAAGCCTCAGTTTTCTTCAGCTCAGTTAAAATGGTCTCCATTGGCATTCAGTGAGTACACAACCAGGGGTGTCCATCTGCCCTGCCCACTCTTGAGGGTCAGCTTCCTGAAACCCCCATGGGAGAAGGACAGGGTCCGGAACTTTGGGCTCCTTGGGGAAAACAGTACTGGGAAAAGTATCTATTAGGCAGATGGCACCCTCAGGCTGGTTAATGGAGGTGAAGTTTTTTTTTAATCATGCTAAATATACATAAGTAAAATTCACCATCCTATTTTTAAGTGTACATTTCAGTGATATTAAGTACACTCACACTGTTGTACAGCCATCACCACCATCCATCTCTAGAGCTTTTCCATCTTCCTAAACTGAATCTCTGTACCCACTAAACACTAATGCCCACCCCCTGCCCCAAGCCCCTGGTGACCTCTGTTCTACTCTTTGTCTCTATGCATTTGTCCATTTTAGTACAGAAGTGAGTTTTTAAGAGACTGTTTACAAAGGTGCGGGTAGGGTTTAGAAAGAGCAACCAGGTTTGGGGCATTGGCCTGGGGCTGGTAACTCTGAAAGTTGTTACCTCTCTTAGACCCCGAGGCAAAGGCTGGGAGTGGCCTGCAGGGGCACAGGGCAAGAGTGGAGGGGCCATTGAAAAAAGTGAGCCCCAAATCAAGCCATGGAAAGACTTGGAGCTGTATAATTGCACTAACATAAACCATGGAGGCAGCGGCTACATTAAAAGGCTCCTTTGGCAGTTGTATATTGCACAAAAATGACAATGGGAAGATGTAATGAATTTCCATTTCCTGTCCCTCACTCCCTTGCAACTTCTTACACTCAAGGATTTACTTGCAAATTTGTTTTGTTTTGTGGCAGATGATTTGCATGCTGAGAGGTGTTTTCTTACCCCTTCCCCTGTTGAATTTTCTTTCCAAATGGCCTGGGCCTCTCCAATTTCACAACAACAGCATTGCTAACTTCTGCCCGCCCTGTTCTCCACTCTCCCAGAGGTGCTGAGTAACTTGGATGTTGGAGAAAGAACAAATTGGAAGTGGCCTTTATCTAATTTTCACAGCAGAATTGAAGAGGTATTTCTTAACTCTTCTCATCAATACCTGGGCCATGGACCAACACCTTGCTAAAACCTGTCACCTGCTGTATATACATTTGATAACTCTTTCGCCTCTTTTTTTTCGTCCTCTATCCTTCAACTCATCCACCTGAGAGCTCCTCTCACCCTCTGATACACTGCTGCCCAGTTTCTTCCTGAATCCTTAAGATGATAGGTGAATTCTTTCTATGTCAGGGGGAGAAACTTCAAGAGATCCTGATCTCTCACAGCCTTGACTGCCTGGAGCAGGGGATGGGGAGTGCAGGTGGGAGGCGGGCACTACTAAGAGGCTGGATCCCTGCATTCCATCCCATTCTCACCTTCTGCCTAGGTAATCAAAATTGTATTCTGATTACTTTCTGGGAACTTTGCACACATTTATATACTTAGTTAATTATCACAATCACCCTGCTCAGGAGGCGTTGTTTTGTTGAGGAGAAGCTTGAGATATAGAGAGGTTAAATGACTTTTCAAGAGTGGCACAGCTATCTGCCACAGAGACTTGAAAGTAGGTAGATTGGCCTCCGAAACTCCAACCAAGGGGTTCCTGGTCTCTGGCAGTGTGTAAGCAGAGGTGAATGGCCACCTGTCAGGAAGAGAGCATGTTCTAGGAGGTTCCTTTCTGTCCTGAGAGCCTAAAATTCTAAGACTAGATCTAGGTTCTGATTTGGATATTCCCTAGTGACATGTGCCTCTTGAGAAGCAGAGTTGGTGTGGGCACCTCAGTGAGGTCTGGTCATGTTGGGGAGGCAGAAGTCCTGGGTTTGCCAGAGATGGGGAGAGGTAATCAGGTAATGAGTTCTCCGCTCCCTTTCCTGTTCTTGCTGGCTTTTCCTGTTGTCCTGGCCTGGTTTCTGAGTCCCAGATGGGCAATATTTAAAAATCATTCGGTTCCAAACAGAAGTGTCACCAGAGTTGCAATGTACTTTGTATATATTGCAAAGAAACAAGCCTAGGGTGTGGAGCTGAAGTGCCAGGGTTAATCCTGTTGCTGCTGCAGGTCCGTGGTGTGACTTTGGGCAAGCTTCCCCTCTGTTTAATGAGTTGTTGGAGAGGCTCACTGCTGAGGACCCTCCAGGTTCTGATGTTCAGTTCTGGGGCGATGGGCGGGGGAGCAGGTGTGCAGGAGAATTGAGCCATTCCTGCACACCGTGGGTCTCCGTTGTAAAGCCAGGTTGTGGCGGGTGTTGCCTCAGTTTTCTCCTGTTCTTGCTGGCCCCCAGACTCCCATTCCAGGTAAGTTGCTCCCAGTTTCCTGACACTCAGAAACTGAAGGAGATAATAAATGTTGTTTTAAGCTTCTTTAGGAGTAATTTGTTACACAGCAATAAATAACTAAAATGCTCATGTATCTGTGATCAGGTGGCAGTGATGGCCTCACTCACATGCCTGGTGAGTGGCTGGCTGATGGCTGACGCTACAAGGGTACCGGGCCATGTATCTCATCATTCAGCAGGCCAGCCTGAGATTCTTCGCATGGTGGCAGTCACAGGCTTCCCAAAACAGCCAGAGAAGCAAGCCCCAAATGTGTAAGTGCTTTTTAAGCCTCTGCTTGCATCACATTCACTAATAACCCAATGGCCAAAGCAAATCACAAGGCCAACCCAGATTCAAGATGTGAGGAGACAGACTCCATCTCTTGATGGTTGGGGAAGAATTTGTGGCCACTTTTTGCAATTATGTGCTGCTCATGTATAAGTTCCCATTACCCTAAACACCCTTTCCTTCTCCACTTCCTCATTCTTGAACAGCCTCCCTTTTGTCAAATTGACATCTCTTAAGCACCCATTATACAGCAGGTGTTTTCACCATTATGGCCTTAATTCCTAACAACAGTTCTTGCCAGATAATCCACCTCACAGATGAGGAACAGGGGTTCAGAAAGACAAGATAGTGACCTAAACTCATAAAGCTGGTAACTGGCAGAGCCAAGATTCAACCCAGGTCCAGGAATTCCAAGTTTGATATTAGTTTTACTTTCTCTGTCAAGATGCCCAGAACTTTCCATTTAACTTGGTCTTTTCAGACACGCACAGGCAGATTATGTGGAGATTTGTCCCTGGCTGGGTTCTCTCTAGGAATCCTGTTCTGGAGCTGCCGGTTGGAGCTGCAGGAGATCAGTCTGGGGCAGGAGGTTTGGGCAAAATGAACAGACTCTAGGGGGCGACAAAGGCCAAGGTGCCTTTTTATTGCTGTCCTGTGCTCTGCTCCCTCCTTCCTTGCCTATGTCTGTCTTCAGAGAAGAGAGATGCTGCACATTACGAGAGAAAACTTTCATCTTCAGGCACTAAGAAACCAGAGGAAGGAGGGAAAATAAAAAGGAGGGAGGGAGGAAAAGAAGAGGGAGGAGGAAGAAGGATGAAAAAGAAGAGAGGAGAGAGGAGAAAGAGAAGGGAGAAGGTAGAGGTTTAAGAAAGTAAAAATAGAGGGAAAGCAATAAAAACAAAATTAAAGAGATGTTAAAGCATAAGACAGAGAGAGACAGGAATAAAGAGAGAAAAGAGATGGACAGATAGAAAAGTAAACCCTAAGACAGGGATAGAGAGAAACAGAGACAAGGTGACAGAGATGCCTGGAGAGATAAGGGAAACATATAAAGAAAGAATAAAAGAAGAGAGAAAGGAAATCAACAGGGTAGTGAGGTAAAGGAGAAGAAACAGGAAGGAGAAAGAGTGTATTAGTCATACTGTGTAACCTTGGCTAGGTTGGGTCATCTCTCCTAGCTCCATTTCCTCATCAGTGAGAAAGCGCTGTCTTGTGGAATGATTGTGAGGATGACACGAGAAAATATGTGTGAGTACCTTGGAAATGATACCGTACTATACTGATATTATTATTATTTATGATATTCTAGTTATTATGTCATGGTATGAGAACTAAATGGTAGAAAAGAGTGTTGGAACAGGTGCTAATAAAACATTTAACACCTTTAATGAGCAGCTTCATGTCAAGTGAAAACTGGGGTTTCTTGATACAAAGACACTACTACTACACATAGAATGTCCTATTGATTTAATTACACTTTGGTGTAGGGGGAGAATTGTCACATTACTGGTACATAATTAAGAAAAGTAACAGATAACGTACAGTTGTTTCTACAATCGCTCACTTTTTTTTTTCAGGATCACAACTAATATTTGAGAGTATACTGGCTCATCAGTGTTCTGTTGATCCTCTTTAGAGCATCAGCAATTACACAGAACATTGTGATGGTGCTGCTTTTTTGTATCTCATGTAGATGAACTTTATTTTTTTAAGATTAACAGTATAATCTCAAGACATATTGAAGAATATTGGTGTTTCATGTGCCTTTTTGTTTTGAATAGACACATACTCTTTCCCTCTCCATTAACTGCACTGAATATTACATACAGCTTTTCTTGAAAGTTAGCTGAAAGCTTTTGACAGGTAGGTGTTTAGAGGCTAAGTTATAGGACTTGATGAGTCAATTTATTAGACTCACCTAACACTATTCAGAAAATTCTGATCTATTTGGGAATTCTGGGTAATTTTATTGCCAGTCAGTGTATTAACTGATGGTTGGCAGGCCATCCTTTGCATAGGTAGTAACTTTTATTTTTGCATCACAATGAAATCTTTTCAAAGACATTTAAAGCAGTAATTAGGGATTCAAATTTAACAACCAACTCTGTGTGTCATTATTATTGTAAATTACACATCCAAAGTAATATTGCACATACGTGACAACTTGCTCCTCCTCTTGGAAGCTGACCCATTACTATAGTACACATTCTGATTTCAGAAATTCTAAAGTGTAAAGAAGAACAAATTTAGGAAATGCTAGTGCCAAGAACAATGAAAATGGTCTGGGGTATATTATTGATAGGAGAGAGAAAACCAAAAGTTTTGAAAAGGTTCTAGTTGTATCTAATATAGTAGAACAATTGAAAATGGATACTTGGGATTCTTTGCCTTATTTGAATGAATGAAATGCTAAGCCTGCAATACTTGCAGCTACCACCAGGTAGTGGTAGTGTCTTGAACAGCCTAAGTGTCTGAACTTTCTCCATGCTGTCTATTAAGTGTCAGAGATTCATGCATTGTATCTAGCCAGTTACTGCCCCCTCACTTAAATAAGTCGGCTTTGAGCCATGGTTTTGCACCTACTAGCTGTGTCTCTTTGGGCAAGTTAACTTTCTCATCTGAGGGTAAAGAAATTAAATAGTGCTTTCTAGGTCTTAGGCATTTTATATTTGTAGAACACCTCCCACTGTACTAAGAGTTCTTGTACTGTATACCTCTAGGTAGCTAGACACCCTGACATGAGGTTAGGGTGTGAGCTGTGTCGGACCCAGAGCATAGTTTATAATTGGACTAATCTCGTATATTGGTACATTTATCAATTCAAACTTATAAAATAGTAGTAGCTGCTATTTACTGAGCATGTACTCAGTACTCATCTCAATACTGGTTCTTTTAATCCTCACGGAAACCCTATGAGGTCAGTATCATTGTTATGCTCGTGTTACAGAAAAGGAAATTCTCAGGGTAGTAGGAAGATGATTAAATGAGTTAATGCACAGGGCCTACAACAGAGCAACTGTTCATTATTTATAGAGCTTATTATTTACAGATGAGGAGAGATAGCTCTGGAAACTGAGATGTATAAAGTAGCAAAGTATAAGAGGCTGTAGAAGCACAGAAGAGGGGACAAGTAATTGGGGAGGAATCCAGGAAGGCTTTGCCAAGGAGGCAGCATGTAAACTGGATGATAAAGGAGAAGTAGGGATGGCAGAGTATTGTTGCTTGTTTTTCCAGTTCTGTTGTTCTTTTTTTCCTTTTAATAATAGAAATATTCCTCCCAGATTTAGTAGGACACATGACTCCCCAGCTAGAGATGATAATTTCTACCTTCCCCTGCAGCTAGTAAAATCATGGGACTGAGTTTTTACTAGTTAAATTTGAATGGAAGTGAAATTACTTACCACGACTTCCCATTGTTAGTATGTGGTTGCAGTGTGGGTGAACTAATTTTGTCCATGAGAGGATGGCAGAGCAACAAAATAGGAGGAACCTGGATCCCTGGATGACCTTGGGGAATATAGCTGTCTCATTCACCTTGGACCATATGCCTATCTCCAAACCATTGTGTGAGAGAAACATAAACTTCTATCCTATTTAAACCACTGTGTTGTTGGCTGTCTTATCTCATTATTTAGTCTGCAGCCTAAATAATACACCCGATAAGAAACAGAGAAATACTTATGGGGCAGAAGACATAGCATGTCCAAAGACATGGAAGGTAAAAGAAGAAAGTTTTAAGAAACTATCTCATAAGATATTTTTGAAAACCAAATAAAATAAATGTACAGAAAGTGCTTAGTGTAGCACCTGGTACACACTAAGAGCTTAATTGATGAAAGTAATTTTTTTTCTGTGATGTAAATGACTTCTTAGAGCCTCAGATATAAAATGGGGGTAATGCCATCTGTATGATGAAAACAAAGGTCTGGACCTTTCTGTTCAAGAAAGTATGAATAACCTGGAGAAATTCTAGTTCAAGAAAGATTTAAAAGAAAAACAATTATCAAGAGATGAATGAGTACCTGGCTTTCCCATTGCTTTAAATAATTGAACTTAATAAAACCTCTGGTGCTCTCCTATCACTCTTCTTTGACTAACACTTGTCCTGCTCAGGTGGGCCCCCAAAAGTATTAGCACTTCTAGGAAGGAGTTGTGGATATTCGGGGCTCCATTCTTTTCCAGTTCTTTCTTCTCCAAGGTGACTCCTTTTATTCGCCCCACAAAACTCTGCACAAATATCACATTGGCCGAGATCTTCCCTGACCTTCTGGGCAGATCTGCTTGACACCCTGTGTGTAACAGGTATCTCCATCATGGCTTTATACTCCCTCTTATTATTGGTTCAGGTGTCCTTTTTCCCTGCCAAACTGTGAACTCTTCCAAGGCACAGGGAGCATGAATGTTTCATTTTCATTTCTCCAGCACCAGGCCAGGGTAGGCGCTCAGTTTGTATTTGTTGAATGAATGAGGTGTTCTCGGGCAAACAAGCATGATCAGTTGGGGGTGGTGGCAGATTTTAGGGATGTAAGAAACTCAGATGTAAAAAAAGAACATGTTTCTCATCCACACAATAATGCCTGAACTTTGTCATTTAGACATCATTATTTCTTCTTTTGGCCTTCTTACAGTGCTATTTTCTGGAGGTAGGAAGTCTGGGAGAGTGAGATAATACCGGCGTGGCAATCAGACCCGGGTTCCACTCAGAACTCTGCACTGACCTGCTAATACATTTAGGCAGAAGTTTTTCTTCTGGAGTTCAGCTTCCTTGGTTGTAAAATGAGGCAATGAAACCTCTCAACAGTCTTGGGAGAATTAAATAAGTGTCATAGCAGTTCAGAGGTTTTGTAGAAATATTAGTGTTATTAATCATATCCCTTAAGCTGCTCCCTGTCCCTGCCTTCTCCCTGCAAATTCCAGATTGTATCGTGATCAAGGAATTCTCTCTTAAAACCAATGCATAAACCCAAGTTTTCAAATTATTTATTTTTTCTTTTAAAAAACTTGGGGGAATTCTGGTCACCTCTTTAAAAAATGCTCTTTAACTCCCTTGCCTTTTGTAATGTTTGCTTGGGTCTCAGGAACAGGCGTGGGTCCCTGAGTGTGCACCAGGAATTATGCCAGAGTTATCTGCTGCAGCCCCACTTCCTCCCACCCCGACCCCATCTGGTCCCTCCTACTGCAGTGAACCATCCCTTGTTTGTACTGAGGTAGAGAAACGCCTCAGAACTCCTGGAATGGATAATGCAAATCTCCAGATAATCCCCAATTCCCTATTAGCCAGTAATTTTCACTTCCCTCTCTGCAGCTGAACCCTTATCAGTGCTTCCTGAAGGGGGTCCAATTACCTTGCTTCCCTTTTCCATGAGAGGACATAAGGACATTAGCAAGTACATTCCCTGGTACCAGGTGGGTAACCAGTAATCATCTGTTGAGTGCCCTATAGGATAAATTAATTTAGTACTGAACAGCTACAGCTGTCACTACAGAGTACTTACCATGGGCTACACTGTGCATTATCTCATTTACTCTGTACCATAACCTAAGGAGATGGAGATTTTATCTCCACTGAACAGATGAGGAAACTGCTTCTCAGAGAGGCTAAACAGCCTAGCCAAGGCAGTGGCCAGGTCAGAAAATTGTGCAAAGGTTGGAAAACCTTACGGCTCCTAAAGGGCAGAGGATTTCAGGGATGTGAGTCAGATTAAAAAAAAAAAGAACGATTCTCATTCACAGGATAATGCAGGAACTCTGCCATTTAGATGTTATTAGAGAGAAAAGAAGAGGCAGTTTGGTAAAATTAGAACTATCTGGTTTGGGAAACAGGAGGCCTGGCTTCATATGTGTGAGCCTCGTAAAGTGTCTTTACGTCTCTGAGTCTCTCTGAGCCCTTTTCCGTCTTCTAGGAATCTGAGTTCTCTTAATTTTATTCAGGTCACTCTGAGATTTCTAGAGCCCCACTAGTGGGGTGGAAAGAAGAGACCTGGCTCTCTCCGGGGCGCTAATGATGCCTTTGCTCCTTCCCACATCCAGAGATGGCGCTGGGTACCGGCCACAGTCTCTCCTTTTCTTCTGTATTCTTCTTTCTCCTACCCCCTCTTCCTCCCCCATCCTTTTCCTCCTTACCCTCCCTCTTTTTTCCCTATTGTCCTCCCTTCCTCGCCTTTTTCCCATTCTTCCCTCGCCCCTCCCTCCTCTCCTTCCCCCTTGATCGCCGCCCCCGCACCGCCTGCCGGCGGGGGCGCGGGCCGGGCGCGCGCTGGGTGGTCCGCGGCCGGGGGCGGGCGGTAGCCTGCAGGCGTAATTGGCATGCACGCCGTTGTAGCTGAGACCGCTTAATAAAGCATTACATATCTCACCGCTTCCATATTTCATTACCTCACGCGGAGCCTGTGAGAGGGCCCTAATGGGAGTCAGCTGTGTTTTTACTTTCTGTTGTCGGCCGGGGACGGGTTTCTCTGCGGATTCTTTGAAATGAAATAATGTGATGCACGCCGCGATAAGGGCTGGCCCGTAATGAGGCCCAGGCCGCGGGGCGGCTGCTATTGCTCCAGGTGTCGCGTATTTGGGCTCGGAGGACGCCGAAGAGGAGGGGAGGCGCCGAGGAGGAAGAGGAGGGGAAGACGCGTGGGGGAGGAGGGGTGGGGGAAAAGGAGGAGAGAAGAGGGAATGAGGGCAGGGGGAGCCTTGAGGCTGGGGGACGGGCGGAAGCAGGCCGAGGAGGGAAGGAGGAGGCAGGGGATGCGGGAGGAGACAGATTGGAAAAGTGTGGCTGGAGAGTCATAGGGACCCGAGTTCAAAACCTGAATCCCCCGCAATTAAACTCAGTGTGAGAGCCATTTGCCATAATACTTGTCTTATGATAATGCTCATAGGGCTGTTGTGCTGAAGCAAATGAAAAGATTTGTAGATTGGAAAGGGCAGCATCACAAATGGAATGATTTATTGTGAGAAAGGAACTGATGTCCTTTGAGCAGCCCCTCTGGGCATAGCACCTGCCAACAATGTCAGCAGCCTTGCTTGCTAAGTACTATTACCTCTTTTTACAGAGGAAGAGACCGAGGGTCAGAGACATGAGGGACTGGATCTAAGGCACATAGTAAGAGGCTGAGGGCAACCTGGGCATGGAGCCAGATGGAGACAGGAAGAAAGGAGATAAAGTTGGAGGAAAAGTTGGGCCACTGACATCTGGGTTTCTCCTCTGTCCTGTCCTATGGGCCTCCTTGCCTAGCCCTGAAGGCTTCCCCTTCCTCCCGGGATGGGGTGGAGGGTGGGCAGGTTTACCCGAGTGGAATGTGGCTCGGGACTTGGTGGGTGGGGCGAGGGGTGGAGCCTCAGGAAGCCCCCTGTCCGGGGTACTCTCCTCTGTTCAAAATCCCTGTAAGTAGCCATAGCTGATGAGTTAAAGGTGACTTTGTGCTTTAGAAGGACAGACTTAAAATCATCTCTGTTTTCTCCTGAAGAGAACAAAGGCTCATTGAGGAGTCTTGTATCGCCCCAGTGTCTCCCAAATCCACCCATTTCTCACCCTTTCTCCGGGCCTGTCCTGGGTGGAGCCTCCAGTCTTGCTTCTTCCTCAAGTGCTGGCCCGATGCTGCTGCCCTGCAGGGCTCCCTCTTGCTTCCACACATGCCCCGGAGGGTCTTCCCTGCCTGGACTCAAGGACCTGTCTCCATTTCCCCAGCTCTATCTCCGTCACACTCCAGCACAGATCCTGACAGACTACATGACTCATTTCCCCAAGTTCATCAGTGATATCCCTGGGCATTTGCTCATGCTCTTCTCTCTGCTTGAAGTGCCATTCCTATGTGGCCCTGTCTTTGGGGTCTGCTGGCTCTCGGAAGCTCAGCACAATGAGAATTCAGGAAGGCTTCTCCCTAGGTGCTCCTCCACTCCCGCTTCCAAGCTGGATAAGCTCTCATTCTTCTCTGAGCCTCACTTTCTCTTTTGTCTAATGAAGGAGTCAAGGACTGATCTCTGGGCCAGTCTCATGCATTGACTCTGCTGGGCGATAGTTTCTTCTTAAAACAGATAGTTGGAGTTTGTTGATGGGTTGGATGGTAACCCTATAATGAGTGCCTACTATGTGCTGGGCCTTGTACTGACACTTTATATGTACTGTATATGTGCGTTGCTTGGGTCCTGCAGCAGTAAATGGAGAAGCTGAGGTCAGGGGGCAGAGCCCCACTCTCAGCAGAGATAGAGCTGGGAATAGAGGCATAGGATATGCTTGTACATGGCTGGCTAAGCAGGGCAGGCTTTGAAGATCATTGAAAGTGTATTCAAGTCCTCACTTACAGAAAAGGCTTGATAAGTGGCAGCTCCTAATATTGTCATGAATTATCACTGGGCTCTTGTTTTGGACCAGATTTTTATTGCAATCTATATTTCACAGTTCTCACAATCCTTATGAGATCAATGTTACAACCCCATTTACCAATGAGAAAATTGAGGCTACATAAAGCTAAATAACTTACCCAAGACGACAGAGCTAATCAGTGACTGAGCCAGGGCTGAAATCCAGTTCTGTGTGCCTTGGAGACTTGTCCTTTCTGCACGCCTCACACGGATCAGGATCATATTGCGAGCTGCCTGTGTTCTCTGCGCCTGTCCAACAGGGCTGCTCTATTGATTAACATGCAAATGATTTTTTGAGAGAGGGTTTAAGTGTAGTTGGTTCCAGCCAGCCACAGCTGAGATTTGCAACCCAAGCCCCTGTCTTCACCAACTGCTCTGCTATCAGGTTTTCATCTCTAGAGTGATTGACAGGTATTTTTTTCCCTCCCTGACCCAGAACGCCAGGCCTCCAATACTACTGAAATGTTTGCACAATCTTGAAGCATTTATTTAAAAGTTGCTTTTCCCCAAAGGGCCCAGCCTCAGCCAGATTCTGAGCCAGCTCCAAAAAAACAAACAAATCCTATCTTTACAAGCTCCTCAGCTGGGCTGTGTGGGGCGGGTGGGGGGTGGGGGTCTCTTGGGACCTACCTTTCCCTTGGCTGGCTGACAGGCCCGCCCCTGGGCCAGAAGACGGCCTGCCTGTTTACAGCCCTTTCCAATTCACAGGCCAAACAGGAAAGGGGTAGGGGCATGGGGAGGGGGCAAATGTCAGAGATCACAAATAACACAGTGGAGATGTGATGGGGATGTGGCTGGGTGACTTTCCTGAATGTTCATCAGGGACCCTGATACCTTCTTTGCAGGTTGCAGCACTAAGTGCTCAGCTTCCACAACTCTCAAAGCATCATGGTTGGGGCAGGGGTCCCTCAGTGCGTGTAAGAGGTCCCAAGTGCTAGGCCTGGCTGGGCCTGCATCATACTCTGAGAGCCTGGAAAAGTTGCTTCTCTCGGCCTCAGCCATGGCAGGACCACAGAAGGGGCAGATCTCCAGCCTTGGCACTCACTGCTGCTGATCAACTCCCACTCCAGACTTTTCTCCTAGGTGAAGCAAGGGGAGAGAAGGGAACTCCTCCCGCCACCCCCTGACCTCCCATTTACATAGGGCATTTGTGTGCCTGGCACTATAGTTTGCAGTTTATGGAGATTGTATCATTTACTTGTCACAACCTCCCTGAGAGGTTAACCCTTTCTACAGGTGAGTGATCCAGGGCCAGGATTGGAACACCAGATCTGTGTGGCTCCCTCTTCCCTGTTTCGTGGGACCTTCCGGCAAAGCACTAGTAGCTAGACTGGGTGGAAGGCCTTGTTTAGAGCAATGTGTGCAGAGTGTGATGCAGCTTGCCTTTGTCCTTTGGTCCCAGTAATGGGACTAAAGTGAAAGAAGTGCTCTGCAGAAGAGGAAACAGGCCTGGAGAGTGTCAGTCTCTCACTGAACTTCTCACAGTCACTCAGGGCCAATGGTCACAGATGGGCAAGTTGAGACCTGTGACTGGGAGGGCTCAAGCCAGTTCCTTGAGGTGGTATCTAAGAAGTGGAGCTCAAACATTTTGATTGTTTTTTTCCAAGGCCCCCCACTGCATGGTTTTCATTGGGCTTTATCTCTCCTGGAGGTTGGCTCTCTGCTGCCTACCAGAAGAAATCAAAACTCTTTACTCTTTGCCCTCCTCCTTGCCCCAGTCAGTGCCATGGCCACTGTAACTGTGTGTCATTTCTTACAACAGACTAGATATTCCCACACCTCTGGCTCTACTTCTGGAATACTTCCTGTGTCATCTTGGGCAAGTGACTTCAATTTTCTCATCTACAAAAGTGGAGCCTAATGCAATAGTAGATGTGAAAGCACCTTGTGACCAAGAGTTCAAGCTGGTGTATGTGGGGTTGCTGATTTCAGCTGGCTGTTCTAAATTTGACCAGGGGCTGGTGTTGGGTGACCAATCGATTGACTGGCTTTGCCTTCTCACCCCAGCCAGACCTCTGGGAGCAGTTTGTGCTGAGTTTGGGCTGAGAAGATGCTCTGAAACAAATGTGGGCACGTGCTGGGAGCTTTGGGAAGAGGCAAAACAAAGAAATGTTTTGCTATCTTTTTCCTACAGGCAGCCCCCAAACCCTAGTACATGTGCCATGAGGGGCAGTCTAGGGGATTAGAAAGAGTAGTCCTGGCACTGCCTCTTCCTCGCTGGGAGCCTTGGTGGGGCTGGGACCATTCTGACTTCTCCTGTATCTGCAGAGCCCAGCAGAGCCTGACACAGAGCAGGCATCCATTAAGTATGTGTTTATGAATGAACATAACCTCAGGCAACTTACTTCAGTTCTCTGAGCCACAGTTTCTTTACCTGTAAAATGGGGATAATAGTACTACTTAATTCATAGGTTCCTTGAGGATTAAGAAGGACAATCCATGAAAAGTGCTTGAGATAGTGCCTGGCAATATTGGATATTGTTGATAATGATCTCATGTGCCTAGAGAAACGGGTGCTCAGAAGGCAATTGGTTGGTCAATCTCACACAACTAGAAAGTGACAGAGCTAGGAATGGACTTCAGGGTTGTCTGGCTCCAGAATCTGGAGTATTGATCACTGCTGTAGAGCACCTGAGGTAGAGATTGCTAGGTGACCCACAGCATCCATTTTCTCTGTATTTCAAATAATAGAACTTCCACTTTTCAGTGAAGCACATGGCCGGCTAGAATTGACTACATTTTTTGACTCCCTTGTTCCTAGGTGTGATTGTGTAATCAAGTTCTGGCCAGTTAACTGCAGTTGCATATGGTATTTGCAGGAAGCATCCTGAAAAGGGGTGAGCATGTGCATCACCTCCCCTTTCTCCTCTCTGACAGTGGGCATTATGACCTAATAGCCATAGCACCAGCCAGGAGACACCTCAGATCATGAAGTGACTGCAGGAGATGAAGCCCTACATGGTGTAACAACCAGATAGAAGGAACCTGGGTTCCTGACAATGTAGGAGTCAACATATCAGTCTGTTCTTGAAGTCAGAGAGAAACTTGAATCTGTTTAAGCCACTGTTATTTTGGGTATGAACAATTAACACACTGCTTCCCAATGGTAGACTGTCAATAACTAAATGTGCTATACTGTAAGATCGGTCAGACTGTGTCATTTTAAAAATTGTCATGAGGTCAAGCTCTGTAATGGCAGGGCTTTTAATTTATCTCTACTGGGTGTCCACTAACACGTTCCCTGCCAGGCACCGAGCAGGTTTCGTGGTTTTCTGTCGTGTCAGCTTAGCTAAACTGGAACCCCGTTTCCCAGAATTCCCTTCCCTACATAGTTCTAGGTAGCAAGAGCTGCAGGAGATACTTTGTTTGAGATTTGGAAGGTGGCAGTGAAGCAGCAGTCATATTCTTTCTTGTACAGAGAAGGTCAGTGCAGGGCCCGAGCTCATGCTCTTTGTCACTTTTCCGCTGGTTTGCCTTATTGGTGAGGGGCAGTGGCCAAGGCCCCATGGCTCTGTCAGCTCTGACCCCATCTCCTCCTTGGCTTCTCTGAGTTCTGGGCCTGGTACATTGCAGCTCTGTGACAAAAGGCACCAGCATCTCCTAGAGGACATCCAGTCATGAAAGTACGAGTCTTAGAGTGATAATAATCCTTGTGCTTCCAGCTTGTCTTTCTTTCATTTTCACATTATCTTTCTTTCCTCACTGTCTGCCTTGTGGACTTCAGGTTCTAGACTAGACATGAAAACATGCAGAATATCTAGGCAGCTCTCACAATTGGATAAGATCAAATACTTATAATAAATCTCTCATTCTATATATCATCTGGTGTTTCTGTTTCTCTGATTAAATCTCTATAGGAATATAGGTATTCAATAAATACTTATTAAATGAATTAAAAATAATTTATATCATTGGCCCTCTGGTACATGGTACCTGCTAAGGCAGGGGTCCCCAACTCCTGGGCCATGGACCGGTACCAGCCCATGGCTTGTTAAGAACCAGGTCACACAGCAGGAGGTGAGTGGTGGTGAAGCTTCATCTGTATTTGCAGCCTCTCCCCAGCACTAGCATCACTACCTCAGCTCCACTGCAGATCATTAGGCATTAGATTCTCATAGGAGCACTGGTCCCTGGGGCCAAAAAGGTTGGGGACCACTGTGCTAATGGGCAGCTATCTCCACCTGCTTGAAGGCTGTAGCAAGTGGGAGAAGGACTTGAGCTCATTCTCTAAGACCATATGTTTTCTGGCTCTCATGTACACAGCATGTCCATCTGTGTACGAGTGGAATTAGAAGAGGCCAGAGAACTGTAGGAAGCTGGGGGAGAATATAAGATGGGGCCACGGGATAATTTTTTGGGTGGTCTGGATTCAGGTCCCAGTCACTCTGATAATATCCTTCTCTGCCCCAGAATGGGGACCTGAGGTCTGGGGCACCTGTTTTTCTGATTAGCCTTTATAGAATGGACACAGAGAGAAATACCCAAGATTAATGTCTCTGACTCTTCAATCTTACTTAGAGGACTCAAAAGATGTTGATGGCTCCAATGATACCCAGCTTCCTATCAGCTCATGATAAAGATCAAGACCCTTATCTATGTATAAGACTCTCTGACCTGATGAATGCCAACTGGGGTTCTCCTTAAACCCTAGCCTGCATAATAATGTCCCACCTCACTTAGCCTTCACCTCAGTGAAGTTGAATGAATTGGATTTGTAGGTCTATGCACATATAAGTTGTTATCTTCACTTTTTCTGTACCATCAAGATCCTCAGTTTTTAAGATTGACTTTTTCCCCCCCCCCAGGTCAGGAGACTTCCTGAAGTGGGGGAGTCAAGTCCAAAGTTTATTTCCCTTAAGGGAGAGAAGCTGTTTATTTGTCCATCCATCCATTTATCTGTCCCTCCATCTATCCATTTATCCATCAGTTCACATAATCACTTATCCATCCATCCATCCATCCATCCATCCATCCATCCATCCATCCATCCATCCATCCATTTTTTCATGCATTCAACCACTTAACCATCTTTCCAATACTCTTCCATTCTACTCTGAACCAGGTCCTATGCTGGGAGTTGGGGACCCAAAGAGGAATCAAATATATTCTCTGCTCTCTAGCAGTCCTCAGTAAGATAGACAAAGATGATGAAAATAGACCATAAATTATAAATATATAAGTCCCATCTTGAGAAAAGTCAGGAGCTGTGGGAGCACAGATATAGCCCTAACCTAGCTATGGGAGTCAGAAAAGGCTTCTTGGGAGACAAGGCCTTGAAAGACAAGAAGACATTAGCTGTACAGAGAAAGAGTAAAAAAGTCATACAAAGGGAATAGTACGTGCAAAGGCCCAGAGAGGGAAAAATAGCATGTCATATTGTTTTGCAAACTATGTGGTGGGGGTGGTGAAGTGGGATGGGGGAGAGTTCAGAGCTCGAACCTAGTCCATGTTTCTTGATATGCAAATCTGCTCCAGGTTCTTCTGGAAATGGTGGAGAGGAGACAGGAGGGTGGTACTGATGGAGGCCCTAGAGAGCCAGTGTGGCCTGTATTTGGCAGCTGGAACCAGATATAAGTGAGTGCTTACTAAGGCTTTGGGGTTCCTTGGGCAAGAGAAATAAAAAGGCTTTGTTTCAGGCCATCCCACAAGCCAGACATGCATGGGCGCCTAAGGCACAGACTGTGGAGATGGACAAATGGGGTCCACTCTTGACTTTGCACAGATTAAGTAATCTCAGAAAATCACTTTTCTAGTCTCATTTCCCATGGCTCATTGGGGATATATCATTTACCCTAAAGGGCTGCCAATGTTCAGTAAACATTACTTTTCTTCCTTCTCCTTTTTCTTAGAGGATAACTGTAAGTGGTCATTCTAGCTGAGCACCAGAGAGATCACCCTCAGTACCCAGACTTACATTCTCCAGTTCATTTGGATCAGAGTAACTATCTAAAATATAGTTCTGAATATGTCATCTCTTCCTCAAGAGCCCTTAGGAATTCCTCGATCCCACTGCTTATGGAATAAAGCACAAATTTCTTAGGCATTCAAGGAATTCCAGATATCTTAATATAGTTTCTATCTCCTATCCATTCACCCACCTACCTATTTCTCTGTTCAGCCATCCCTCCATCTAGCCACCTATTCACTCAACAAACATCCATTTCTTGTCTCACACTCCCCTACTTCTTTTCTTTCTCTTTATGCTCAGTATTTCTAAATGGCCAGCTTTCTTGGCTTCATGCTTTGGCTCTTCCTTCTGTTCAATGGATAGAGTGGAGGCTATCGCTCCCTTTTGGTTGTCACTTCCTACTCTTTTCTTAATGAATCCTCCTTCCTTGTCAACTGTCCTCCCTCTAGGCTTCTACTCTTAATGGCTTGTCTCGGTATGCGACATACATTTCATAGCATTGTTTCTGGGTCTGTCTGCCACCCACTGACCTCCACCCCAACTCCATCAGGGTGGCCTCTGTGTACAGTTGTTTAGGTTGCGCGCTGCACAAGAACATCCAGCTGAGAGATGTGGCCCAAAGAGGGCTGCCTCCGCCCAGAGGAAGGAGTGCTTTCCCCCGCTAATTATACTGAGGCACTGGCTTTCCAAGTGAGAGTGCAGTGTCTGAGCCCATCCACCAGGGACCCCTTTTTCTATTTCCCACACTGGAGTTATTTGAGCTAGTGTTGGCCTGCCCCGATTCTCAGTTCTCAGAGGCCAAAACCATGTTGGTTTAATCTCTGTTCCCCAGCTCCTAGCACAGCAGCACCAGGCCCCAGAGAGCTCTATGGACACTCTGAGAAAGAAGGAAGGAGAAGGAAGAGGAGACAGAGAAAGGCTATTGGTAGCAAATCTCAGCTCTTGGGGCCTTGGAGGGGCAGGATTCATGCTTACCTGGCAGGAAGAGGAGTCTTCTGGTTCCACGCAGTGGCAGCAGCAGGTTTGTTTGGAAATTCCCCAGTAAGTGGTGTTCTTGGGCCTGTCACCCAGGGACCTCAAGAGCTCACTGGAGGACCTGCAGACCAGAGCTCCTCCAAATATTGTTCTAAACTGATTGATGCCACGCCAGGCAGAGAAGGGGCAGGCATTTTTCATACATGAAAAACAATACATTCTGGGGCCAAAATGAAATTATTTTACATTTATACAATAACAGGCAGGGAGACAAAGATGATGTCTGAGGACATTTAAACCCTCAAAATCATTAGTCACTGTCCCGGTGGGCTACACAAATAAATGATCGATGCACAGAAAAACAAGGCCCTCCGAGGTGTTTGCCCAAGACCACTTATGTGTCAAACAGACTTATTAGATGTGAAGGGAATGATTATTTGTACAAAGTGAAATGAACATGTGCAATAATATTGTAAAATGTTTATTAGTCTAGAGTGTGCTGAATGTTCCTAAAATATATCAGGTTCTCAGCTTGCATTTAATGTACTGTTATAAATGATATCACATCCTTCCAAGCCGATTTTCCGCTTAACGTTAAGCTTCTTTGCTGGGGAAATCGTGTTTTCAGATCTCAAGTATGAAAACATTGTGGGGTTAAACTCTCCCTTCTACTCCCCACCCCCTACTCCAATCATTTACCTCCCTATAAAACTTATCGTGAGTCTGGCTGGGAGGGACAGGGCAGTTGGTCAGGCCAGATGGTGGTTGGAAAAGGAAAAGGGGGTGAGTGAACTATTGTGGTTGGAGCAAGGTTAGACCAGAAGTCCAAAGACTCAGATTTCAGGATCTGCTCACTAATCCCCTGCTGTGCAACCTTGGGAAAGTCCCTTCCCCTCTCTGGGCCCCAGTCATCTCAATCAGAAAATGAAAATACTATCTAAAGAGACTTTCAGAGCTAAACATTGATATATTCTAAGTCCCTGTTTGCTGAGTCATGACTCTACAGGACCAAATGAGATATTGGAAGTAAACAGAGTGCTATAAAAAAAGTCTTATTTTTCCTACGATTTTGGAAAACTTCTACTCATCTTCTAAGGCCTTGCCCAAAGCTTTCTCCTTTGGAAAGCCTTCTCTGATCCCCTAAGCAATCTATCAGTGTGTTTTCTTTGCCCCAACAGCACCTCATTCTGATGTCCCTTAATGTACTTCTCACCCCTAAGCCTTTGGTGTCTCTGTATCTGTGCCATCCAGGCCAGGCACAGAGTTGGTGCTTGGAGAATGATTGCTGGAGGCTGGATAGGGAGAAGCAGAGCTGGTGTGACCTTTAGAGGTTATCTATCATCTGCCCTGCATTTAAAGGTAAGAGTTTTAGTTCCGAAAGGAGAAGGGACCAGCCTAGGTTTGCCTGTCAGCATCATGGAGTTCCAGGGGGAAGCAGGGTATCCTTGGGCTTTCTGGGGAAGGGTCAGGTGGACACTTTCCTACAATCTGTCACCTCTTTACCTGTTATGAACTGTATGTTTGTGGCCTCACCCCAATTCATATGTTGAAACCCTAACCCCCAAAGAGATGGTATTAGGAGGCGGGACCTTTGGGAGGTGGTTAGGCCATGAGGGTAGAACTCTCACAATGGGATTAATGCCCTTCTAAGAAGAGATGCAGGAGAGCTAGCTACCTCCCCCCACCATACCCCATGGGAGGACACAGAGAGAAGGCGCCGTTTGCAGCTTAGGAAGAGGGATCTTACAAAACCTGACCATGCTGGCACCCTGATCTTGGACTTCCCAGCCTTCAGGACTATGAGAAATAAACTTCTGTTGTATAAACCCCCAAGTCTATGGTAATTTGTTATAGAGGACCTAAACTGACTACACCACTACCCAAAAGTGGGGGCGGGGGAGCAGAGAAGTCCAGCCAAATCCAATGTCCTAGGCACTGGGCAAGGGTGGGAGGTAGTGGGAGTAGGCAGTTCTTGGCATTAGGTGAGGGTATGGGGCCAACTTTGTAGGTTGTGGAGGTGGATGGGATACGAGCAATTTCTGGTTTCCTGGCTGAGTCTTTCACAACCCTGCTTCCTGCCATCCTTCCAAGGTTTTCTTGAGGGTCTCCTGTAGGGTGATCTTCTGTGAGTCTAACTTATAGTCCAGGGTCTTTGGGGACCTCAGGCCAGAGAAAACTGACAGCTGGATGTTCATGAAAGAGAGCTGGCCAGCTTTGCAGCTGCATTCATGCAGGCAGGGGGCTGGTTGAGGGAGGTGAGTCTTGTTGAGCCAAGTGGGGCAGAGAATGGAGCCCCCTCCTCTCTTTACCACCTTTCTCCAGAAAGGACTGAAAGCAGTCTACATAGAAGTGTATACTAACATATGAGAGAATAAAGTAAGCCATCAAGGCAAAGATAAAGACGCATAGGAAGATAGGATGGATTCAAGAGTGATTCCTGCTTTAAGGTTCTACATGCTTTTAGAGGCAGGTCATACACTCCATTCTGGGCTTCCCCGCAGAGGGGACACAAGCAGATATGCAATTTATTGTGTCTATGAGATAAACACAGGCCCTTTGCTTAGAAGAAGCATAAATCCCTGTGGTGTCAAGGCCTGAAGGAGAAGTCTCCTGTGATTTCTCAAAAAGAGACAAACTGTCTTCCACAATTACCTGTCGGTAATCTCAGCTGGCCTTTGTTCTTCCTCTTCCTTTCTTCTCATTTGTTCCTCCTCCTCTTTCTCTTCCTATTAATAAAAGCTTAGTAAAACAGGCCTGGGGACACAAAAAGAACTGCTTATGATCAGGTTGACATCAAGGTAACCATTAGGGCGCTTGAAGTGGAGGGATAGACTCCACAAATGTTCTTCACCAACTGGCTGGGCAGCAGTGGGTTCAAGTGCAAAAGTGCAAAGGTGCAAAAGATTGGCCATATGGAATATTTTTTACTGAGTACCCTGTATGTGTCAGACATTTGTTAGGCATGTTCTACCTCAACTCACGTAACCCTCATAACCTCCATTCAAGGTGATTCATCTTGTTCTCAAGGTCATGGTTAGCTTAGAGAAGACGTGTGTTTGGTGCTAGGTCTTTGGACCCCCAGCTTGCACCAGCAGCCCCACTCTCTTATGATCTTGAGCATGCCTATCGTCTTGCATTTCAGTTTCCCCATCTGTATGGTGAAGGCCATTTGTTCCCGAAGTTCCCTTCATTTGTTGCTTGACTCTCTGAGCACCCCCTCTGTAGTGGGCTGGGGTGGTGGCAGAGGGTGGGGGCACAGGGACTGCCTATTGTTTTGCCCTAACTAATGTGTGTTGTCCTCCTCATCTCACCTCTTGCACAGAGGTTCCTCCTGCCTAAGTGCCTTGTAACTGGTCCCTGGACTACGCCTCTCAATTCCCTGGCCTGGAGAGACTAAGGCTCACCTGGTCTTTGCATTTTGCAGGCAGGCATGGAGGCTCACGATTTAGCACCTGAATCAACTTCTGGGGCTGCTGTGGGTAGGCCAGGCTAGGTGGTAAGGAGGACAATTGAGAATTGGGGCAGAATATTCTTGTGCTTTAAATCTTTAATCACAATATAATCCAGAGCCCTTACCTAGTCCTTACATGACTGGACCCCTGCTGACCCTCTGACCTATTTCTTCTAGTTACCCAGATCACTCAGGATCCCTTCACATCAGACATCCCTTGTAGCTTCTGCATTAGTGAAAGCTACCCAGGCTACTGTAACCGATAAAACTCCTAGGTCTCTGTGCCTTAGCCCAAAAGTTGATTTCTTGCTTACATTCTCCTGGTCCATGTGGAGATTCAGGGACCCAGGAGAATTCTGTTTCATGGCCTAGCCATCCCCTAGGGTGCTGGAGTTCTCTGTACTCCACTGGCTGATGAAGGCAGAGGAATAGAGGAGTGCAGGGTGGGTTTTCTGTCCCAGGCCTGGGGGGTGGCACACATCACTTTACTCACATTCTATTGACTGGAACCCAGTTATGTGGCACATCTAACTGCACAGGAGGCTGGGAAATGTAGTCCAGCTGTGTCCTCAGGATGAAGCAGAAATGTGGTTGGTGAATGGCTAGTCAGTCCCTGCTGCAGCCTCCAGAGCCTTTCATTTACCTTCAGAGGCCTAGAGGATGGGCAGGCAGAATTAGCACCCCATTTCACAGGCCCAGATTGGCTGTCCACCTTGCCCAAAGTCACTTAGCAAATGGGTGGCAGAGACCATGTGTCTTGGCCTTCCAGCAGGAAGCAGCCCAATCTCCCCAGCCTGACTCCCCACTCTTCACAACGGGGAACTCCCTTAAGGCTCTTTCTAAGCTCCACCTAGTGTTAGGGGTCACCAGGTCAGACGGCAGCTTCTGGAAGATAAAGCCAGGTCTGTGCATCTCTGCACCTATCCCAGTGCATGGAATTGGGCCTGATGTGGGCCTAGCACAGAGGACTGAGCAGGGAAGGGGGTGTTGAAATCATGGACAGCTGAGAAAAGATGAGTTAGAAGAAGGAAAGAGTGAGTGAGGAATGAGTGGGTGAATACGTGGGAGCATCTCCTGAATGAACAAATGAACTTCTCATACCATGGCTGGGTGAGCTTTTGGAGTAGTCAGCCTATGTCATTCTCCTCCTGAAATCCCTTTAATGGCTTCCCATTGAAGGCAGAATAAAATTGTAATTTCTTACCTCAGCCCTATGTGATTGGGACTCTCCCTGCTGGCTCTCCAGCCCTACCTCTTCTCGCTCATCCCTGTGCTCCAGCTTCACTGGTCTGCTTTGATCAGTGGGAACAGTGAACACATTCCTGCCTGAACATGGTGGCTTTTGCATACCCCTCCAGGTGCACTCTTCACCCTTCTCCACTGCCCAGCACCCCGAGCTGACCTGTGTGTGTTCCATCAGAAATTTCCCTTGTAGTCTGGCCTCCAGCTGTGTTCTGTCAATGGGAAGGACCTGTAGAAAATCAGAAGGAGGGAGCAGAGCAGGGTCAGGATATTTATTCCTGTGCCTCTCTCCCTATAGGTGGCCTGGGCTGGCTGTGTCCCTCACCAAAGGCCATGACTTCTCTAAGTTCCAGCCAATCCCCCACCCCTTCCCTCTTCCTTTCAGAATGGTAGCAGTTTTGCTGCTTCTGGGCCCCGGTTACTGCTCTGTCCCTTGTGTTTTTCTATATCTTCTCCTTTCACAGAGCTTCTCTGTAAGGAAACCTTCCTTGTGTTCTGTTCTGAGTGTGCTCCCTATTTCCTGTTGGGATGCTGACTGATGTGCCACCCATCTCAGGGCCTCCATACTTGCTATTCCCGCTGCCTAGTATGCACCTCCTGCAGGTCTTTACACGGGCAACTACTTTTCAAGTTTGAGATCTCAGCTTGACTGGCACCTTCTCAGAGAAGCTCTCCCAGAGAAGAGTCACCTCTAGCCAAAGAGAACCCCAAAGGTAAGTCACAGTCTCTTTTCTCTGAATTATTTTCTTCCTTGTACTTATCAGTATTTGAAATGTTGGTCTGTCTTGGAAGCTGCATGAGAGCAGAGGCTTTATCTGTCTTGTTTACTTCTGTATCACTTGAGCCTCGGATGGTGTCTAGCACATAGTAGGAACTGACTGCAAATGTTTGTTGAATTTATAAATGAGATGAATGTAATGTTCAAATCAGTGAGAACATAAATGAATGAATGCATGGACTGGCAAGTAAATAATTTGAACTAATTTAAAGGATGAATGAATCGCACGAATATGTAACAAATGAGTGAACGTGTAGATGTGTCAGTGAAGGAAGGAAATAGTAAGTGAATGACTCCAAGAATGAGTGAATGGGCTTGTTTGAAGAGTCAATGGGAAGGCCACTTGTTTCTGTCCTCTTGGCAGAACAGTGGCCTTTTGGAACCCAGGAGGTGAGGTGGTATCCTTGATGCATGTGTGTGTGTGTGTGTGTGTGTGTGTGTGTTTGTGGCATGGCAGGGTGCCTACTACGACAGACTCCACTCACCTGATGGGTGGTCAGCAAGGATGCACCTCCTCTGCCCCCACCTGAGCAGCACCCTCAGGTTTTGGGACCTTTGCTTCCCTGCCTCAAAGTGGCTCTTTTTCCAACCAGAGTCTTTCTCCTGGAAAGTTCTCCTGGGAAGGGCACACGTATTAGCCATTTACTCCTGAATGCAGATTTGTGAGAATTGCCCATGCAGCCAAACAGTCATCTTCTCCAAGAAGGCTTTGTGCCGACTGAGCCAGTCTGAGTCCACTCACCAAGGGGCTGGTGGTCCCCTGGGGGACAGTGAACAAAGTGGGGTCTGCCTCATGGGCTGTGGGAGCTCAGCAGAGACTATACTGTGACTTCTCACCTCAGTGAGGGAAGACAATACAGGGCAACTTTGAGACTTGAGGAGGGAAGACAGTGCCCAAGAGGGTTGAGAGGATGGTGGGAAGGCCAGAGACACCCTTTATCAGCCTGGTGTCGCAACAGTGTCTGCTGCCTGCTTTTTTCACTGCTCTTCTAGGCAGGCAAAGTCTTTTCTCATCCCTGAGCTCATGTAACCCTCACCCAGGGCAGAGAGAGGAAGTGACTTGTCTGTGGTCACACATGGAATCCACATTTGCCTGTCTCTTCTCCAGACAGAATCCCCCAGCACCTCGCACAAGGCCAGGAGCTCAGTGAGAGCACAAGAAAACCAAACCACATCGAATTGAACATTGTTTCTCTGATCTGGCTGTCAGTGTGTGTGTCTAGAAGAATTGCAGAATCTCTCTGTTATGAGTTGAATTGTGTCCTTCCAAAATTCATATGTTGAAGTCCTAACTTCTAGTACCTCAGAACATGACCTCATTTGGAGCTAGGGTCTTCACAGAGATAATTAAGTTAAAATGAAATCATTAGGTGGGCCCCAATCCAATGTGACTGGCGTTCTTATAAAAGGAGAAATTTGGAGACAGAGGCTCACACGGAGAGAATGCCATGAGATGAAGGGTGGTGCTTCTACATGCCAAGGAACACCAAAGGTTGCCAGCAACCCACCAGAAGCTAGGGGAGAGGCATGGAACAGATTCTTGCTCACAGCTCTCAGAAGGAACCAACACTGCTGACATCTTGATTTTGGACTTCTAGCCTCCAGAACTGTGAGACAATAAATTTCTGTGGTTTAAGCCACCCAGTTAGAGGTATTTTGTTATGGCAGTCTATGGAAATTAGTAAACTCTCTCTGGGCTGCAGGCTTCTAGAGCTTTAGAGATGATGACCTACTGTGTGTAGGCTTGGTGAGGCAGTGCAGTGTGGTGGAAAGAGTAGGCTGGGGGCTGGGTACTAGGACTGAATTCCAGGCCATTTCTGCTGCTGACTTTGGCTCAGTCTTCCTGCTTATGGTAGGGGTGGGACTCCAAGATTTTTGGGATCCCTCCTAGCCCTGACTTTCCCTACTTGAGGAGCAGCGAGGAGGAGGTCCAGAGAGGTTCGGTAGCCCAACTCAGGTCACCTAGAATGCTAGCAGGGAGTAGGTCTGGGAGCTCAGCCTTCACTTCTTGCATGGTGATTGCTCTTTTGCCCTTAATAGCTCCTAGCAGAGGCCATAGCAAGCCTAATCTACTCCTCTTCTCAGCCTCTGGGTGGCCTTGGCTGCGTGCGTGCGTGCGTGCGTGTGTGTGTGTGTGTGTGTGTGTGTGTGTGAAAAGGCCTAGCTGTTTGGAAAGGTGTCTTCCTGCAGGAGGGAGCAGTGAGTAGGGCCCTGCTGGTATCCCATGAGTTCCAGTGCAGCCTCCACAGGCTGCCTGCATGGAAGGTCTGGGTGGCCTGCAGCTCTCGGACCCACTATGCAGAGGCATAATATGTCTTTGTCTGGCCAGGCCTTCTGAGGGCCACTGAAGCTGATCACATGCCCCTCCATTATTTTCTTGGGGTCCCTGGTGGGAGGCTCAATGCCCTGGCTGTCTTTCTGACTTCCTTTCTGCTTGCCTCCAATGCTCTCTGAGAGCCAGTCCATAGACGCAGGCCACTCAGCACCAAATGGACAGCAGCATCTTAAAACCAACAATTTGCAGTGATCAGATTGCTGCAGAGTGGCTCTCTGCTCCCCTGCCTTTCCTTGACTGCAAGGCTCTATCCAAGGAAGGTCACCAGTGAGGTGTGCTGCAAGGCTCAGCCCCCAGCCAGGGCTGTGTAGGCTGTTCTCAGTTATTAATTTCATGGAGCTAAAAAGGGAGAGAGGAGAAGCTGGTTAGCAGAATTAGAATTTACAAAGGTTCCATGTTTGAAAACATGGAATTAAAAGGTTACTTCCTGAGTGTGTTGGGTGGTGAAATTCTTTGTATGTTGTTGCATAGGTTTTTGTTTGTTTGTTTCATAGTTCTTTGTATGAAAAGAATCTGGAGGTCATAGTGGTATCCAAGCTCAGTACAAGCTGACAATACCAGAGCAAGGAAGCACAACTGAGGCTACATTAAGGAGGGTATGTTTTCCTGAGCAGAGAGGTAACAAATCTATTGTTTCTCACTCATCTGATTCCCTATTACACAACATAGAAATTATGCCTGAAAAACCTCCAGTGACAAGGAGTTCTCTCCCTTTTGAGGCTGCCCTATCTGTTAAAAAGCTCTTCCTTGTATTCTGTCTCCTTGTGATTTTATTCAATAATATTTTTCGAGTACCTACTAAGTGCCATACTGCTTTTATCTCTGTTCTTTGATACTCATTAAGCTTATCTGCTCGCCTATCTTCTGAAAGTCTTCTGTGTTTTCCAGAGAGTGACCCCCATCTTTCATGTATTCTCTTCTTTAGGGAGGACAGCTCTTCCTCCATCATCAGTTTTTCCCAGGAGGTGGCTTTGAGAAACTTTCCTTCTGGGTTATGACACTATCATCTGCCCATTAACCTTATCTTGAATTCCATGTGGAGCCTGGTGAGATCGTCATCTTGTTTGGATGATGATATACCTGTTGATGCAATCAGAAGTGGGGGGCTCAGGTCCTGCGAACCCCTAAGCCTCAGTGGCCAGAGCTTGTGATCTGGGATGTTTCTTTGGCAATGGTTCATTCATCCTCTCCTGAACAGACTTGCATTAACTCATACAGTGAGTTGGGGAGTGGAGCTCCCATCCTGGCTACAGCCTTTCCTTTCCCCCTCCTCCTTGCTGTTGTACCAGAAGTGATGCCTCCCCTAGGCACCCAGAGCAGAGCTTTCCAATTTCAACTTGTCTACGCTGAAAAGAATTAATTACTTGGAATGACCTACAGCCTAGCTCAGAAAATCTCTTTCTTTCTCTAGGACTCGGTTTCCCTATGTGTAAAATGAGAAGGGCTGGCCAGCTCCTCTCCAGAGCCCCCCACCCCTGCCCTGATATCTGTTGTGCTGAGTGCATGATGTGGGCATTTCCTCTCCCATGACCCGCCAGTGAGATCGAGGTTTTGGTGGCGCCACTCACATCACACACGGTGTGGGCGGCCCCTATTCTGCTGAAACCTCTGTCAGGGAGTCAACGGAGAGAAAAGTCCTCCCCCTACCACCCATGGATTTCAGGGAGGGCACCCTCCCAGAGGGAGAACAAATGTTAGCATCCACAGGGTCACCACTTGGAGGTGCTCAGATTAGAACTAATCAAAGGCCAGGAAAATGTGCTTTTGTTGGTGAATCCCCTTGGCCCAGGAGCAAATCTCCATCTTGGCAGGAGAGACTCTTACTTGATCGGGGCTGAGTTCTATGAGCGACTATAAATTCTCAGTAAAACAGCCCCGTTGGGCCTAATTTCAACCACTTAACCCAGAGGTTGCATTCTTGAAGCGTTCTGCCAAACGTGTTCTCTGGGCTCAGGAGACCACAGCTCCTGAGCGCTCTTGCACAAAGCAGCTGCATTGCTACCAGCCTTTCTATTCTCACCTGCCTGAACATGAGCTTGCAACTTGAGGTCCCCCAAACTCTTTTCCTTACCTCTCCCACATGAGGGACCCTCCTAGGGTGGCTCCTCAGCAAATGCAGATCTGTGCTGGCCACCCCTCCCCTTGTCATTTTGAGACGAAACAGTTGGACAACTTGGTGAAAACCTGGTTAGCTTGGGGATCCCTGTCTAAGCTCCTTCCTATTTCAGTCAGATGCTAAGTCAAGTTGGCTGAACAACAGCTGAAATGGGCAAGCAGGGCCCAAACTCCTGGTTAACTCAGTTAAATGTCAGTTGGTTGGTCCAAACAGTGCCAAAACAACCCACCAAGAAGTGGGTACCTTCAAAACAATTGGGCCAAACTATGATAAAACATCGACTCAGTTTGAATAACGAGTCAACGTGGTCAAATTATACCAAAGCAGTTGCTCAACTTAGTCAAACAAGCAATCAACTTGATCAGAACAATTCTCCAACAACCTGTCTTTAGAGTTAAACAAAGGCAAAGCACAGAACAAACTCAACAATTAACCATTAGGTTAGACAATGCCAGAACAATGGGTCAGTTAAGTCAGATGATAGCAACACACCCTGTCTGTTGTACACAGCCAATTGGATGCCTCAAAAAATGTCCAAATGTTTGGATTAATTCACTCAAACATCCAGTCAGTTCAATCAAACCCAATCAACTCAGTTAATGAATGCCAAAATACCCACCCTGCTTAAACAGCCAATCAAATGAGTCTAACTGTGACAGAACAACTGGTCAACTTGGTGAAACCACCAATCATCAGAGCCAAACAAGCAGTCAAACCAATCAAACGAAGCAAAAACAACAGGTCACACTGGTCACCAAGCAGTAACAAAACACCCACTCCGTTCTGTCAAACAACCTCTCAAGCAGGAGAAGCTGTGTCTAAACATTCAGTCAGTTCTATGAAGAGCCAGTTACCTCAGTACTGTGAAACCAAAACAACCACTTAACTTGGTTAATTAATGACAAGGCCAAGTACTCAGAGAGCACCTCTGCTCTGTCCAGCATCCCCAGGCCAGCAATGCCTGCAGAGGTGGTTGACATAGCCAGCTGAATGGTTCACTTCTTTGTACTTCACCAGAAGTACATCAGTTCAGTCTCAAAACATCCAGAAAGAAATCAGACCTGTCACAGGATTGGGTAAATAAACTCTCTAACTTGGAGATTGAATTTCCTGGAAAGAATGGTCACAAGCGGAGGGGGAGAAGATTTGAGAAAGCTCTTTCTGTCCCTTTCCCTGGCCTGCCGTGGGAAGAAGTCCCCACCAGTGTCCCTTCTTGTAAAGGTATTTGAGATGGGTGTACTGTTTTTTTAGTGACCAGACCTGCAAGGGGGTGAGGCTACTCAGTGCCTGCAGCGACCTGGTGGTGAGCATGACCCTGTGTGTTTGTTGGCTTCGTTATTTCTCAGAGCAAGACATGAGCCTATTTTCCAGGGACTGAGGCCCTCACTGGGACTAGAACTCTCCTTATCATGTCCAGGAGCTCTGGTCATCATTCATTATGAGCTTAATAATGACAATAACACTATTGAGCTTTTACTGAATACCAGGCACTGGGCTAAGAAGCCCTTTTCACGCTCATCACATGTTATCTTTACAAAGGTCAATGAGGTCAGCACTATTATTACCATCCATTTTATTGATGTGGTTTATGGGGGCTCACAGAGTAAAGAAAGTTGTCTAAGGTCACAGAGCTATTACATGGCAGGGCCAGGATTCAAAACCAGCTCTAACTTTAGGAGCCATCTGTGTCTTCAAAATACTTGTTGAAAGAAAAGATGAAGGAATGAATTGGCTTGAACTGCAGTGCATGGAAGTGAACTATGTGATAGTGTGACACACTGAAGATGTGAAAATACATAAGAAGCTCATGATGTATCTGTTATTTGCGGTGGATGGGAGAGAAGAGATACTTTATTTTGGTGTGGACAGGTTGGAAGCATGAAATTCAGAAAGCACACTCTCAGCTTACAGTCTAGCCTGGTGCTGGACTTGCCCAGGATGCCAAATGGATATTACTCATTCCCCCAGAGGCCAGTGGGTCCTGGGGTCACTGGACCTACAGGCAGCCTTGAGGTCTGGCTTGTAGGATAGAGGGCAGGTAACTTCCTGAGATTCGCCCAATACTCCCCACTAAAAGCCCCCTTGGCACCTGCCCCCAGTACCTGGGCAGCAGGTCTCAGCACACTACGGACCACAGTTGACACCCTCCCTTCATTCAAGGGAAGTCATGTTGACTCACTCCCACATTAGGCACAGACCATTTTATTGAACGCTAATGCAAATCATCAGGGCAGGAAATGTCGTAAAGAGAAAAGTAATCTTCTGACGGAAAAATAAATTATCAGCAGTGTTCCGAAGGAAAAGAAACATTCTTAAATAATTTCTCTTGCTGTTGGTATTGGCTGGCAGTGTGGGCCAGCCAAGCAAATGGTAATTTCCAAATTAGATTATACATTATGTCATATTAGTTTTATATTAGAAAAACAAACGGGATCAGAGGAGAAGTGCCAAGGCTGGCGGTGGTACTTGTCACATGACTGGCTGCGTTTCCACTGCAGAATGTTTAATGATTCCGGGAGAGGTGAGAGAGCAAACATTCAGACCAGAAGTGGGGCGGGCTCTCTGGGAGGGAAAAGACAGCCCCCAGGCCAGGCTTCTGTGAGAGCGGGGAGCAGCCAGGATGGGGAGACAGGGAGCGCCTTCAGAGCACTGTCATATCCTCCACTTTTGGGGGATCTAGTCCCTCATGGAGGGGCTGGTCCAGAGCCCTGGCTTCTGAGTGAGGAGGCACCGTTGCCAGTAAACGCTCATGGTAGTAGCAGGTGGAGGTGCCAGTGTGTTGTCCCAAGAAAGGCTTGGTGGGGTCTCGTTGGTGTCCCCATTCTCCTGTAGAACTGTCTTTGGGAAGTGCAAAGCCAGGGAAATGCAAAGAAGGCAGACCTTAACCCAGGTCAGCTTCCCTTTACTGAGGGTGATTTACCTGTACCTTTTATTTACTGCACATAACCACTTCAGCAGGCCACAGTGCAGGTAGAAACTCAGAGCCAGAGCCAGAGGTTAGTAGCTTGTCTAAAATTACATGACTGGGAGTGGCAGAGCCTGCACGTGCACTGAAACTGCTGATGGCTTGCAATGTCGCCATCATCACACAGTTGAATGATGCTGTGTCAACATGAAATGAGACGTCTCCGTGATTGGAATGCCTGTGAGTGGTGGAGGGCAGAGGATGACGGGTTGCTGGTCCAGAGGGTTCCTGCAGCCACCGAGGTATTAGACACCCTGACCTCTACAGCCTCTTTCTCCCTAAGACTGTAGCTCTGATTTCTTCACTTGATTGTGTGTAAATTTAGGTAAATGTCTTATACTGTGAGATTCTCAAGGGCAAGAATTTTGTTTGATTATTTCCAGATACTTTGTCCCTAGCACAGAGCTTGATACAGTTATTGATGGTCAAAGTGCTGACAGGAAAAGCCAATCTAGAACTGGATAGGGGTTTAAGGTCAGAGTTTACAGAGCTCTGATGTCTGCCAGGTTGGCTCCTGGCCTGTGACAGGCATTGCTAATCACTCACAGTACTCCTGCCCTTACAGTTCTTCTCAAGCTGCCACACTAACCCATCAGCATTGGCACTGAAAGGAAGCCTGTTTGCCACTTTTGATCAAGCCCACCTTCTAGTTTGCAACTGAGAGAACAGACAGCATATGGAGAGAGAGGCAACATGTCTGAAGTCAGACAACTAGTTATGGAGAGAGCATCTGGAACCTACTTTCCAGAGTACATATGAGGTTAAAAGAGAAGATGGGTTAATGAGCACGTATCTGTCAACCATAGCGTGTGCCCAGCTCTGATTGCATGGCGTCTGGATAAAGAGATAAAGTAGAATCTAGGGGCCAACCGGGCAGCCATATAGGCTAGAAGTCCATGACTTTGGATGTTTCAAATTCCTCAGGAGATCTAGGTTCTAGTTCCAGGTCTTTCCCTTTGGCAGCCTACCTCCTCTCTGAACTTCAATTTTTCCATCTTTTAAATGAGATTAGGCATAGTGCTCAAACTCTCAAAGGCATAAAATCTCTCTGGCTCTAATTTTTCAGGATCCTGTGTCCCACAATTCAGCCCAGATCCTCCCAAGACTCCGCTGTTCCTTGGGGTGAGTCAGGAACCCTGGGAAGCTGCAGTAATGTGCTTAGACCACGAGGGGGAGAGGGAGCATTCCACATGATTCCTGCTTAGCTTCTGTTCTGACCCCCCTGGTGGCCTGGAGGATTACTGCTCTTCCTGACTTGCTTCCTGTGTCCTCCTGGAGTACTCAACTCCTGGGGATTATCAGATTTGAAAACACGTGTATTCACTCACCAAGTACTTTTTGAGTCCCTCCTCTGGGCTGGGCCTTTTGCTGGGTACTGGGAACCCTATCTCTGTCCTTAGAGGAGCTCCCAGTGCAGTGAGGGGGCAGAAATGGTGGCCATCCCAAAGCAGCATGTGCTGACTAAGGTAGTGGAGGTCCCATGGAGATGCTGGAGAACCTTCCTGGTAAGTCTTCCTGGGAAAAGTGATGTCGGAACCTAATCCTGAAGGATGAGGCAGAGTTTAGCCAGAGGGGCAGGGGGAGTGCGTATATGCTCCGGATAGAAAAACAGCACCAGCAAAGGCCCAAATCTAGGAGACAGAGTGGGTAAGACGCAGCTAGGGAACTGTAGGTAGTGCTGCAGATTGCGGGGCAGGACTGTGTTTGTGAGAGGCAGGGGAAGGGAAGGTGAGCAGGGGCAAATGTTCATTCGCTTAAAAATATTTATTTACTATTTACTGAATGCCAGGTTAAATAGTGAAAGACCTTGTATGATGTTCCCAAATCCCAAATAATTTTCCTTCCTGAGCCCTGGCCTGTGTGCCTGTAACATTTATAATAAGAATTTGTTTCTAAATTTAGTTAATTATTGTTTGGCTTTTCCTGTCTCCCCATGGGGATGGCTACACTAGAGGAAGTTGGGAGAGGAAACTAACCTCAGGACTGGGAATAGCATCAGGGACATTGCAATCCAGGATAGGTAAGATTAAAAGGGCAGGAGCTGAGGGCATGACCTGGCCACCTGGCCTCTGCTTTCTCTGCTTGGCTGTCCATGTCTCTGTAAGGCATGAGATCCAGTAAACCTCACTCCATCTAGAGCTGCCCTCTTCACCAATCTCTGTGGTTGGTCCCATGCCTGGATGTGTTTGCTCTAGAGGGAAGGGTGTTTGCAGGCTTGGAGTCAGGGCCCTACTTAGGAGCCTAAGGTGGGGAGATGGGGAACATCCTGGTCCCGTTGTGCAGAGGCTGGAGTGGAGTAGTCAGAGGGGCAGGAGGGCAGAGAGGACCCCTAGGGCAAGAGCTTTCTGAAGGAAAGTTCAGAGTGGGGAGGAGGTGGTGTCTCAGTCAGGAGACAGAGTGCCCTACAGCCTCCTGCCAGCCCCTTGCCGCAACTCAGTGCAGGCCCAGACTCTGGGAGAGCAGATCCTGGTGGAAGGCGAGCGAGAGGAAGCCATCACTAAATGCTCAATCACACTGTGCCAGGAACTTTGATAGCATTCTCTCCCACTAAAGTGCCTCAATAACCTTGTGAGAGAAGGCGATTGCAACATACTATATTGAGGCTGGGTTTGGTAGTAGTGGCACAAACACAAAGCGGTTAAGTTGCCCAAGGTTACACAGTCAGAAAGTTGTGCCATTGGAATTAGAACTCAGTGTGACTGACTCTACTGTCACTTGTTTTTGCAGTGTCACTGTGGCTCTTGTGTTTCATGCCTCCCTCATTTCCTTAGTGCGGTGGGCCACATCCTCCCCTATCTTCACACGCTAGTCTCCGTCTGGAATGCCACCCCTTCAGTCCAGATTCTTTACCTGGTGATATTCTTATTTTTTTAGGTCTGGTTTATATGTTATTTGTGAAAAATTATTTGATCCTTTCAGATAGATTTTATTTTGTTCATCATATGTCCACCCTCCACCTTCCACTATCCATCCCTTTATACTTTAACTTGTTCCAGTAGGATTTCCGGCTGTCTAGGTAGAGTTAGTCTCTGCCTCCTCTGTGATCCCACGGCACTTTGTAAACAGATGAGCATCACCACACTTGATCACATGGATTTGTTCACGCACCTGTCAATCCACCAGCCTGAGGTCCTTGGGCAATGTCCCTGCCATTGCCCAGCAGACAGAGTCTCCTTCCTGCCCACCTCACCCTGACTCTCTTCTTTTGTACAGAAGGTTTCTTAAATTTGGCCCGTCCTCAAAGAGAGACTTTTCAACGTCTGCAGTGACTTTGGGTTGAGAATAAGAGCATTTTTATTGTTGTTATTGCCAAGCGTGACACTTGCAAACAGCTGCTGTGAGATGGGAGAACTGAATTGCAGACACCACTAACAAATGGTTTCATTTGCTTTCACCAGGACCATGGGATGATCCTAGAACTTTAGAGAAATCTGGACATTTTAAGGACCCTATGCTCACATCATCAGCCTTGGTTCAGTAAATCTTTGCTCAAAATGGGGCGAGGCACAGTGGTTAGTGTGTTTCTGGGGACTCATGGAGGGATGTTGGGGCATGAGCTAGTCATGGGTGGGGATGGGTTGAACATTAGTCAGTTTTTTCCTAAGTTATGTTGTGGTAACAGACACACCAAGCATGCCCCAAATAGGGGCTTTACAATAACAAGTTTACTTTTCGCCCACATTATATTTTGTCTGTGGCTGTGGCTGTGGGCTGACTGCGGCACTGCTCCATGTGTCCTCTTTATTCCAGAATCTTTGCAAAGCAGCTGTCCCTATTTGGGACATGACATACTCAGGGCAGAGAGCAAAAAGAGAAATGGCTGAACATGCAATAGCTCTTAATGTCACTTTCATTCACATTCCATTGCCCAAAGCAAGACACAGGGCTGAGTCAAAGTAAACCCCTCCCATAGGAGGTGTGACAGCTACCTGGCAGTGGGTAAGTATGTAGACACCTCTTATGGGAAAAGGGCAGTGACTAATCAGGAGCACGAACATAACCTGTCACAGGCCAGAGCTGTGGTGCAGACTCAGGCCAGCTGCCTCCAGCAACCTTGTGTGGCCCAGGCACATGCTCTCTAACTTTAAGAATTTGTGATGCCTCTGGAGAAAAATGATCCCCAAATTGGACATAAAAGTGTGGCTTAGGCTGTGAGGGTTACATAAGAGTGCAGAGAAAGGAGGGGTAGGTGGGGATGAACTGGTCAGGAGACTCTTCTATCTTTTGTCCTACTTTTCTTTCAGGGTCTAATTTTAAATGTTACCTCCTCTAAGAAGCCCTCTGGGATTGACCCTCTGAGCCGGGTTTGGTGCTCTTCCTCTGTGCTCCAATGCCCTTTTGCTTTTCTCATGTCATACCTACTTCACTGTGTGTGATGTCTGTTTACGGGAATCCCCTGAGAGTGGTGACATGCTGGAACCAGCTCCTACATGCTCATGAGAGTTAATAGTGTTCGTCCCTTCTCAGCTTCATGTTCTTTCAGTGGCATCATGTGAGCAACTTGAAATTTACCATATAGGAGTATTTAGATCACAGAAAGCAGCAAATGCTACCAATAAGAATGATCCTGCTCCCCTGCCCCCTGCCCCCAGAGATCAGTTAGATCAGTTGTTAAATACTTGCCCTCAGCCATTGCCCTGGAGTGTGGACAACAAGAGGGCAGGGATGTGCCTTGCTCACCTCTGTCTTCCTGTAATGACGGGGACACTGGCTGCTCCACCAGGAATGATTCACTGGAGAAGTGAATGTACTTCTGGATAGCAGAATAGAGAGCATTGAATAAATGCATGTGTGGCTGGACTGGAGTTCCTGTCTGCATCTATTTTCCTCCTGGAATATCCTTCTTCTCCCAGGCCCCTGGCTCTGTGCTCATTGCTGCAGGGGAGGTATGTGACAGGGCAGAATGCAGAAGGCCTGCAAACCTTTCTGGCCTTTGTTCTCCACATTTCTGAGCTTTTGGAATTGAGAGTGTTTACAGAGGAAGTAAAGGAAAACGATGGATAAACAGAGTGTCTTGAAGAAACATAAAGGGGAGGAGAGGAGAGGAGTGACCAAGCCCACGTGTCCTAAGCAGCTTTGCTGGGAGGTGATAAGAGCCCGAAAGAAGTTATGGGATGCATCCAGGACTCAGAGCCCTGGAGGTGGCAGAGGGTGGCCAGATGTGCAGGGTCAATCAGTGGGGGTCAGTGCTCAGAGAATAAGTGCCATGCTCCTACCCCCATACCTTGACATCATGAAGATCCCCTAAATGTGGAATGACCCCAGAAACTTGGGATAAAAATTTAGGTCATAGGAAACAAAGAAAGTGACATTTTTGCATTGCCAGGTTTATACTGCTGCTCACGAATGATTTAAATCAGAGGTTGGTGTAAGTTTTCCATAAAGGGCCATATAGTAAATAGTCTTAGCTTTGCAAGCCATACAGGCTCCATCATGCTATTAACTCTGCCATCGTAGGGCAAAAGCAGCCACCAGCATACATAAATGCATAGGCATGGCCATGTTCCAATAAAACTTTATTTATGGTTGCAAACTTAAGTTTTATATAATTTTCATGTGGTTTAAAGTATTCTTTTGATCTCCCCCCACCCCAACCATTTAAAAATGTAAAAGGCACTCTCAGTCACCGGCGGTGGCCGGTTGAACTTGGCACGTGGACTGTAGTTGACTCTAATCCAGATGACTGAGTGCGTGGAGAGGCTTGTCTGTCAGCAAGCTAGGAGGGTACAGGCGCCTGGACAGAGGGGATGGAGAGCACCTTAGCTGAGGAGCGAAGCATTAACATGTCTGGAGGGAGGATGCCCCTTCTTCTCTGTCTTTGTACCCTCTTTCCCTGGCTCTATTATGGATTCCTTAGCTCTTGTGCATTCTGCAGCCATCCAAGTTGCTTGCCTGTAAGAAGTTGGGCCCGCCATGGGGCAGCTGGCCTAGCAAGACAGGAGGCTGGCCGTGTTCAGTGTCTGGGAAATGAGTGTGGACACGGCTTGGGCCCAGTGGGGCGGCCCACCCTGGTCTGCCCAGATCAGATTCCCAGTGGCGTCTGAGCACTATAAACATAGCGGCTGGACAGGCCACCTCTCCTGAGGCCCACTGGAGGCGGCCCTACACAGGAGGAAAGCAGGATTGGGGCTGACAATTTGACATAAACCACGGGGCAGTGTCCGGCGGCTGGGGAAGCCCAGAGACTCCCCTCCCCAATACCCCCACGCTCATTCTAGGGGCAGCTGCTCCCAATTATATTCCCCTGTGGAGCCAGGGGTCTTTGGAGTGTGGAGGCCCCTGAGGGGTCCCTTAGTTAACTCTCCTGGCAGGTGTGGGGAAACTGAGGCCCAGCAAGCAACAGACACTTGCTCCATGCCAGGCAGTTGTTGCAAGACTGGGGCTAGAAGCTTGGTCTCTAGCCTCCCAAGACAGGGCTCCAGAACCCTCCCAGGGTGATCTGAAGAAGAAAAACCCTGGTGGCTCCTGGGACCCCGCCCCTCAGCCTTCAGCTGCCCTTCAGTGGAGGTTCTTTTGGATTCACCAAGGAATACTGAAGTCAGGAGACCTGAGCATCAAGCCCACTGTCGGCTGAGGGGCCTCATCACACCCCTTGAGTTTGAGAATAGTCATTTCCAGTGAGGAAACAGGTCGGGAGTGGTAAAGTGACTTAACCAATGTCACTTGGCTCATCAATGGGAGAGCCAAGATTCAAACCCAGGCCCCTCAGATTTCCAAGTCTACGTTCTTCATAGTGATCCCTGGTTCCAGCTCAAGCCCTGTACTTGTTGTGGAATAGCAGGCAGGTCCCTCCCCTGTGGGTTACTGTGAGTGGTCTCCAAGGGCTCTCCAGGGACAGCCTATCTGTGATAGATGACGTGAGCACATAATTGCATGTGAGCACTGACACAAGGCACAAGCATTGATATTGGTAGCCACTCGTCGACATGCACATCAGCTCCTGCATCCAGAATGCTCTTGTCAGAGGACACACACATGCTTCCATGTGCACACGTGTATACACACCCCCCACATACACACTCTTCCACTGTGCTCTGGCAGGCATGCCGCCACACAGACCTGGGATTAACAGTCGCTCTGGGGTTTTTACACTTTCACCTTCTTGTTCCTGACACATTTCAAAGTTCTGTTCAGAGTTAGATCTGATGATGAGGGACTGGGGGGCCTAGGAATGGAAAAACAGGCGATTTGGAAAATTCTTGTCATTTTTGAGCTCTTTCCAAAGATGCCCACGGGAACCACAGTGAGGCCTGCCGACATCCAGGCTTGGGCTGGCCCCACTGCCACAGAGCAGGCCTCCTGTCGCCCCCTACCCCATTCCCCTCCCTCCTGGCCCCGCCCCCCACCCCGCTCAGCCAGGCCTGTTCAGCACACCAAACCCTACCATAGGAGTCCTGAAGGAGAGCACTGTGCATGCTCAGCTCACTCCTCCTCAGACCAGGCCACCCCAGCAGTGCATGCCCTACTACTATATGCAGGCCGACAATGACAACGGACATTGAGTGCTTGCTCACTGCCAAGCGCCAAGTGCAAGCTAAGCATTCTAATGCTTTACACATATTATTTTATTTTCACAACAAACCTATGAGGTATAAACTATGACTATGTCCATCTTATAGACAAGGAAACTGAGGCACAAAGAGATAAAGCAACAGGCTGTAAGTCACACAGCCAGAAAGTGGAAGAGCCAGGATTTACATCCCAGCAATCTGGCTCCAGAGTCATCATCATGTGTATGAGGCCTGTGCTAGGAGTGCCCAATGGCCTCCCTGCCACCAGATTCCATGCTCCAAGTTCTCCTCTACACTGTGGCTGAAGAGTCCTTTCTAAAGCTCAATCTGGACGATGCAGTCTCCTTCAGGGTCTTGGGCTCTATGTCACAAGAGTTCCCCCTGGATACAGCCAGGGCTGCAAGTGAGTATGCTGTACCATGGGCTGGGCCGTGCAGTCATCTGAGGTCCTGTAGCGGCCTGTGCAGCAGCCACGGCAGTGGACACATCTTTGTCTCCGGCCCTGCTTGGCTGCTCGCCCTCCAGCCTGCCATCCACATGGTGGATATGCTGAGAAACAAGGGCCTTCCTGTCTTCCTCTCTTTTCCCCTTTTCTAAAAATAAGCTGGAACCTTCCCCTCATCTGCCCCCAATTTTCTTCTGCTTGACCCTAATGACCCCACGGCCTCAGATGAGGCCACATGTGTGCCCACTGCTGGACAGATGGGCTGACCCCGTGGTGCAGATGGTGGGAGCCAGGAGCCTGCTCTGGCCTCTGCCCCAGCCCAGCCGGCCCCTCTAGCTATGCCCTTCCTGGGAACAAAGCACTGAGCCAGGCGCTGGTCTGTGAGGGTGGGGCGAGGGAGAACTTGTTTATAACAGGAAGCTCCACCCGGGTTTTATGAGCTGTCGTGATAATAATAATCATCTCCCATGTTTGTATACACTAAACTCTTGTACATCTGTTATCTCCTTTAGTCCACACAGCCAGTCCCTCAGATTGGTATCATCGTTAGTCCTCAGGCTGAACAGATGAAGAGAGCAGAGAGGTTCACTTATTTCCCTAAGGTTGCACAGCTAGGAAAGGGCAGGGTCAGGATTCACATCCAGGTCCTTGGATTAAAAATTCTCCCTCATGTTTGCTAGCATCTGTACCAGGCAGCAGCTATGCATCTTTGTGCCCAGTGTTGTCCTTTTAGCTGCCATATAGATAGGGCCTCTGCATATATTGGGCCCTATGCTGGGAGCTCCATTAGGACCTCATTTTGAGGAAGAGGATGCTGACATTCAGAGATGTAATGCATCTTGCCAAGGCCATTTGCAAGAAGAGCTGGCATCAGGGTTTGGATTGAGGGCTGCCTGAGTCCAAAGTTTTTCTCCTGTGAAACAATTCACAGCAGTTGGCTTAATTTTAATTCATTAATTCTACACAGCAGCTTCTGAGCGTCTGCTCTGTGCCAAGCATAGGGACACAGAGCTGAACAAGACACACAGATCTGCCCTAGTGGGCTTCATGATCTGGCGGGAGATGGATGTGTAAACGGCAATTATGGTGCAGGGTGATAAACCATTATTAGCCGTAATAGTTAGCTTTGCACAGTGTTTATAGCTCACTGAGGGCCCCAAATGGAAATCTGGCCATTTCCATGTCTGCTAAAAGTGGTCTAATGGCTTCCCTGTTGCTGTAGCATCACATCTGCACCTTTGGGCCTGAGATTCAAGACCCTTCAGAGGCCACCTCTGCATCCTCACCCTGTGCTCGCCCCCTGCCTCTCTCTGCTTCACCATTACCAACTACTAGAGGTTCCTCCCACCCAAGGGAGTTCTTCACCTTTATGCCTTCATCATGCCAGGCCCCTGCCTGGAGTGCCTCCTTTCTCACCTCCAACCTTCTCCTGGTTAACTCTTACCGCAAAACTCAGTTCAAATGGTAGTGCCCCACCGGGGCTGGGTGGAGAGGTAGTTTCCTATTATCGAAGATATGTGAGCCAAGGATGAAGATCAGGGTAAGGAGACAAATCACTTAATCTCTATGGGCCTCAGTTTCCTTTTCTGTAAAATGGGCTCAAGAAGAAGCCCAACTATAGGAAGATAAAGACTTCGTTAGAGCGAAGTGTGGTGACCTGTGAGGGCTGAGGATTATAAGCAGCCTGTGGGGTCAGGAAAGCTTCTCGAGGACTTCATACCAAGGATGAGCCTCAATGATGTTATTAATAGCTAACACTTGCATTATGCTTGCTCTGTGCGGAGTGCTGCTGCAAACCTTTTGTACATGTTAAGCCATTTAATTCTTGCAACAGCTTGATGAAGCAGATACTATTGTTATCCTTATTTTACACATTAAGAAATTGAGGTACAGAGAGATTAGGTGACTTGCTAAGGATCACACAGCTAAGAAGAGGGCAAAGCCTGGATTCTGACCCAGACACTCAGCTCCAGCGTCTACACTCTAAACATCTGTTATTACAAGGGACAAGAACAGGAGTAGAGGACATGGTCCACTTATACCCTGGGATAAACATCATTGCATGTAATAAAACTAAATAGGGTGAATGCCCTTGTCCCTTCATGTTCTAGTGGACAGGGCAATGCCTTCTGGGCCCACACAAGTTGAGAATGGTGGCTTGAACTCCACCCATCCCAGGGCTGGGAAGGCATTCTCTGTGTGCTGCCCCAAACTGCCCCTGGACACCTCATGCTGTGTGTGGGTAACGCGGCCCTGTCTGGGCAGCAATAGCTAGGTTAGCACTGTTCCTAGGGAGAACTGCCCACAGTTGGAGGCAGGCAGAGGAGGCATTTTTCTCCTCACTTTGCACATGAAGGAACTAAGACCTAGCAAGAGAGTAAGGACTGGGCAGTCTCCAAAATGGCAAACTGAAGCTGAAATTCTGGGTTAAGAGGCTAATGCGTCTCTGCAGCCATGGGGGTACGGGCTGCTTTTGCCCCACCTGCTGATGCAAACAGCTGAGAGCTAGTGGTGTCTGCTCAACTTTGCCCTATCCCCTCGCCGTGGATCTCAGAGCCTGGTGTCTGGGCCACGTTTATGCTTATTCCTTAACCGGCATCCTGTGTCTCCCTGCATGCCATTTCCCTGCCCCCAACCTCCTAAACTCCACACTGCCTGGGGACCCGGATGCCTTGTCAACAGGGTGGTTCTTCTGACCTGGTCCCTCGACTTATTTCTGTGTGGAAGCCAGAGGGTATCACTCAGTGAGTGAACTAGGAAAAATGAGCCTTCCCACGCTACCTTTGTAGGACTTTTCTTGCCTTCAAGCATTTTTCCTGCCTGTAACCTAAAGAGGTTTTTGCAGCCCATTTTTTTCTGATAAAGAAAAAGGCCAAGATCTGTGAAATGACTGAATAAAGATCAGGGACCAGAACTCAGGACCCTTTCCACAAAATCGTGATAGTCTCTTCCTCCCTTCATTTCCCCTCTCTCCTGCCTCCTTCTTTTTCCTTTTTTCTACAAATATTTAAGTGTAGAGGAGGGAAATAGGATAGAAAAGGCAGAAAGAGTGGAAAAAGTATGGGATAAGAGTCAAAAGCCTTGAATCCTGGTCCTGAATTTGCCATTAATTTACTATGTCTTCTTAAACAAGTTGCTTTCTCTCTGTCAGCCTGAAGTTATGATAATACTTTGGTTATGTATTATATAAAATGTATTATATTAAAATATATTTAATTATATTTGGCTTTTGGTTTATATTAATAACCTGGGGAAGGGGACTGTCACTTTCATCCTTTTACTTGGAAGAATTATTGTAAAACTCAATTTAATGAAACATTCCCTTGTTCTCACATCTGCTTGTCCATCGGACAATTTAACATCCATCCATCTATTTCATCTATCCACCTACTTATCCAATCATCCACCCATCTACCCATCCATCTATTCCCTGCTTCCCCGCTCTGTGCCATTCACAACAAGAGAAAGACCACAACATTTAATGCCTCTCACAACTGCCATCTCTTCCAGGTGATTTCCAAGCTTTCCTTTTGAAAACTGACTGCCCATCCCTGTTTCTTCCTGAACAATGTCTGTTTGTCCAGAATCACACTTGTCAGTTTGCCTTTTGTGACAATGAATCCTTAACCAGACTGGGAGGTCCTGAAGGGTGAGGACACAGCTGATCCATTTCAGCATCCCCAGCATTGTGCAGCCCTCAGCATCAATGAATATTTTTCGAGTTCACAGCCGTTGAGCTCACCCCAACCCAAGTCCTCATTCATTCTTAGCTTCCTGGGATAGTTTGAACCAGAGTAAGGAGCCTAGGAGTCTGCATAGCAAACGATTTCTTCTGCTGTCCTCTTCTCTTTGGAATGTTAGTCTCATTCTCCTTAGAGAAAAACATTCTCACTCCCTCTTCAGAGAGATTGACTCCAAGCCAGGGTCACAGAGCAGGCAGGGAGAGACTTGGAACAGAAGTGCTACCTTCCCATGCCAGTTAGCAGTCCACATGGTCTCACTAAGGTACTGTCCACATATACCTGCCACATGGGCAGTCAGCTTTGCATCACTAACCTCCCTGCTCATCTTTCCCACCCCGAACTGCCCAGCCAGGCCAGCTAGCTCTGTTGTACCAAGGCCTGCTGGGTGTCCTAGTCAGACACTGGTGTAAAACAGATCAGAGAGTGGGGATCTTAGTTTCTGCCTCGGGACTGTTCCAGAGCCACCAGACCTCTGGCTGGGCTAGCTCATTTTTTTCCTGGTTCTGACCAGCTGTGGTTGTCCCCAGGGCCACTCTGAGTGACAGGGGTTAGGCATCCTTTGGTACCTGCGATGTGTCATTGGTAGCTGTGAGCTGGCCCCCCAGCTTCTCTGCTCCCAGGGGCCAGATCCCCGCAGGGAAAGTGCACTTGATGGGCGGGCTGTAAACGAGCTGTCAGCAGAGGTGGTCTGGCTCCTCCTGCTCCTCCCCACTCTCTCCCTCAGAGCCTTACCAGCTCTCAGCCACATTGGAAGAATTAAGGGCAGCTGGCAGAGGGAGGTGGCTGGTTCCCATGGTGGGAACCGTGCATAAGTCCTAACACATTGGCATTGTGTGTGTGTGTACCAGCATGGGAAGTGGGCTCTGACTGGCCTCATAGCCTTTCTGGACCAGGACTCCAATATATATTGCATTTGCTCACTGAGTGTGGGAAGTGTCCAGTCTGGGATCTGGTGCATGGGTCCTGGATTGACAATTCTCTGCATGACCTTGGAGGTGCCCTTTCCTTTCCTGGTTTCTATTTCCTTGTGGGGCTACAAGGAAACACATATCTTCACAATAAGGAGGTCTGTCATATTATAAAGCCCATGATCTTTCAACTTCTCTGTGCTCTTCCAGAAGTCCAATGTTCTGCAGACCTTGAGTGCCTTCTGTATACTTGACCCTGTGGGATTGTGAGGTTGGTAGGGGCTGTCGTCGCTGCACTCATTGAACTGGGAACTGAGGTCCAGGGAACAGTCAACACCTCCAGACAGGGGTCCTCCTATGCCTAGGAGTGTGGTTTGGGCAGCCAGAACTGCAGGAGTGGGCACAACCTGAGTCCAAGGACTACACTGGTGGGGAGGGAGCTCCAGACAAGAATCTCAGGGACAGTGCTGAAGGGGATGGGGATCATATAGGTGCCTTACCCCTGCAAAAGTCCAGGCACAGACTTTCTGCTTCCCTCCCCTTTGTGTGATAATTCAGTAAGGCCTCCATTTCTCCCATTAAGAAGTAATAATAGCTTAAAATGTCCACAGTGCGAGCTCCTTGCAGTGTCCTGTGTGAAGCCTTTTACATGCATGTTGTCACTTAGGCCTCACTGTGGACATTTAAAGACAAGGACTCTGTGGAGTGGAGGCCCTGGCCCAAGTTCTTTTAGCTATAATTGGCTGAGCAGGGATTTGATTCCAGGGCTGTGTGGGACTGTACTATTCTCTCGGTGCCAAACCACTTCCTGGGGAAGCATGAGAAGAAGAAGCCACCACCAGTCCTTCCCAGCCCAGCTCAGACAGAAAGCAATTAGATGGGCTTTGTGAGGAATGGGAAAACTTCGGTCAGAACATAGGGCATGCCTGGACCTCTCTGTGGTCCTCAGTCGGCATCTCTGTCCAATAAGCTAATTTCTGGAGCTGCTTGGGAGGTGTGGAAGGGCTCTGGGGTTTCTAGAGTCTGGCTCCTGATAGAGTGAGGTGGAGAGTCTGCAGTTTGGACCATGAGGAAAGACATGACTTCTAGTCTGAACAGAGCATACATCCTTTGGTGGTGCTGGAGCATCCAGTGCTCACCTCACAAAGTGCCACGGCCAGAACTGGCGACACATGGATTTGATTGCTTGGGAAATCTGTTTGGGGGGCCTGGAGTAGGGGAGCAGGGGTAGAATAGCTGATCAGCCTAAAAATAGCACAGCCTGGATATCTAAGGGGCTTGGGGGTAGCCCATTCCAAATTTAGAAGTGGCCCGGAGCCACTTTGTAGCCAGCATCCTACGTGGGTGGCTCTTCAGTGACTGGGCAGGCACCATATGGTAGCAGCACTGAGGCAGAAAAGATTGGGGGTCTTATCCTGGCACAACCTCTTCCTGGCTGAGTGACCTGGACAGAAAAGGCCACCTTCTCTGGACCCCTTCTGTTCCTCCTGTCTGCCCTGGCTACATGATAATTCCTGCCTTGGATATCTGGTGAGATGGTTAGGAGGATGCATTTGGACAAATGTAAACTGTTACATGCTGCATACATGTCTGTTGTCACTGCAAAAGGAGTGGGAACCCTGGGAGGGCAGATTTCATGATGGTTTCTGGGTGTTTGGGACAAGCCTAGGCTGTCTCTGATGAGATTCACAGCTGTCTCTGATGAAATTCACAGCTTCTAATTCCTTCCCATGGCACCCAGCCTCTTCACCTAAATGTTCTCTGTTGCTTCTTAATAGAAAATGCTTCCTTTGAGTGAGCTAAAATTAGAACAGTTTAAGCATGGAATGATTTGCATTGATAGGTAGTGAGTTTTCTGTTACTGGAGGTATTTAAGACAAAGCCAGATAACACCTGGCAGGGAAATCATCTATGGCTTAGACTCGATACTGATGTACTTCCTCTGACCCTCAGAGTCTGGCCATTTGTCTGTAGGGGCTATACTCTCCCTGTGCTTTCTACCTCAGGAATGCCTTGTGCAGATCTGAGGCAGACATTCTAGCTGTGGCCCCTCTGCATTGCTCTAGTTTAAACAGCCTCAGCACACTCACTGCCCCTCAGTTCTCAGGGTTCAGACCTTGCCACACTCAGGCCTCCTATTCTAGGTATGCTCCAATGCTCTGGTCATGTAATCTCCCAGGACTCAGTTTTACCACCCTCAAAATGGAGAGGCTAACACTTGGCGCTCCAGCTTTGCGAAGTTATGTAGGGATAAGATGACATCAATTCACAAGCACCTTAGATACCACAAAGTTCAGTTCCCCCTCAATGATTCTCTTACTCTAGAGTGGATAGGCTGAAGTCTAGGGAGAGGAGAACAGCTCAAGGTGACAGATGAGACAGTGACAGAGTTAGCTCTTGCATTTAGGTTTCTCAGAGTCCAGCCCTATACTCAGAGCACCCTTAAGTCCCTAGGGGTTTTACATCATGATTATGAACCTGAGTGTGAGTCTTGCCATTTACTGACTGTGAGGCTTAAGGCACACTATGCCCCTTCTGTGCTTTAGTTTTCCTATCAGGACATTACAATGTCGCCTTGCTGAGGGGATTGGACGTGGTCACATGGGGACGAGGGCATCAGGCTGTGGGCAACTGCACGTGATGGTCAGGTTGGAAATTCTGAGTGTTCAGGATGAGAAGTGGAGGGGGCAGGGAAGTCAGCAAGGCCTCTGGAATGGGGAGAGAATGATATCTGTCTTCAGTGGGGCTCCTTGTCAAATTCTTGCTCATCCTTCAGGTCTTAACTCACAGGGGCCTCCTCCAGAAGTCCTTCTGGAGCCATGAGAAGAGGCGGCCCTTTCTCCTAGGCTCTTTTGTAGTTTGTGATGCCTGCCAACAGAAATCTTCTTAAGAGTGTAAGGGAGACCAAAAACCTGGGTTTGAATGCCTTGGCTGTATGACCTTGAGCTTTAGTTTTCTCAAGTGTGAAATGGGCACTGACAGAGTCAACCTCATGCATGGGTTATGAAAATAAAATGTTTGGCTTGATCATGACAATATGTAAAACAAATGGTACCTATTATAATGAGGATGATGGTGATGATAATATTCATTCATTTATTCATTCATTCACTCACTCATTCATTCATCCATTCAAAAACCCTGAACACACTTCTCCTCTGAGCTCCAGCAGGCCACTAGGGACACAGAAAGGGATCAAACAGTCCCTGACTCCTGGAAGCTCAGAATCTACACAACCAACATGCAAACCCACAAGTCCAACCAATACAGTGCAAGTTGCAGTGGGGTCCTCTAAGACCCAGAGGAAGCAC